>JAAMXJ010000265.1:0-13249 GCA_019693375.1 Asterochloris erici | reverse complement strand
CATGCTGGGTGGTGCTGGCACTCTGTCAGGCAGCAGGCAGTGCTCTTTCTGTGCACAAAGAGCCTGCAGGGACTGGGGAGCTGAGGCACAGCAGGAGGGCAGCCATGCTGGGTGGTGCTGGCACTCTGTCAGGCAGCAGGCTGTGTGTTGCAGCAGCAGCCCTGTCCACAAGCAGCTTGCAGATGAGGTCTTTTATTGATGACTGTCAGGCACCAGGGGATACTAACAAATGTGTGTGTGATTGATTCCAACCCAGCAGGCATGTATGCCAGCAGCAGCAATTGAGCATTCAATCGAGCAATCAGGCCAGCTGCAGCCCCCATTAGATGCAGCATGAATCAGGTTTGAAATGCAGCAGGATGGCTCCATGTCAGGGCAGGGCAGCAACACAATGGTGGGCATGGCTGCACAAGGAAGGACTGATAGCAGACATGGACTGGGTGCTGTATACTGGAGGCTATGAGCAGGCAGCAAGACATGCATCAGCAGAGCAGCACATGCAAGGGCTGCAAATGAACATGAATGTGGCAGGCAATTGACCACTCCTGCCCTGTCCTGCTCAGGGCAGCCTGTTTTCCAGCAAAGCTGGACATCTGGGCTACTGGCAGCTTGGCCCCCACCACCAAGCCAAGCATGCACCACCAGCTGAGGCTGGCAGGGCAACAAAGGCCTCCTCCTGCTCTGTGCTGGTGAGAGGGATGCTGCAGCCTGCTCCCTGCCCCAGTCACCTGGGCTTGATGTTGCCCTGATGATTCTGTCTGCCTACAAGCCCTGTGGACAATGCAGACAAGGGAACTGGGGCCATCACCCAGCTGCTCAATGCTGTCGATTGCTATGCAGGATGCAATTGATGCAGCCTGCCTCATGAGGATGCTGATCAGCATACTTCATGCCCTGCAATGTCCTGTTCCAGCTCAAGAGGGACAGGTGTGGCCATTATAGGCTGTCTGCTGATGCCATTTCCTGTCAATGCACATCAGAGGCAGCTGTGGCCAATCATAAAAGGGCTGAGCACAGCCTTGATGGTCTGCAGACAGCCTCATCCTGTGGCATGTTGCATTCACATGCCACTTGTAATCCTCTGCAGTGCGTACAGGCTCAGTCAATCGTTGTGGTGCATCACAACCATGAGTAAAGGAGAGCAGGTGGGGTTAGTGACATGATGCATCATTGTGCTGCTTTTGCATCTCAGGTTGCAACCTCCAATCCACCAATTGGTGTGCTGGCAGCATTCCGGGCTTTGCACACCCAGAGTCTTGGAGCTGCGTTTTGACCTATCTGCCAACCAAGCACTTCCCAAGGCGCTTTGGTGCCCAACAATGGTCCTGACTGCAGCTGAGCTTGTCTTGCTAAAACGCCTCCAAGAGTGTATCACTGCAAACTTGAGAGAAGCTAACAGCCTCACAAACCAGCAGGACTTCAGCACTGGCTTTGGCCGAGTGTTGGACACTGTCAAGCCTGCAAATGTGGGGCACATAAAGTATGACATGAGGCGTGCCAAGGGTGAAAGCCGCGCAGTGTGTTGTACACAGGCTTCTGCTGAAGGTGTTGACACTGTGCTTGCAGGTCACACTGAGTGGCTCATCTGGCAACTTAGGGCCATGGCAGATAATTTGGAGGGCCTTACCGCCGAGATGGAGTGGCCCCCTCCAGGTAAGTGCTGTGTTGATAGGCTTACAGAGGGACACAACTGTCAGACAACGCTGTGCCCGCAGGTCATCAGAAATGATGCTCTTGGCGGCTGCCAGAGTGATTATCAAGAGCTAGCCAAGCAGAGCATCCAGGCAGAGTGCAGTGCACCCAGGCAACGTGCAGGGCATCCAGGCACTCAGCAGAGCACCCATCTCTGCAGAGCTGTTTGGAGGGCCAACGTTGTGCAACCTGTAAGGTTCTGCCTTCTTCTGTTGAGTGCTTTGAATCCAGCATGAACAAATCAATCGTCAAGTCAACTTGCAGCATCAACAAGTAAGTTTCGAGGACTGCAAGCTTGCCTTAAGCGCATGTTGTGGCCACCCTCAACAAGCAAGAGCACTACAGGTTCGGCTGGTCATCTGGCCATATGGTGGCTGACTGGTTTTGTCTGCTACTAACAATCAACATCCTAGGATTGCCATCAAAGTGAGGTCTGCTGGCTAGCTAGTCTATTGGACCTCAGTTCCTTTGGGCAGGGTGCTGCTCTCGCCAAGCCTTTAAAGCAGGCTGCTGCTTCAACTGAATCTGATACTCCTTCACGCTGATGCTTCGGCCTGTGCTAACGCGCGTCCTAAGTCTCTCTTCCTCCATGGTCCTTACTATGCCCCAAAGCTGGTTCTCCCGTGACGCTCCACCCTGTGCTGCAGGGGCCAGCTCCATGCGTCGCTCCACCTCATCAAAAAGCCACTTTCTGGCAGAGTAAAACTTGCGGTCGCCACTGCGCCAGTTGGGGCCAGTGCCATTTTGCCATGCGTCCTCCTTCAGTTTGAGGGGCGGGGCGCCATCAAGGCCAACCCCGCCCTTGCCAAACCACTCCTGACAGACCTGCAAGGCAGTGGAGGGCCTCCACGTCATGCCAGCCTTCCATGCAGGTTCACACGCAGCCTGGCAAGCAAGAGCGAGTGAAGAGGGCAGCAAATGAGTTACCTTGATCACTGTCGTGTCCTCCTTCAGCTGCCTGAACACTGCCTTTACAAGGCTCTTCACAGGAGCTCTCTGTGCCTGTCCTGCAGGTCTTCGCATGGGGACCGAGGCTTGCAGTGCATAGGCAAGAGCACCTGCAACCATCAAGCATGACATGAAGCACCGCGCACAGCGCAATCATGCTATGAGGCCGTTGCACAGTGCACATAAACATAGCAGTCACTAAAATGACAGCCTCACCTTGGTCAGCTGTTGCGGGCTGATCAGCATGACTGCCAAATGCTGCTTGCAAGCTGAGGCCTGCATTGTGGATGAGATCCTTTCAGATCAGAGGCATGCCAAGCTGCTGCAACACCCAGTGCGGGGACATTCCTGGCTCATGTGCTGGCTGCTCGATGGATGCCACATGTCTACCTGGCACTGAACCACCGGCAAGTGGCACTGACAAACTGATGCCGGTCTGCAGAGGCGGAGCGATAGGTACATTGGGAGGCACTCCAGCAGCAGAGGCACTCCCAGCAACACTGGCTCCTGCCGCAACTGCAACACCTGCAGACGCAGTACAGTTTTCGTTGCCAGCACCTGACAGGCAATTCAGCCTTCAATGGATTGCACTCACTTGTGCCGGGGCCAAGCAACAGGCTGTGCCCCAGCGCTGGAAAAGCCTGCTGCACGATGGCCTGCACAGCAGCAATAGACTCAAGCTCACAGTCACCTGAGGTGCGCTAACGGGCTTGCTGTCAATTGCCGCATCTTACCGTCAAATTGGCCAGCTGCAGCCGCATGGGCAGTGGCCTCCTGGCCTCAAGCGCCTGCGCCAATCATGGCACATCAGGGCTTGTCGCATCAAGGATATGTACACCTCCAGTGCATCAAGCGAGCACCACTGGGCAGTGCCAGCTGGTCTGCTCATGGAGGAAGACACCCAGCACAAGCTGACAACTTTTGCTCACCGGCAGGTCCTGAAGGAAGCGTTCCTTCAGCCTCTGGAAATCCTCAGTGTTGAAGAGCTCCTGCTGCAGGAATGGATGCGCCGTCCAGCCAGCTGCATGGGCTGCCAGACCAGCAACCACAAGGTGTTGAGCAACGACTCTGAAGTGCTGAAAAGCAGCCTCCACCGAGGGGTGCTGCTTGACATAGCCTCCTTCGGCTATCTGTAGAGGACACGGAGCACTTGCTGATGCATTTGCATTGAATCAGCACAAGGCAGCATGCAGTCGTCATGCCAGCTGGATATGGTGAACAACAGCTTTGCCTGCAGGTCTGGTGCATCTGCCACCAACAAACTGTCATATGCCACATTTGCATGGCATCAAGCTGTGAACAGACCTTAGCCCTGAACTTCTTGTAGGTTGGCAGGAAGGGCAGGGCTGCATCTTCCAAAGCCTCTGTGACTCCATCCAGAAACACTAGTCGGGGCGCCCAGTAGAGTTGAGGGCCCTCATCGGAGGCGGCATGTGCAGACTGAGCTGCAGCCAGCAGTGCCTTCAAGGGGGCCTGTTTGACATAGTGATTGCCAAATGCACCACTCTCCCAGCCTCCTGCTTGCTTGATGTCGGGGGTGGGCACTCTGCAGTCAACAAACAACATGCCACTGCAGAGTGCCCTGAAGGTTAGCAATTTGTTCCTGCATGAATGCATGTGTCTGCAACCAGAGATGTATCAGGAACTCACCCCACCCAGCTCATAAAATTAGCTGAAGACACCCGCATCAGGTGCAAAATCTTGTTGCTCTGCACGTCGTGCTTGGCTTTGGCTTCGGTGATGTTCTGGGCCACGGCATTAGCGGTGATAGGCTGATCCTCTGTACCACGCTCGCCTCTGTGCAGGGGGGTGTTCATGCTGCATGTCACAACGAAGGATTGACACACCTGCAAAACTGGCAGTTCACCAGTGCAAGACTGATGTGATGTAACAGCAAGCTGCCATGCCATACTCACAAGCGGTACAATTGACCATCCAGGTCATCTGACTCTCCATCCACAGGGAAGGATGCCACCCCGCTCTTGCCCCAGCGGGCATTGTACATGACACCCAGGCCTACAATGGGACACTTCCAGAAGCAGGTGTGGGGCAGCATGCCCACATACCTCACATTCATCACCTGCAACACAACACTTGGCTGGTCACTTTTGGGACTGTGCAGGTCGCAGGTGTTCATAGAGCCATCAAGCAGCAAAGCAGTCCGTCCACTCACCCCTTGGGTTTTGCCACCAACTCGCATTAGCATGACAACATCTGCCCTGCACTGCTTAATGAGAGGGTGCCGAATGGGTGTCACTAAATGGGGAAGCTTGAAGGATATCACATCATCGCCTCTCCCAACGCCAGCCCAGCCCACTTTAAGGATGCTCATGTAGTGCAGACTCTGGGACTTGGCCACACAGCATCAGCAACCACAGCAAGGTCAAGCAACTTGTCAAAGACTGACCCCATTGTGGCTGCTGCCAGCGTGGTCTTCCCGAAGGAGTCAAGCACGAGCTTGGTAAAGTCTTCTGAGGTGACAGCCTGACAGGCGCCACTCAGTTGAGGATCAACTGGCCTGCAAACCAGCTGAGGAGCTGAGGAAATGAAGGTTGCACAAGCCCGCAAGTAGAGCAAGTTTGCTCACCCCGCCTTGTGGCGTCGCTCTGCCTCCACAAGAGCTGCCACCTTCATTTTGTTGAAGACAGCATCGCATGCCAGCCGCATGCCACTGTAGCCCGGTTGGGTTTCAAACATCTTGGCAATGGTACTGGAACCCTGCTTGATGACTGCCGGGCTCTGCATGGGAAGTGCAAAGATCAGCTTGCAGGTGAGCGATATTAAGCATGGGTTCCTCCATGTTAGCTGTACCTTGTTCCAGACATATGCCTGATGATTCAGGAAGTCACCGCAAATGACAGGTGTCAACCTGTGACTCAAGTCCACCTTGGCCTCAGTCACAAACGCCTGCACCACACCTTTACCAGCTTGAGTGCCAGAGAGAGCAAACGCCAGGTAGTAAACAGCTTCAACTCACCGCAAACTGCCTTTCATAAGTGTTCATGACTGCTAGCGTACCCACCGCCAGAGCGCCAATGTAGCGCTCATTGAGACGGTGCTCTGCTGCTTTGCTGAGCCTACAAGCAATGTGCAGCAGCCGGCGTCAGTGTGTCTCAAGCTCGATCAGCAGGTGGTGTTCAAGGAGTTGCAGAGTGCCTCACTCAGTGGCATTGTTTGCTGTGGGGAGGTAGGGCTGCACCCAGCTGCCGCACCCGCTGCTAGCCCTCATGCCAGCAAGTCTGCCAGCAGGCCTGCAGCAGCAGCACTATGCAAAGCGCTCAGCACGTTCACAAGGGAGCTCAAAGTCTGAACATTGAAGCCCTTACCGACGAGCAGCAGCTTCAGCAGCGTTCTCTGCAAAAGCATCTCCATCTTCATCGCCAGAAGTGATCTCTTCAGCCCTGTCAAAGCAACGACAATGTGTGATACGCTGGACAGACAGGGGCAGCAACACAGCCAACCATGGCAGCCAAATGACGTGTCCAGATCCTGTGGCGTAGCGTCACTGTGCCATGGGAGCAGTGGCAGCCCTGTTGGGGGCAGCGGCGCACGCACGGCCTTGCGCTTGGGTCCCACAGGTGATGAGTCTGGGCAGCACACAATAAGCAGTATGTCAGCTCAAGCACAGGCAGATCTGCTGTTTCCACGCACACAGTGGTGGAGCAATGCGCTTTGCAGAACTTGCCTGCAGAAGCGCTTGCATCTCTTGCGGCGCCTGAGTCCCCTGCCCAGCTCTTGCACAGCACCCTGGCCTGTGGCATCCTCAGCAGGAGTGACGCATGCCTCTGCCGCTGCTGCGTTGCCTACTGGCTGCTCGCTCAGGGCAGCAGCAGGAGCGTTGGCCTCTGCCGCTGCTGCGCTGCCTGCTGGCTGCTCGCTCACGGCAGCAGCAAGAGCGCTGGCCTCTGCCGCCGCTGCCCTGCCTGCTGGGACCTCGCTCACGGCAGCAGCAAGAGCGCTGGCCTCTGCCGCCGCTGCCCTGCCTGCTGGGAGCTCGCTCAGGGCAGCAGCAGGAGCGGTGGCCTCTGCTGCTGCTGCCCTGCCTGATGCTTCAATTGAGCACGAGGCATCTGCTGCTCTCCTGGCATCTCGACCAGCTGCTGTCGCCACTGCAGCTGCTGGCCTGGCAGTGTGGCCTTGCTGTTCTGCTGCTGTCGCTGAGGGGGCTGCACAGGCCCGCCCACTTGCATACTGCTGGGCAGTCTGCAGTGCCTGGCCTTGCTTAGCCTGTCTTTGTTTTGCCAGCTGACGGGCGAAAATTGAGCCCGCCACTGGAGCGTGCCTCTTGTAGGCTCTAGGTGCAGCCCGCTTCACAGCAGGCGTGCTGCTGAAACGCGGGTCAGGCCCTGCAGACTTCAGCCGTGGGGCAGGGTCGGGCATCCTCTGCCCAGTCTGCTGGTCCAGGATACCTCTGTCGGGGCCACCCATTTGCGCCTGGCGTCTGGCCACCATGTCAGCCCGCCTACTATAGTCGTGCCACTCCGCTTCAGCCTGGTCAGTGCTCCAGGTCTGGTCTTCAATCTAGTGCTGCCCAAAGTCTTCGAGCTCTCTCTGCGTGCTGTTCATGAGGCCTGCATGAGAAGACTGACTAGTGATGACATCTGCGATGAGACCCCTGCCCCTGGGCAGGTGTGCAGAGTGTTGGAGGGAAGGCTGATCAGTATGGGGGACATGAATGCAGCAGCCTGCATGATCTCACCAGCTGGGGATGCTTTAGGGCCTATCCAGATCCTGGATTTGACAGGAGCACCTCGGGGCATGGCAATGACTTTAGAGACCAGACTGGAAGCCCTGGTCAAAGCACAGAACAGCGGCAGCAGCCCCAGTGCTCTGCGGGGCTGCTGATAAATCGACCAGAGACGACGATTTGACCACCAGAAGATGTCTTCCACCCTGTAAACCCTCATCGTCTTTCCGTTTTATCCTCCAAGTAGGTTCAGCTCCAGAAAGGCTGTGTTGGCAAGCTCCCGCAGTCGCCGAACCACTTCATCGAATGCATCTGTTGCGCGAAGCCTGTCTGTGATGATGCCCATCAGGTGGTGAGCAAGCCCCAGACTTGTGTTGTGCAAGGCGTCCGGGTACGCCAGCTGATAACAGCACTCAATGTTAAAGCCTGCAAGTGCAGTCTGCGGCAGGACACTTGATGGTCAGCACAGCAAGTGACCGACTGCCAGCAGGAATTTGGCAGCCAGCGCAGTGCAGAGGCTTGACAGCACATTGAGCAGAAGTCCTCGGTCCAGACGCAGTGTGCATGCAAGATGCCAAGCACAGAGAAAGCGCTGAACCCTGGTGTGCACGAGCCACTTGCTGGTGTGCACGAGCCACTTGCTGGTGTGCACGAGCCACTTGCTGGTGTGCATGAGCCACTTGCTGGTGTGCATGAGCCACTTGCTGGTGTGCATGAGCCACTTGCTGGTGCGCCATGGTACACGTCGTGCTGTGACAATTTGATGACACAGTGTGCAGGGGGCCATATGTCCTGAAAGGGTTGCCCTCGTGCTCAAAACAGGAACAGATGGTCATGCACAGCATCGAGGTTTTGCGCTGCATGCCCACCATGTCAGCACTGTGCAGGGAGTAGTCATCGAGCCACTGCTGTGCCCTCTTGTTGAGTGCCCTTGACTTCCTCTTGTCAGGCTCCCTCTGTGCTGCATCAAAGAGCCTCCTGGCCTCAGCGCAGACCTGCATGCACAGGAAAGTGCTCGGGAAAAGCACCAGCATGAAGGATGACAGCGTGACAACGATATGGCAGGCGCCATGCATGCAGCCCAGCCACAGTTCATGGCATCCGGCTGCATCATGGCACTGCCAAGGTACCTTCTTCATGTCCCTCTCCGTCCTGCGTGGGAAGGATCCTGGTCTGGCATCTGGGTCACCCATCTGCTCGACTGGGACAATGTGCCACAAGTCACACAGCTTGGCAGGCCAGTGCTTTACATTGAGCAAGGCATTGGCTGCCTTTCTGTCCACCATCCAGTATGCCGGCAAGGGAAAGCAGAGAAGCTCCCTGCCACTGACATCCTTGACCTTGGTGCCCCTACAGTGATGCAGTAATGCTTCCTTTCTGTGCCCCACCAGTTGTGCAAGCAAGGCGAGAGTGCAACTCACAGCCAGCTGCCAGTCTTCCAAGGCTGCAGGATTGCATCTAGGCATGCGGTGTCAGCACGTCGTTGCAGATCTGACAACAACCTGCAAACATTTGCAGCGCTGCAGAGTGAGGCCATGCTTGGTGTGTGCTGTATCAGCAGGCTGTAGCACAACCTGCGCTGTTATGACAAGCAGGAACAGTTGGAAGGAGCCAGGCTGGAGCCATGATGGGTGGTGCAGGCACTCTGTCAGACAGCAGGCACTGCTGCTCGGCAGCAGGCTGGTGCTCAGCAGCCCACAGGGTGGTGCAAGCACTCTGTTAGGCAGCAGCAGAGGTGCCCATGCAGCCTGCAGAGGCTGGGGGCTTTGTGTGGCTGCGGTCCGCTTGTCTCTGCCACAGTACATCCTTGCAGGGCTGCTACTTACTTGGTGTCCTTGTCGGTGATGCCACTGCCTGGGAAGCTGGCAGGGGTGATGCATGGAAGGAATGCAATCCTGCGGCTGCCCTCGCGCCGCCGGATCTGAGGCAGGGCATGCAAGGCCAGGTGGACCAGCACAGGATGGAACTTCCTGCCCCTTGCACCGTGTTCCATCACAGAAACGTCATTGTACATTATCTAGGGCAGGACCTTCAGGGCGGTGCCAGGCTGTTGTCTCTCAATCCGGGCCTGCGGTGCGGGACTGAGAGGTCAACAGGTGTCCAGGCAGGTGCAGCATCAGCAGTGACCTCCCATGAGGTGTCTATGGACTTTGCATACCAAGCTGGCTGCTACCTGTGCTGCAGGATCACACAGGCGCACCTGATTGCGTGGGAGCCAGTTGCTATCTTGAACACAGGAGAAAACTCTGTTCCCAGAGTCATCAGTGTTGTGCTGGGAATCCCAGTCTATGCCACCCTGCATTCATGGAGAGAACACCCCTAGAGAGTCTGAGACACAGCGCAGCAGCTTCAGTCAGGTCTTTTTAGCACAGACCTGGCTAACAAGGTCCTGCAGCGCCTGCAGGCTGGTTCAAGCCCCACACTCAAGCAGATACGGCTTGCCTTTGTGATGTAATGTCACTTGCAGTGTGTCCCAGTCCTGCACTGGCACAGACGAAGTCACTGACATAAGTGCGCACAGCTGACCAGTCTTACCCCTGCCGCATGGGCTGAGCTGTCAACAAACCTGCTCGCCTATAGTACCCAGATAAGCGTCTGCAGCTGCAGCCCGCTTGAATCTGACCTTTTTGGGGTCAAAGTCAGGACTGCTGACAATCTTGAGGACAGCGTCTTGCGCTGCTGTTGGAATGCCTGCCAGCGCACGCAGCAGCTGGCGCGTCTCCCAAGGCAGCTCGGACTGGGGCCCAACGACAGCCGCAGCCTGTGCGCTTGAGCTGGCACGCACAAGAGAGGGGTGCAGCTGAAAATTGGCTGTCACAGGGCAAAGCTGGAGTCCAAGCTGTGACTGGCAGCCTGCTTGTGGAGCTGCTGGGTCTTCTGGCTGGTCAGCCAGCCCTGGAGGCTGCACACAGCTAAGCTGTGAAGCTGCTGCATGTGAACCAGTGGGGCTGGTGGCTGGAGAAGGGCTGGCCTGCCTGGAAGAAGATGGTACTGGAGCAGACTGAACAGCCCTGCTGGAACCAGCTGTCAGGTAGTGCCGGCGGCACTTGCCCTTGGTTCTGTGCATCTTGAGCGCTGTTTCATTGTGAAAAGGCTCGCGGCCCGGACAGTCCGGGCAGGACACGGCTAGGCCTGGATCGGACATCTACTCTGACCTAGGCCTTTCCATCGGCTTTCCCGCCCGCAAGTGCCGAGTGCTCAGTGCTACCTGTAGAGCCTTAAAGCACCGCATACCTGGCTGTCATGCAGCGAGGCAGGGGCTCTAAGCGCCTTGCCACAGTGCCATCAGCTGGCGCTGGGAAGAGAGGCAGACATACCGATCCCCCTGCAAGTTTGCTGCGTTCAGCAAGCAAAATTGTGCCCCGGGGCAGGACGGCACAGCAGATCAATGAGGACAATCTCCAGGTCAGATACTCCCTCCCAGAAATTACTAGGGCTGTGCCTCTTCAGCAGCAGCCAGAGCTGTGCCAATGGGAAGCATTGCAGAACAGGGATGCCTCTCCTGCCGGTCATGCAAGCTCAACCTTCACAGCCTTCAAATGCTGTGATCAGTTGTGTGACCTGACTGCAGGATGGTGAGGCGCTGCCAGGGCAGCCACTGCTCAGCCAGCAGGAGTCTGATGGCGGCTATGAGGAGACTAGGGGTGCACATGACGCTGTGGTGCGCACGGAACCTGTCTGCATGTCAAGCCTGACAGCTCAGCTCCAACTCGGTTTGACAGACCTGCCTGCGAGCTCTCTGTTTGACAAGCTGTTGTTGTTGTTGTAACATGAGCTGACCAATCCAGCTGATAGTGCAGAGGCTGGCACTGCAGCAGCATCCCCTAGGGTCACCAGGTTAAGGACGGCCTCCCGCGCTTTTGATGCCTCACAGGTGAGGCCGCTGACAGTGCCCTGACCGCAATAACAAGCTGCAAGGGTCTTAGGAGGGGGGGGCTGGGTAGTTTGCCTTTTCAGCCTCACTGGCAGCAGCCTGAATGGCTCAGAGTATGCCATCTGATACAGAGCACTCGGCACAGCAGCGGGCAGAGGCATGACAGCATGCAGCTGCCTGCAACTGGCAACGCTCTGGACGCCCAGCTCCCTGCACCGGGGCCATATGGTAGGCCAGAAGGCGTCACTGACCACCTGAATCCAGGCTCCTGGTGCTTTGCACTGCACAAAAATGGACGGCAGTCTTGAACAGCCTGAGTCACATACTGTCTGTGTTGTGCTACAGGCCACTATGACGACGATGTCTGTGCACTGCTTCTTACTCTGAACCATACTGTTGCTAGCCTGGCTACCACTGTGGCTGCAGAGCTAAAAGACATGAAAATTGAGATGAAGAAGACAGGGAAGCAAGTAAGCTCTTGACAGCATTGCTGTAGCGTGAGGCAACACCGGACGCTTAACCCAACACAAGCCAGGGGCTTGAGGCAAGTCAAGAGCAAGCAATTCAGGGCCAGACCTCAGCGGAGTTGAGGGCTGGTAGAGGTGCAGCGCTGGCTGGAGCGCTGGCTGATAGCTGTGCTGTACTGGCTGTATCGCTGAGTGCTTGAGAGAGATGAAGGAGGACCTGGTTAGAGGTGAATGCCGGAACTCTGGGGAGTCCCAGAAGTGCCAGTAATAAGATTCTGTGCCCAATTATAATGGCTGTAAGCTGACAGGGCAGTTGGGTAAAGCAATTGGGTTGAGTCAATGCTCCATGTGACTTCCGCAGGTTGGCGCTTACGCTCAGGCCACCTGCTGTTCACAGGCAGCCATGCTGGGCAAGCAGGCATGCACTGCAGACATGTACACAGTGTCATGGCAGGCTTGAGGCATGCTGAGGGCAGCAGGGTGCAAGATGAATTGGGGGCGCGATCTGCAGGCCAGCCACACTTAGCGACGGTGCGCAAGTGATGTCGCGCGACATGCACGACTTCCTGCTGGGACTAGGTGGCAGTCTGTGGACTGCTTGCCTGGCATTGGTGGCCCCTCCCAGGGTCTGAGGGCAGTCACAGGAGGCCCCTGCAGGTGGCAGCTGCTGCACTTGCAGGATGGGCCGGACGGGTGGCGTCGCCTGCGGCGCGATGGCCCGACCGGCGCCCCAGGGCCCTAGGACACCTGGAGGCACCGTGTTCCGCAGGTTGGCGCTTACGCTCAGGCCACCTGCTGGTCACAGGCAGCCATGCTGAGCAAGCAGGCATGCACTGCAGACATGTACACAGTGTCATGGCAGGCTTGAGGCATGCTGAGGGCAGCAAGGTGCAAGATGGACCGGGGGTGCGATCTGCAGGCCAGCCACACTTAGCGACGGTGCGCAAGTGATGTCGCGCGACATGCACGACTTCCTGCTGGGACTTGGTGGCAGTCTGTGGACTGCTTGCCTGCCATGGGTGGCCCCTCCCAGGGTCTGAGGGCAGTCACAGGAGGCCCCTGCAGGTGGCTGCTGCCGCACTTGCAGGATGGGCTGTACGGGTGGCGTCGCCTGCGGCGCTTTGGCGCGAAGGGTGCCCAAGGGCCCTGGGACACCTGGAGGCACCTTGCTGTGGAACTGGGGGCAATGAGACAGCCCACAGCAGGCACAGGAGGCCACTGCAGGTGGCAGCTGCTGCACTTGCAGGACGGGCCGGACGGGCGGCGTCGCCTGCGGCGCGATGGCCCGAGGGGTGCCCCAGGGCCCTTGGACACCTGGAGGCACCTTGCTGTGAAGTCTGGGGCCTCGACACAGCCCACAGCAGCCCCTGGCAGCCCCTGGGTGTGGCTGCAGGGAGTTGGGTGCATCACCCAAGTTCGAAGCGTCGACTCAACGCCTGCGCCTCGCCGGCGCGCAGGCAGCCTGGCCAGACCGCTGCACGGACTGGCGTGCCCTCAGGGCCTGGCCAGCCCAAGGCTGCACAGGGTGGCCACTGCCTCCCCCAGCCCCTGCACAGCACGCAGGGCCTGCTGCCTGCCAGG
>JAAMXJ010000263.1:707576-731508 GCA_019693375.1 Asterochloris erici | reverse complement strand
CAATAAGCTGCTGGCAAGCTGAGGCGGCTCGCTATGCAAAGCATGCAATGTGCAAGTTGCGTCCATGGGTGCAAGGCTTGGGTTGGCTGCAGACACAGACTCAATGCTAATGCTGCCGCCACGGCTCAGCTGTCTTGATGCAGCAGCTGACAACCTGCACTGCAGCAGCACGAAACATGCCTGGACCCTTTCCTGTGCAAAGCATCTGGCCGCTCCTAGGGCAAGGCATGGCAGCTTGACGTCAGCCCATGCGCGTCTGCCTACAAAGGAATCGAGGGGGACTGGCAACCTGGTGCCAGCCTGCTGGTGTCACCTGCATCATTCCCCTGCACAGCAGCTGCTGTCCTGCCATCTTCGCTGCAGACCCTGGCAGCCAGCCCGCCCTGCCCGCTGCAGGGGTGTGCAGGGAGTGGCAGACCGGCCGATGCGGCACCTGACGGCCCCTGCCGCCCAGGAGCAGTTGATGGAGCATGAGCTCCATGAGTGGCAGCCTCCCAGCCTGGCAGGGGCACTCACCGCCCTGCTGCGTGAGGCCCTGCTGTCAGGCTTCAAGCGGGCGCTCAAGGCCCTGCGAAATGAGGCGAGTGGGTCCTCTGGCTGCTGCTGAAGGCTGACAGGGAATCGTCTTGCCACGCCTCACACTGCTTGCAGGTGCTGGTGCTCATCAGCCTGCTGGCCAACGACAGCACCGAGCGGGCCCACTTGGTGGCAGCGGGGGTCACGCCCCTGGTGGCTGCGGCAGCACTGTGCCCTGAGGCGGGGCAGACGCAGCTGCAGCAGCACATCAAGGTGGGGTGAGCCTCACATGCTTTGTCGCATGGGATCACTGGTTGACGAGGAGCCTGCTCCTTTCTCTGCTTCCGCCGCACGTCCCTCTTGGTAATTGGGCCCTGCCGGCACATGCTTTGAAGCCGGGACCTGGCTGCGTGTCACCGACGCCGACGAGGTTGGCCGAAACATGCAGGGCAATGAACTGGGAGAGTTGTCATCTGGGCCACGCATGGGACGCCACTGCAGCAGCACAGCATGGAAGCCTGGAGCATGTGAAGCGCTCACAGTCGGGCTGTGTTGCAGGCCTTTGCTCAAAGTGCAGATGCAGAGGACTTTGAGATGCGCTGCCTCTCGTGGCACCTCCTGGCGCAACTCATGCAGTGCCATGACGCCGTGGAGCCTGGGATTGCCGTGCACTTCTGCAGGCAAGTCACAGCTTGACCTGCAGACAGTTGCAGGCTGCCCACCCGGCCTGGTTCATGGCTTGCACAGTCTCGGGCAAGTCATGCGTCCAGCTGTTGCATGCATTTGTGTGCGCACCACAACATTGCTGCTGCGGGCTCCTGCTGACACTCCTTGCTGACGGTGGGCACCCCTGGCGAGTCAGAGGTGCCACACTCAGTTGTTCCATGACACTTGAGTGGGCTGCCCACATGCCGCTGCAGGCTGCTGCTGGGCACCCTGGGCCAGTCAGAGGAGGTGGTGGGCGCGCGCCACTGGACGGTCACCCAGCAGCAGAGCATGGTGCAACAGGCAGCCCTGGTGCTGAGGGAGGTGGCCACTTGGGCTCCCCAGGCAAGCAACCGCCTCCTCAAGCTGGAAGGCCGTTCTGAGTCCACAGGTTGCTCTGGCTCAACGGGCAGGCAACCGCACTGCTGGATCTGCTACAGCAACACAGCAGCAAGCACATTCAGGATGCTGCAGCTTGCATACTGGCTCGCAGTTGCCAACTGCTGCCGGTGCTCCCATCAAGCGTCTGCTGGTGCAGGCGTTCAGCAGTGAGGGTGGGGCCCAGGTGGTGCATGGCTGCCTAGTGCAACAGGTGGAGCCACAGCTGCTGGAGGCAGCTTTGGACCTGGTCAGGGCCGCCTGCAGTCTGGCCACCCACCCTCAAGGTGGGGTGCATGCAGGCATGACAGGCGGCATTGCTGACAGCATGTGTCAAGCTTTCTGCGCACCTCATTAGAGTTGCCTGTGGTACGGCCTCAAGGTTGAGTCACGTGCACCCTGACCTGCGATTCTTAGGGGGGAGCATCACCAAACTTGAGTTGCTGATGACATCAAGCGGAGCACAAACACTGTTCCACAGAAGCTGTCACCAGACATTCTAGTCCAGAATCAAACGATGTCTGCAGGTG
This sequence comes from Asterochloris erici, assembly GCA_019693375.1. Lineage (NCBI taxonomy): Eukaryota > Viridiplantae > Chlorophyta > Trebouxiophyceae > Trebouxiales > Trebouxiaceae > Asterochloris > Asterochloris erici. The sequence continues at coordinate 729,379 of JAAMXJ010000263.1, read as the reverse complement.
ATTGTAGTTCTGAGACGTCCCAGTCTGCCACAGAAGCAGTGCAGCAGCTGCGGGACGACTTTGGGTCTCAGGGCACGGTGCAGGTCGCCCTTGAAATGTTTGCAGAGCGCTCCTGGCCTCAGCGGGTCAGGCAGGCGGCGGCGCTGGCAGTGAGCTCACTCTGCTGCTGCCACCCAGAGCACCAGCGCCTCTTCAGGAAGGCAGAGGTGAGGCCCATCCAGCAAGCACGTGCTGTGCAGGGTAGCACCAGCTGCGTGCCCCATCGGGTATGGGGTCCTGGCAGCAGGGCAGGTTGCTCCCGCCGCCCAGGGTGCCTGCACATCGACAGTCAGGCAGAGATGAGCATCACTTCTTGCTGCAGGCCTGCAGTGAATGCTTGCCCAATCGAATGTGAGTTGACGAGCAGGGTATCTCCTGCCACCACCCATGTCATCAGGCTGACTCTGTGATGCAGAGGTCTAGATTGCTGTCTCAGCTTGGACACTTGTTGGGGGTGGCTTTCCACTGGTAGCTGCAGGCTTGGCAAACACTGCCACGGCTGGCCAACCGCGGCACAGTCGATGCTTGCGCGACTGCCTCTCAGAGCATGGCTGGTGTGTGACCTGCGATGCCCGCTACAAGCCCGGGGACCCTTCTCAGTAGCTCTCCTCTGCTCAAACGTCGCCCCTGACCCCCCCTGGTGCGCGCCTGCAGGGCGTGGCAGCTCTGCACTACGAACTGGAGGGCCTGAAGGTGCTGGACACGGCCCAGCCATCGCTCTTTGCCGGCGCCACACTGGTCGCTCTGCGAGACTGTGTAGTGGGGGACTCCAAGAACCTGGCCCAGTTCCTGGTGGCTGGCGGGCTGACCTCTCTGATGGACATGGCTGAGCGCTGCAACAGGCTGATGCAGCCCCTGGCCCTCACTCTGGTGGCAGGTGACATCCAGCAGCTGCTGCTGCAGCAATGAAGTGCAGCATTGAAGTGCCACGATGAAGTGCAGCCAGCTGACGCCGCTGCTGGCTCTGATTGCGGAAGCGGGTTTTCTGCCTAACTTGCAGGTGCCATAAGAAGGCATGCATAATGGAAGGGCAGCACTGATCTGGCCTGACTGCACAGCACTGTGACACAGTAATATTGAGAGTTGCTTGCTGGTTGTGATGATGCGATGCAGTTATGATGATGGGCAGTTTCTCACACATAACATGTGTGAGTGATCTAGAATGTGGGCTGCCCAGTGACGCCGCTCTGCTGCTCGAGTGCCCCTCTGAAAATTGCACTGTGTGCTCCAAATGCACTGGCTGCAGAGCCTGATGGCGCAGCCATGATGCTAGCACCGTGTTCTGCAGACGTGCTGGTTGCCAAGCCCAGGAGTGCAGCTCTGCTGCTGGACTGGTGCTCCTCGCGGAGCAGACTGGCGGCCCCGGAGGTGCTGCTGCACCTGTGGCGTCAGGAGGAGCGGCGGCAGGGCCTGTGCACTGAGGCTGGGGTGCTGGCAGACCTGGACTGGCCCCTGAAGGCCAGGAAGGCCAATGAGGGGTGGATCCCAGAATTGTCGGCCATGTACGGCCTCCGTGACAAAAGCACCAGGTGACTGGAGTCATGGGCAGCCTTGCTGCTGTAATGCACGGCATGTGCATTGCGTGGGCAGCCACCTAGGTGGTTGATACTCCTCATGGCGGCTGCCTGCTGTGGGCAGGGTTGAGGCAGACAATGGAGACTCAACCGTGTTTCTCCTACTGCGCCAACTGCTGTGGCCCTGCTTCACGCATGTCATGCTACCAAGCACCGTTGGACACACAAGCTTGGCTTCTCTCCTTGTCCAGGGCGGTCATGCAGGACATGCAGGGCAGCTGCGCGCGTGAGGCGATGATGGACAAGCTGCACGCAGTGATGCACCTGCTGGGGTGGGAGCGCCTGAGGGCGAGGGTAGGGCTGGCAGACCAGGTCACGCTGGCTGCTGCCAGGCGCTACTGGGATTTCAAACAGGGGCACGCCTGGAGGGAGATGCAGGCAAACCTGGAGGCTGCAGGTGGGCACCAGCGACCCTGTTGCATGTCAATCTGTCGGTCTGCAGTGTCAATTTGCAGAACACCATGGTGTGGGTGAAGGCATTGCTGGTTGAGGCCAAGCTGTGTGCCTTTGTGTCTGGTTGAGGCCGCCCTGCAGCTCTCCTGAAAGCGGCGCTGAAGCTTGGTGCATGCTCTGGGTCAGCAGCACCCTTCAGTGTGTGCAAGAGCACACACTGGCAGTCAGCCCATCACCCACCCTTGCAGCTGCTGCTCGACTGGCTTGCACTGCCGTCGCCTGCAGGCCTGCAGCCCACGCAGGAGGATCAGCAGCTCATTGAAGGCGGCATCCAGGCAGCACGCTCAGCTGCAGAGGCCACGGTTGCTGAGCAGCAGTGCCTGCTGCAGAGGCTGGCAGAGGAGCTGCAGGCCCAGGACATTGAGCATGTCAGGCGAGCATGCTGCTCCGCTTGTTGAACCTCCTGCCCACACTTGTTCACCCTGCAGCTGCTTGTTCCTACAGCAAGCTTGCTGCTCTGCACCTCCTATCATCTCCTGTGCCCTGCTGCACCTTGGGCCTCCCTGCGTGGCTCCGGCTGGGTTCACTCGCTGCATCCTGGGTGTGCTGATGGCATGCAGGGGCAGCTCTGCATGCTGCAGCTCGGCCAGCCTGTCAGCTGAAGAGGTGGTGCTTGTCCTGGCGTGCAGGGGCAAGCAGCTGCAGGCGCAACAGGAGGCTGAGGCACGCAAATACAAAAAGGACCGGTCTACCCTGACAGTCAAGGTGGGCCCCAGCACTTTTGAGGGGTGCAGAGTCCCAGGATGTTGCACTTGATTGCGGTGGAAGCTCCCTTAGCGTAGTATGAGGGGCCTGGTTCACCGGGCAACTGCTGCAGCCTCAGGCAGGCAGGGACGTTTGACAAGACCGATTAGTCAGGGCCGCCTGGCACAGGCCAAACTGGAGGCTGCTGCATACCCTGGGGAGCATTCAAAGCAAGGTCTCCTCATGCAGAAGCATCTGGCAGTCAAGGCCCAGAAGGATGACATGCTACGTGCTGAGGCGGCAGCACCTGGCAGAACTGTCGGGTCCCTTCCTTTCCAGCAGTGCCCGGCCCTCAGGGGTGCTGGCAGCATTTCGAAAATCACTGTGCCGCTGCCAGCATCTGGAAAAAAGGCTGCGTGTCTGCCCACCCAGGCTGCACCAACGACGGTGTCTTCTCGGTGCAGGAGCGCCTGGCTTTCAAGGCCAAGAAGGAGGACATGCTGCGCAACAGCTTTCAGGCAGAGGGTGGGCCAATGCCCGCTGGGCCAGCCAGCCAGGTGAGAGACGCCTGGCCTGAGCTCAGCTCAAATGACATTGGAGGGAAAGCTGCCCTGTCCAAGGGGTGGACTTGAGATGTGTCAGCGGTCAGGTTTGCGCAGGGTGAATTCCCCTGACATGTCGCCATCTGACCCGAAATGGCGGGTGGCTGCCTATCAATAATGTTTTCTCATGGGGAACCCATCTCCTGCAGTGCAAAACTGGGCATGCGCTGCGACTCTGAAGCACATCTGCCGCAGATTAACTGCAGCCCTTCCTGCAGGGTGCACCCAGCCAGTGCAGCTGTGTGCAATGTGACACGACTCGTGGCTGCTGTTCAATGCGAGGCGCGCAAAGAGACCAGTGCAGCCATCCTACCCAAACTGACATGCCTCAGGCTGTACATGAGCACCTCAGCAATGGCCAGATGTGTTTCTTGGCCAAATCCCACCCAACCTACCTCCAGCAGTGCAGCCGAGTCTGACTTGCAGCCTGACACGCCTCATGGCCGTCATCAAATGCTAAATGGACTTGCAGAGTACCTCCAGCAGTGCAGCCATGCAGGCAGCCATCCTGGGCGGGTTTCACAGCTCCGGAGTGGGATGCTGGGACGTAAAGCACCCAGTGTATGAAGGCCTGATATGCCGGGCGGCTGCGCATTGACTGCAGGTGCCTCTGGAGAGTACCTCCAGCGGTGCAGCCTTGCGGGCAGCCATTGCACAGCGGCTTGCCAGTGCCAGCGCCAGCCCTCGGCCACAGGCGCAGGGGCCGCTGCCCCAAAGCCGCGCCGAGGATGCAGCCGATAGCATGCTGGCAGACTCAGCAGCTGACTGGCCTGGCATGATTGGGCAGCTGGATGCAGCTGATGAGGAGCTAGATATGGCTGGATACGATGATCAGGAGGACGATGAAGATGACAGCGATGCCGGCAGCACATGAACACCAGCATTGAAGACGCTTACACATGCCCGCTGCTACACCAGGTGCCATATGCAGCTTGCTTAAGTGTATGGCAATGGCAGCACTTGACAGGCAGGCCAGGTACACAACCTCACAGACAATGAGGTTTGACAAAGATTTTTTCATCTCAGGCCTCTAGCATGGAAACAATATGCACTAGTCTAGAGTCATGCGTCACAGTTACTTATCCAAAATAAGTCAGTAAAGCTTGATATGCTAAAAGGCCCATCAGATGGGGCATGTTCAAGCCGCAGAAAACACACACGGTGGGGTGCTTGCAACACAGTGCTGCCCCACAGGAAAGCCGAGGATCCTGCAAGGGGTCAGGGCGCACTCTGCACTCTAGACCTCCTCTTCAAAGGTCAAGTGCTGGGCCCTGGGCGGCAGCTGGGCCGCCAGGGGCTCGTAAGCATAGTCGATGCCCAGCGCCTTGATGCGCTGGGCCCGCTTCTTGTCCTTTTCCACCAGACGGTGCAGCCTCCTGTCCTCTTCCTCAGCTGTGCGCTGCCTGTTGTGAGAGTCCGCCTGGATGCGCTGCCAGGGGACCTTTGCAAACTTGCGGTGCGACCCCTGGATGTCAAGTGAAAGCCATCGTGTGTGTACTACGTGCTGATGGCCTGACTATGTACATGGCGTGACAAACTGGTTGAGCCCCTGCTTTGTCTGTGAGGAGCCGGCAAGTGTGGCCTTGGAGCTTCCCATTGTGATCAGGGAAGCAGCAGGCACCATGCATGCTGATCAGCAGGCCTGCTGGCCAAGCTGCAGATAGGCCGGTACCACGGCCATGGCCCTTACTTTCAAGTGCCAGGGGTGGCAGTCATGCAGGAGAGCTGAGTCAGCACACCTTGAACAGATCAGGGTGGACGTCAGCGGCTTTCAGGACTCGCGCGCGTAGCTTGCAGGTGAACATCATGTGCCCGTCCATGGCCTCAGCAGCAATGGCCGCCACCTCTGCAATGAGCAAGGGTGAGGCGGTGGGGAGACCTCGACAACGATTGCCTTGTCGGTGCTGGAGTGTCAGCCCCATGCAGCAGGCTGAGAGCTGACAATGGGCTTGCTCACATATAGGCCCTTTGCAGCAAGGTGAGAGCTCCCTGCTTGCTGCTGGCTGCTCCCTTAGCAAGAGGCATGGCGAGGCGGTCATGATGGCATCTGTGCAGGTGCACACCTGGGCTGGCGAACTGTACAAAGGCATAGTGTTTGCTGTTGCCGGTCTTCTTGTTGCGCGACACTCTAGCCTTTGTGACCAGCCCAAATTGTGAAAAGTAGCCTGCAGGCACAGGCTGCTTCATGAATCGGGGCTCATGGCTGCGGTTCATTGCTCTGCAAATGATCTGTGGCAGCAGCCACAAGGGAAGGAACAGGAGCCCAGACTTTGTTTACATGCAAGCTTCTATCATGGATGTCTTTGGAGGTGTTGCCGTGCCTGTGTTGCAGCACTGTGCAAAATCGCACCTCTTAGCTGTTCCTCATAGAACCCATGAGGAATACACCTGTGCAGCAGCCACCGTCAGTCACCAGCATCCCCCAGCGGAATGTGGTTACCAAGGAAAGCATCTTACTCACCCCAGGTACATCACATTGCTGATCTCCACAGTACCTGCTGCTGCAGCTGGCTCCCCCTCAGTAGCATCTCTGGAGCGTTTCACACCTCGTTTGCCCATGCTCTTTCCAGCGCAGACTCAAGTGATCGAGACCTACAGCCCCACCTGATATAGTGGCCACCTGACAGCTGTTGGCAAGAGTGAACATGCAGCGGATCTCCACGGCCCTTCAACGGCTCAGAATGGTCGCTGAGGCAGTGCAGCCTCAACCAGCAGCCCTCATGTCTCTGTCACAATTGGCTACCTCTGACTGGCCCGCAGCTCTTCAGCAGCACTCAGGAAGATGGCATCACCTGCCACCCTCCCGGGTAGGCATTGCTTGGCTGGCTATGTGTAATGCACTGCTTAGTCTCACCAATGTCATGTACATGCAGGCATTCTCTGGCAGTAGCCATATGCAGGGACTGCAGGACTTCTTTGATGCCCCTAGAAAAGAAAAGGAGGAAGTGACAGCAGGTCAGCTGCTCATTGCAGACTGCCTAGCCATCAGACTCCTCTCGGCTGCTGCGACCTGTTTCACCCCGCCTTTGGACCACCTTCCTTTGCTCTGCAGGGAGGGAGTGGAAAGCAAAGGACCTTCGGCAAAAATCATGGGATGATCTGCATAAGCTCTGGTAGGCACTTACAGTGCCCGAGGACCTGCTGCTTCACCTGCTGCCCTCGCTGATGGCAGCTCTCTGGTTGCAGGTATGTGCTGCTGAAAGAACGCAACATGCTGCTGTCAGAACGAATGCGAAAGGCAGCCAAGGGGGAGCGGATGGAGTTGCCGCATCGTTTCACCAAGGTGACAGTGTCATATTGCTGGTGCAACTGCCTGCAGATACCTTCCCCTGTTTTTGGGGCTCTCACAGGCTGCCTCATGTACACATTTGCATGGCATGTGCTGCTTTGATTGACATGCCGCAGTGGCAGGGCGAAGGAAGGATGGTCTTAGCAACAGCTCTGCCGGCATCAGGAGGGACATTCGCCCAGGAGACGGGGAAGGGGCATGCTTCTGATGCAAAAGCTGGTGCTCTGCAGGTGCGCAAGTCCATGGCACGAATCAAGCTGGTGCTGACCGAACGAGCTTTGGCGCACCCGGACCCAGCCGTCACTGTTGCAATGAAGCAGATGATCAATGGCTGAGCAGCAGTACCATACAATCCAGCAACAATGTGAAACATTCATGACCACCTATGGCCAGCAGGGCAGGCAATGCAATCACATGAACAAGCGGCGGGGGATACAAACAATAGCAGGAACCCCGTTCAGCGTGAGAGCACTTGCTTCTAGCCTGACAAGGTTTGAATACAGTTTTCAAAAATGCAGGCAAGCTTCACATCACCGGCTTTGCTTCAAACATGCCAGTACGTGGTGCTGACAAAGGCAGCACCTCTGCCACCCAGCTACAAGTAAGTGTCATGAGCAGCTGTACTGGACCTGCACACACGCCAGGCATGGTGCAGCGAGGCATCGCTCAGACCAGCTTCAGAAGGAGCCGCTCCGGTTCCTCCAGGTACTGCTTCCAGCTGGAGTTGAGAGTAGCAACAGCGGCGCCGTCTAAAACACGGTGGTCTGCTCCCCAGCTGACAGCCATCACAGAAGCCTTCTTTATGTCACCGTCTGCAGCACAAGAAAAGTGCACAAAAAATGTCTGGACAGGTCTTTCAGAGCTACAATGGTGCATGTACTGAGCATGCAGATGAGGCTGTGGCCGCACGCGGAGCAGGAGCCGTGCCAAATCTGATGTGCTGCACACTGGCACATTCACAATCCACGAGCACATCTGTACACAGGTGCATCACTATGACTGCTGAGCAGCTGTCAATGTGCTTCAACAGGTGCTCAACTGCTGTCCAGAGAGGCTCTTGCATAGCAGATTTGGTCCCTCTCTTTGTCCGACTGACCCGCCGCACAAACCATAAAGGCCAGACAGGTGCAATGGCATCATTCTGGCCAGGGCCTGCGATTCCCAGCCTCACAGACCCGTCCTGACCTGGTGCATAGCGGGGCTGGGCCTGCACCCTCCCCAGCGCGACTATGGCGACCTCTCCAGGCACGATGAGCGGTGCGGCGTATGTGCCCCCCAGAGTGCCAATGTTGCTGATGGTGATGGTGCCACCTGCAGGACACATCTGGGTTGCGGCTCCACGGAGGCAATGACTCTGACGCTGAGCGCCCCCGTGAGAAGCGTGCAAGCCAGCGTGGAGCATTGCAATACAGTTCATTGGCCGCAGCTCCTGCGCCATCTTCTACACAGACATGGCCACTGACCAGACACCAGTGCAGGTGATAGCACCAGAGGACAGCTTACACCATGGCAGCCAGCCGCTCAGACAGACGATGCTGTCGCTGACAGGAGGACATGACAATTCAGCTCACACCTGCCAGGCCCCCTGCACGCAGCCTGCCTGGTGTGCCAGCTGCTGCCTTGAAGCACGCTGCCTACTTACTTGGGTTGAGGCAGCACAGTGCAGCACTCACCTGCAAGATCCTCTGCCAGCAGCCTGCCTGTGGAAGCCAGCTGCTGCAGACGCTTCAGCTCCGCTGCAATGCTGGCAACGCTCTGCGCCTGGACATGCTTGATGTTGGGGACCACCAGCCCTGAGTTGGTTGCCATGGCAATGCCCACGTTGTGGGCGTGGTGCACCCGCAGCTGCTGGCCATCCTCTGACAGGCTGCTGTTCACCTCTGGGTGCTCCAACAGTGCTGCAGATAGAGCCTGCATGCACAAATCGAGCCTGCATGAGAAGGTGCGCTGCAGCTGCCAGGGCAGGCAGGCCCCTGTGCCTGGCTCACCTTGATCATGAACGGGAGGAAGGTCAGCTTGACGCCCTGCATCAGGGGGTCGTGCCGCACTTTCTGGCGCACTGCCAGCAATGCTCCCAGGTCCACCTCGTCGCAAAAGTGGAAGTGAGGCACTGTCGCGGCAGCTGCCATGCTGGCCACCATCGCGCGGCGGTAGCCACGCAGGGCAATCACGTCATCTCCAGGAGCTGCAGAAGGTGGCTGAAAGGAGTGACAGAAGCATGACTGGACAGCCTGGTGGAATGCATGCAGGCAGGCTCAAGGCAAGGCTTGGCCAAGTGCAGCCAGGGGATCATTTTGCGCCCCAGGATGTGAGCAGGACGATCATGATGGATCGGCCTCCTGACCATGCAGGCAGCAGAATAGGACGAACATGCAGCAGGCAGCAAGGGCAAGCGGGATTGGCAAAACGGCTGGGGACACGAGGGGGGTGCTGCTCCTGAAGGGTGGGCTTGCTTTGGACTCATCTGCATTGCTGAATTTCCACAGGGCAAGTCTTATGCTGGGTATAGCATCAGCAGCGCGCTGGCAGACAGCAGATCTACAGCGGTAGCGGGCACTGCAGGGCAGTGCTTAACCTGATGCTGGCGCCCCCAGGCCTGGACTGGCGGGCTGGGGAGGCAGCACAGCAGCGGTCTGCACACGCGGCGCCCCGCCCGTGGAGCTCTGGGTGTGTGCCGCAGGGTGGTCTCGCAGGGGTTCAGGTGTCGCCCCGGGCGCGGGGGGCTGCTGAGTGCCGGTCACATCTGGGGATGCTGCCAGGATGTCCTCTGCAGACACGAGGGTTTCGTCGAGGCTGGCAGGGCATGGGCTGCCTGCCGCCAATGTCAGGGGCGCTTATTACGACTTGCCAACACATATGGACATGCAGGAGAGCTGTGAGACCGCCTGCAACACAGGCAGGTGCCCCTGGACACATGACGTGAGCAAGCTCACGGCAGCGCTCAGCACCTTTTGTGATGCGCCCATCAGGCCCTGTGCCCTGCAAGGTCTCCAGTGATATGCCCTGCTCCCTCGCTATGCGCCTCACTGCAGGTGAAGCATGCACCTGCACAGCCCCATCAGCACCTCTGCCTTGCCTCGACGTTGTTGCCTGCTCTGCTGACTCAGCGACAGAGGCTTCCTGCGTCAGTTGAGGTGCCGCTGTCAGAGATGCAGTACACTTGAGGGGCAGCGATGGCTCTCAGCGGATGCATGCAGATCAAGCTGGCGCAGCCTCAGAGATTGAGGCCCTGCATCAATGGTGTGCCCTCAGGATGCGGTTCTGCTCCAGGAGCGCTGCCTGCGCAGCTGTGTCGATCTGTTGCAGAGACACTGCAGGTCAGCGGAGCGCATGCAAAGGCTGCTGGACTGAAAGTGCGTTAGCCTTACACAAGCAGCATCTTACCTGAGCGCCCGCTGGGGCCTGGCCATCAGACGTATGGATGTCCACCAGCATTGCACCCACCTGCATGGAACACGGCACACTGAGCTGCCAGGGGCGACTCAGTGACGTTCTTGGAAGCAAGGCATCAGGCAGACACAGAACATACACTTTCAAGCTGCTCACACAGACAGGGCCTCTTGGGTGGGAGAGGGAAGCACCTGGCGACGCGTTCAAGCCGGGCAGCTTGAACGCGGCCACGCGCTGCCGCGGAACGTGCGCGCATCTGCACAAACGCTTGACAGGCTGGCAGCCAACTGCGTGTTGCAGCCGACACCTGCTGCCAGCAAGCCACTGTGCGCCTCTGAACCCACACTGCGGCACGGAGAACCGGACAAGCCCCTCGACCCACCTGTACCATGTCCCCCGGCTGGTGGTGCAGCCTGGCAATGGTGCCAGCGTAGCGACTGGTGATCTCGACAGCTGCCTTGTCGCTCTGTACCTCGCACAGGGGACCAAACTCCTCCACCAGATCACCCTCCTGCAGGGCATGTGAGTACCTGTGGGATCATTTGGGCTGCACTGGAACTGACACTCCATCACCACGTCCCCTTCTCGCAAGCATTGAGCCAGCTGCTATGCTGGTAGCTGGGGCCTGCTCCATGTCATGTGTGAGTCACACCAGCACAGCTAGGCCAGACACACCTGCAGCCTTGGCAGGGCCAGTTGAATGAGAGGGTGCAGCATCGCATGGGTGACGGGGCGCCATGCCAGCCCATGGGGTGGGCTTGCCATTGATGCAGCCTTGACATGAGCGCGAGCTGGACAGAGACGCTCTCAAGTTGTGCGAGGAGGTCTCAGGACTGACCCAGCCAGTGCAGCAAGGCTTCGCCTGCTGCAGCTCAGGGACACCTGCTGCTGCAGCTGCTGCTGCTATAACAGTCGCTGTGCCTCACCTTCACAAACCACTTGATGAGCTCACACTCCTTGATGCCCTCCCCAGTCTGGGCCAGAGGGAACTGCACCACTGTCCCCTCAGGGGACGTGCTCTGCGGGCGATGTTGCTGGCTGCCATCAAGCCAGCACCTCTGCCTTCCTGCTCTGATCCACTTGGCGATGCATGCTGCGTCGTACTTGTGCTGCCTGCCATCACATTGGGTTCTCCCGCCAAAGTGGTGCGCTTGCCTCTGCCAATGCTGGCCTGTCTGCGAGTCACTTGATTGGCTGATGTGCTGACAGCAGCACTGGGGCCAGCTGTTTGGAGTGTCCAAGGTCAACAAGGAGCATAAAGTCTGCCTGGCGATCAACCACCGGTTGCAAATGCTGCTTGTTGCCAGCATGGTATCTCGTTGCTTATGAGTGCAGCACGCTGATCAGCATTTAGGCCAGGTCAGCAAGAAGAGGAGGTGATCACCGTGCTTTCATGCAAAAATGATGGATTCATGCCAATCACAATGTCACAGAACTTGAATCAGGACAGGTTTATCTTGCAGGCTCTACTGTTTGCACGCACTACAAACACACATACAGTAGAGCCACAACCACATGAGCTTCTTCAGGCGGACTATGGCGGAGCTGCAAGCTGCTAGACCTCCTCTCAGGAGGCTATCCATGGGGTCCACCAGAGGTCCTGTGGGTCAACGAGGGGGGGGGGGGGGGGGGGGGGGGTGTGTGTGGTGAGCAGAGGCAGATGAGAAGGAGTACGACAGGTCAGTCATCATTGCTGCCTGAGGCTGTGCGCTGCTGCATTTCCTGAGGCTTGCTGTGCCCGGCACGCATTAGGATGTGGGATCAGAGGCAGCTCACCAGTCAGGAGTCATTTTGGCGCCTCTGTGTGCAAGCGCTGGAGGGTGGCACTCCGGCGGCTGAGAAGGAGGCTGACAAGTCCTCTGTGATAGACGCAGCGTTCTGACGGGTGCCATGTTCACAAGTGCGCAACTGCATCTCCACAGTGGTCTTGTCCATGCCAGCTGTTCCTCCTTGCGTCATCTTGCTGAGTCAAGGACCTGGCTGCGGTGAGCCCCAATATATGCGGCTGGTCAGCAATGGCCGACGTGGACCAGAGCTCAAGCAGGGTCACTCATGTTCGATTTGCTACAGCTTGATGAAGTGCGGGCTGCGGTGCAGCGCGCAGCAGGTGGCACTGCCCATGGAACAAGCACTATAGACACCTCATGTTCTGCTGCAGCTCAACAAAAGGTGCAGGCCGTCTGACGGTCCGCCTTGCCACTTGTTCAGAATGTCAGACAGAGCTCGTGATGTTCTGCAGCTTGTGGAAGGTGCAGGCTGTGGCCCAGCAGGTAGCAAATGGCCTGTGGCCGTCCTGCAGATGCTGGCAGACAGGCAAGGGTCATTCATCACTGGCAGGCTCAACGAGCAGCAGAGAGAGGACCCTGCTGTGATGACACTCCAGTCCAGGGCTGCTGGGCAGGATGGTGTGGACTGGTGTGGAAGCTGCTATGAAAGCTCCTGCGCTCAGGTGCGCTCCCTTTGCGTCCCACCTTTGGGGAGCTGCTGCTGGGCAAAGCCCTGAGCATGCATCCGACTCTGCCTTAGGAGGTGGTGCACGTTTCAAGCTCTCATGGAAGGACCTTGCCAGGATGGCTCTTCAGTCCTGGGCCTATGGGCAGGGCGACCACAGGCTGGCATAGGAGCTGCTATGGAAGCTCCCACGCTAGATGCAGCAGGTCAGCTCGCATTGAGTGCTAATCCTTTGAAGTTCTGCTCTTTTTTGCTGGGGATCCCGTCACTGACGGCTGTGTGTTTGGGGTAGGTGCAGTGCGGTGCTTGGCTACAACGTGCTGCTGCCCCAGCAACTGCCAGACCTTGCAAGTGCATGTGTTGCGCATTGTGCTGCTGCAGACCTCCCGCCACCATTATCTGCTGCGCTGCACGCCTGTGGTCCTTAGCAAGCGGCAGTCAGAGCATGATCACTCTATGACAGCTGATGTCAGACTGTATCACCAGGAAAGGTGTGATCTCTCTCAACTAAGGGTGGACCTCAGGAGCCAGCCGCTGGGGCATCCTGTAGGTACCAATTTGGCCCTGCCAAGGTGCGCAAGCCCTCCCTGAATCACACTTGTTGCATCCAGTTTGTCGTGATATGTTTGCTGGCAGCAGCAGCAGAGGTGTGGAAGCCCTGCCGGTAGTGCTACCCGTCACAGCTGCGGTGTCCCAACTGCACTCAGCCTGCCACCCTGTGTTGCGACCGGCGAGGGCAGGGAGCTGGCAGCAACCTTCATAGAACACCGCTCAAGCTTCTGGAGGCCGGTGGATAGGACGCATGCTGCTGCCACCTGTGAGCTGGATGCATCTCAGAGAGCAGGAGCGCCAGAGGGGAGAAGGCAGCACCGCACTGCTGCCCTCATCAAGTCTGATGAGGTCAGCCGTGCTTCTCAGCAAGCACCCTGTGCCGGGCTGCCATGCCCAGGCTGAGCCATGATGGGGTGTTCTGTGGGGAAGTACAGGTCTGTCCTGAGCCAGAAGAAGGCCTGCTGCTGTTTATGCTGTCTGCCGGGGTCAGCTGCGAGGCAGGGTTCTGCCGGGGCCACCAGTCCTGCGCTGAGCCATGATGGGAATGATGTGGGCGGTTGCAGCTCTGGCAGAGCCTGTTGAGCCGCTTGTTGTATGCTGATGTTCCCTGACATCATATCTAGGTCCAGCCGTCCTTGGATGGCCCCATGTTCAATGCGTGACATCAGCACTTTTCTGGGGGCAGCATTTCATTTGCTGTGATGCAGCTGCTTTCCTGACAGCACCTTGTCGTCCAGGACCATGGTGCAACCGTTGATGGCCAGATTGGAAGCGTGACATCAGCAGTCTTCCTCAGCACCTTTTTATTTGCTATCATGCAACTGCTTCCCCCACAGCACCCTGTTCTCAGGGACCATGGTGCTTTGGGGGGTGACACAGTTGTGTTAAAGCAAATAACCAGGTGCCAAGGCAAAGTGCTGATGTCACATCAATGGCCACAATCTTTGATTTGGGAACTAACCACCGGGACCCAGGATCCCTCAAACAGCGTGGACACCTGACTGCCACCATCTACCCCCGCGAGCAGCAGGAGACCATCAAATTTTCGTCTCATGTGTGTGGGATTGCCGAGATTGCAGACTGAAACAACCAGGTAGGGAGGTGGTGTGTGGCAGCCACGCTGCCTGTGTTTGCCTCCCAGACAGGGATGTGTACGTTGCATGCCTGGAGACTTTGATTCTTGGCACATGAAGCTGAGTCAGCTGATGTGGGCAGTGCCGTTCAAATTTGGCCCCCTGGCTACCCCCCTGCCAGAGCCAGTGCTGGCAGGGGTTGTCAGCTGTGGGCATCAGCAATGTCCTTGTCTGGCAGGCTTGAAGATGCCAATTGACGCTACAGTCTTAGACGCCCCCAAATACAGAGGCATGGCGATGTCTGCTGCACACACTGCCTCATCAAGCGTACAGGTTGGCCTCAGCCCCCACACTTTCAGAAGCACCTGAAGCAATGGTACTGCCCGGTCCAAGACCAGGGTGCTGACATCATGCCCATGTTGCTGCCTGTCCTCGGACCAGAATCATGCTGCCCTGCTGTGCAGATGGTGCTGACTGGCAGAAGCTGCTGTGCTGCGCTTGACCTTGCAGGGCCTGAAGATTGGGAGATCCACCACGTCGACTTCAACAAGCAATGAGCTCGTTGAAGTCATATGGTGGATGTCCCATCTCAGTGCCCTGCAGGGCAAAGGGCAGATTCAAGTGCCTCACCCAGGGCTGCACACCCGCACGCCTTGGCCTACGGCGCCCTCGTCCAAGGATTGCGGTGAGTGCCACCGGCAAGAGTGAGGTGTCAGTGTCACAGCCGGGCAGCTGCTGCCCAGGACTGTGGGAGGAAGCCTGAGTGCCATCAATACAGGGGCCCTTGGCAACAGTGAATGCACCACAGGATGCTGGTGCCCAGGCAGAGCAAGCTGGGGTTAGTGCCTCCTACAGTACTGGATCGGCATCTGGCAGGTGGGGTTGCAGCGGTGCTGGTGCAGCTGATTGACGCAGAAGGCACAGCCCCACATGGACTTGTCTTAGAGAGGCATGTCCAGATATGCGCAGCTGGAACAGGCAAAGCTGCAAGGGCGCTGTGTTGCACAGTGGCTCTAGATCCTTGTCCAGACTGGCTGAGCGTGATGGTGCCATGCCGGCTGCAGCGTGCGCAAACCCTGGACTCCAGAGGAGCATAAGCTGCTCATGCCGCTGGTGCAGCAAAGCGGCGTCCGGAAGTAGAAGGCCACTGTCAGCCAATTTGAAAGGAGCACCACTGATAAGTGTCGGGAGCGGTGGGCAAAACACCTGGACCCCATGGTTGACAAGACACCCCTCTGTGAGTGGGAAGACGCCGTCATTGTAAGCCACCAAATGTCACGCTGCGCCACCCCAGCCAAGTGTAGGGGACAGCTGTGCCTGCCACATTGGCGCCTGTGCTCACCAGCAGCAACCCTATTTTTTGGGGTGACTGCTTGCAGGTGGCTGGAGGCCTCCTATTTCCCCATTTTAGCCTGGCAAGGAGCCTGAGCACACACAGGCCCAGAGTCCCTCACTCCCGGCCTGCAGGCCCCCCTTCCTCAACACCTGGACTTGCCAGTGGTTTAGCCAATGCGTACTTGTGATGCTTGAATCAGCCAGTGGCTCAAGTTTAGGGATACACAACTTCTTTAATGACTGGCTGACAGTAAGTAAGATCTGACAAAAGCTTGAGCAATGTTCCATTTGACCACACAGGTAGTTCGCATGGGTTTGGCCTTCTGCTCACTCTAGCACTGTTTGCAATTGTCAGGTCTAGTCCAAGGGAAAGGGGCTGAGGCAACAGCAAAACCAGCTTGGGCAAGTAAAAGTGTATGAGGAATGCAAAGACTATCAGCACTGTAACAAATCCAAAAGGTATTTTGAGAGCTATGCGCAGCCTGCTGCACAACAGTCAGGTGAAGTGGGGCAGGAACGAGGCATGGTGCAAGGTAGTTGTCTTTGAGGCAGCCATGCAGGCATGCACTGCATGCGCAAATGGCAGCGCACAGGGGGACTCATGCTTGGCAAGGCGTCCGGGCAAGCGCAGCATGCCGGGCCTAGAATCTGCACAGGGCATGTCGGACGGGCTAGCGGCGCCGTTGGTGGTGCAGGGACGAGGAGTGGGCCATGCTGGGCTCACTCAACAGATCAGTCAGGGCATCGTACACAGTGCTGAGGCGAGTCATTGCCTCCAGAACCATGTTCTCACTCTGCTTCATCCACACCATCTCCTGCACCTGCTGCCGGGCCTGCAACGCAGCAATGTGAGAGGGCTCAGCCTGCAGACACAGGTCGGCACAACCCAAAGCATGATGTCCAGCTTTTGTCCATCATATGTCAGCAGATTTGACCGTGCTGCATAGCTCCAGGGTAAAGGCTGCACACGTTCCCTCTGCAAGTGGCCCCTAAGTGCTTGCATGGCCCCTAGAAAGAGCTATCCAGCAGCAAAACCATCGATGTACGCCTCTGGGAAGGACAGGGCATCCAACGACGAGGACGGGGCAATCAAGGTCAAGGTGCCCTCAATCAATGTAAACACAGTTGATCCTGAGCATACGCTCCTGTCCAGCTCCTGCTAAAATTACAAAAGGGCTCCCCAGAGAGATGACATCCCGACAGCATGACAGTTGCCAGGACATACATGTGACCTGCAGAACCTGGCTTGCCTTGAAGTGCCCTGTAAAAATCTCATCCAGCTTGTCGCTGGAAAAGCGATCATTGATTTTTGGGCACTGCATGGCCCCAGCTGATGTCCATGGCTCACCTCCGGCACCCTGTTGACAATCTCGTCCAGGCGCTCCCCCGGGATGATTTTAACTCGGACGGGGCCCTTGGCGCGAATGGTGGCGCAGCGCACAGCCCCCAGCGCAAACCAGGCCATCTCGCCGACAAACTGTCCCTCAGTGCGCACGGCCACCAGGAACTCGCGGGAGCCACGCCCCAGGGTAGCAGCAAACTCGTGGGCCTTAGAGGCTCCCTGCAGGAGGTCAGGCATGAAGTCATGGTAAAGAAAGAGCAGAGCAGAAGCCCCAGGAATTCAGGAGGTCAAGGCAGCTGTGCACTCAAACAGGTGGCTGCAAAGTCAAGGGCCTTGGAGGCGCGCCCTGCCAGAAGGGAAGGGGACAGGTGTCAAGGCGAAGCAAGAGCAGTAAAAGGTAAGCCAGATTGCGGGACACCCTGGCAAGCTGTGGCCCAGGGTAATTGTGGGTCCTGGAGCCCCCTGCAAGAGGGGGAAAGTGTCTGTGCCTGCACAACCGACAGCAAGTTGAGAAGATGGAAGTGTGGCGCACAGGAGGGGTGAGTCCTTCTAGGTGCCCTGCAAGAGGAGCACAACTTGTGTCAAGCCCTACTGACAGCAGAGGAGCCCTCTTCAAGGGCCGCAGCCCAGGGTGGCTGGCAAGTGTGCACCTGAAGAGGCACCTGGAGGAGACAGTGACATCGTTGTTTGAAGAACAGCTATGCAGCCAGCTGCGCTCATGGGACCTGCAGGTACATGCTTGCAGCACTGCTCAAGGATGCCGCACTGGAAATCAGCCTGGGGATGCCCCGCTCCTGGATGCAAGCCTCACCTCCAGAAGAGCAGGGGGCAGGTCATCGCCGATGATGTCCCCGGCATCCCTGTGAGTCCTGCGACTGCTGGCCTCGCTGCGAGCGTCGTCCTGGGAGTCATCCCGCCTACTCCGGCTGGAGCGGCCGGCCCTGCAAGGAATGGAGGGGCACGGTCAGAGCTGAGATCTGAGCAATCACCCTTCTGCGCCTGTGAGGGCATCTGCAGGCCGGGGTCCCTCACAGCAGCCTCTTGCCACAGGCTGAATGGTGATCTGCTGTGTGGTGCCCTCCAGAATGCTACGCACAGGGAGCTGCAGCAAACATGCAGAGGTGGGTGAGTCTGCAGCATCCTGGTGGCGCCCACTGCAAGGCGCCTTGCTTGGGAGCTATCAGCAGGCCATGCAGCCCATCAGCAAAGCTGCCAGTGCCGCCGGATGGGAGTACTTGACGTCCAGCGTAGAGTCAAGCACAAGCCAGTGCAGATGCAGCCCCAGCTCGGTGAGTTGACGAGGGCTCTTGTGTTCTGGGCGGTCAGCTGTGGGCGAGGGGGAGATGCAGGCAGTTCACTAAAGAGGGGAACAGACCTGCTCCTGACTTCGGTGGCCTCTGGCACATCAGCATCAGACTCGACTCGGTGAGAGCGCCGGGATGTACTCTCATGTGCCCTGTGGGGCGGGTGTGGGCAGTGTTGGAGTGGCTGTTCTGGGCATGGCACAAATGTTGGGCACGCTTTGTAAGCAGCGCAGAGGCAAGTTCTGGGCATGGCAGATATTGTGGGCTCACGACTGCGCCAATGTGTAGCAGGTCTGCAAGGCGCTTCGTGAGCAGCGAGGTGGCAAGGTCCGGGCATGGCAGAAGCTTGGGGCACACAAGCTGCTTTGCGTGAGCAGGTTGGGGGGACGGCTCTGAGTAGCGCTGGGTCATGGCAGCAGCTCAGGAGCGGCAATCAGCTCACGCAGTGGTCCCTGGGGCAGAAGAAACCCTGACCCTCTGCCTCGGCCCACAGGTCTTTGGGAGCCCTGAGCGAAACGCTGCTTGCTTGCAGTGGGGTGCTGACACGATGCCGTGTATTAGTTCAGAACTGGCATTCAATGTGGACTGCCTGTGTTGCCCAGCGTTGGCGTGACATGTGCACACTGCGCCGAGAGGCTGCCACATCTGCTCATGCCATGTCTACTCAGCTGCTTGCAGCCTCCCTTGCATGCTGCTGAAGCCAGCTGTTTCCTACCGCCACAGCCTGGTGATGTCCACGGCTGACTATTTACATGAGGCCATCCTACAGGAAGTCGCCACCTGATGCATGCTGCTGATGTGTGCCTGACCCACATGCACCACATGAGAATGTGTGTTCACCTGCTTGAGGCCATCCCACACCGTACCCGCAAGTCTGCTCGCTGCTGGTGGCTTTCCCACAGGGGGGTTGCCTGCCAGTGCCTCCTGACGCCTGGCCCACTTTTACAGCGTGACCAGCACGCCTGCTCACCTGCTTGCAGCCTCCCCACGGGGCGTCGCCAGCTTCACAGTGACTTCCACCTGCCCCTCCGAGATGTAAAGCATGTATGTGCTCTGCTCCCCCTGACGTATTAGGGTCTCCCCATCGCTGTACACCCGTTCTGGCAGGCCCGGCCGCAGGACCTCATGCAGATGATCCTGCAGGTGGCACAGCACGAACCAGTCAGCGTCAGGCAGGCATTCGAGTCCTGCAGCGACCAGTTGCAGATCACCAGGTGTTGAAAGAGGCAGCACCTGCTGCGGGATAGGCTGCAGAACCTCTTGCACATGGTCTCTGCGGATGGCAGCGCAGCGGTTGTTGGCAGCATCAGACAGGCTGAAGTGGCCGACAGCCGGCACAGGTGCTGGCGCAGCCATGGCTGGCCACAGCTTTCTCTGCAAGTGGCCCTGCAGACGACACAGCAGGCACTGCACGGTAAGGAACAGCACTCAGTGGCATGCTCTGGCAGGCCTGGTTGCGCAGTGTGGCGCAGGTGGCCCTGCAAGAGGCACCACCAAACGTGCTGGCGGCTGGCCAAAACCATCTGACTGACGGTCCTGAACATGGAAACCTGCGTGTGTCCGCAGTCAAGCCACACAACAGCTCTGGGTCGCCTGGCCCCCAAGCTGTCCCAGTCCTGCAGCAGGCTACAGGTCCCATTGTGCACAGCATGCCACCGGGGAAGCCACTGTGCTCCACAGGGGGCGCTGAACGCCCCAACCTGAAGTGTCCCCACCGCTGCACTTTGCAATGTGCTGTAGCCCTGCCCAGCAAGGGCCTTTGGACAAGAGACCACAAGACGCACTGCTCATCAAATGAGGCAGGCCAACATGTCACTAGTGGCCGGTGTCAGCCACCTCCTGGCCAGGCGCACACGTTCGACCCAATTCGGAAGCTACAACATATGAGGGTCTCAGCACCGCCTTTATTACCAGACATGGACTGCACAGCTCCCAAAGAGATCGCTTGCTCACCTGGCGGGGCACGTCCAGCACGTGGAAGGTGTTCATCAGGTCGGGCACCTCAGCCGGCTCGTCCAAGTCCTCCCCGCTCCGCACCATCTCCTTCATGCTGCGCAGGGGCCAGCTGCCCCGCCGGGTCACCCAGGGGTGCTTCATCATCTTGGGCAGGGTGATGCGCTCCTTCGGGTTCTGCAGCAGGCAAGGGAGTACATGGGGCACAGCGTGGCGACAGGCTGCAGCAGTGAAGCTGGGTTGCAGCAGACTGAGGGGCACAATGTGCTGGGAGAGGGAGCAAGCAGGGCACAGCGTGGAGATGGGCTGCAGCAGAAGGCCGCGTCACCCAGGGGTTCTTCAGCATCATGGGCAGGGTGATGCGCATCTCTGGGGTTCTGCCCAGGGACTAGGCTTGCCTCAAACTGCTCAGTGGCTTGCAGTATTGATGGAGGTCAGTGCACTTTGCAAGATTAGCAATGGGATGTGGCAGCAGCACAGCCCTCACAGGCAGCAGGCACTCTGCCTGCCTCTGGCAAGGGCTGCATGGGACGTCCGCCAATCGCTGTCGACAATGCTGTGCGTTGGCGGAAGCGAATAGCCACAATGAGGGCTTACTTTGGCAAGCATCCTGAGCAGCAGATCTTTGAGCTCCTCAGAAATCTGAGGGGACTCAGGAAATCTAAGAGGCTCATTCTGGACTACCTGCAACAGCAATGCATCTGGTTTCGAAATGGTCCAGGCAAGTAAAGGGATCAGTCTCGCAGGCTATAAAGGCTGAGAGCGACAGCTAACTTGGGGAAAAGGCCTCAAGAGCAGCAGCAAGCCTGAGAGGTACGACAGGCAGGCAACAGCTTGAGCGGTGCCCAGACAGAGTGACACCTGCCAGGCCAGGCTGCAGCCGTGAGGTCACCTGGAAGAGCTTGAAGACGTTGGGTGCGTTGAAAGGAATCCGGCCGTACAGAAAGGTGAACAGGCAGGCCCCCAGGGCATACACATCGGTGGGACGACCCCTGCACATGACAAAAAGTGCTTCAAGGATCATGGCAGAGTCAGGCAGGACAGGACAGGTGGCGCCTGCTCACATTCTTGGCAGGCTGGCTCTTCCACCTGTTGCTGCACGGAAAGCTGAGGGGCACAGCCCAAGATTGTGTGGCAACGCAGCCACATCTCAGATGCCCAGTCTCAAACCGGGCCCATGCCGATGGTTTCTCATGGGTTGTGCTCATGCAATCACTGAGGCCAGCTGTCGGTGGGGTTGCTCAGCTCCTAGCCAGACCTGAAACACTGCAGGCGCATCCAGCCTAGGGACTGGCGCAGCCTGCTATGGTCCGAGCGCAGCCTGCTATCTCAGGCACCCCTGTGATCCTCCTTGCAACTGGCTGGAGCCACATCTGCACACTTCTGGTGCCCCACCTGTAGCGTGAGTGGGGCTTCATCATCTCAGGGGCCAGGAAGGCTGGGGTGCCATTGCACCGCTCCAGGTACTCGTTGCCAGAGATGATGACCTTGCTGCACCCAAAGTCACTCAGCGTGACATTGCCGCGAGCGCTCATGAGCACATTCTCGGGCTTCAGATCCCCATGCACCACGTGGTTGTAGTGCAGGTAGTCCAGGGCCTGCAGGCACAAAGACAGGCCCACTTTGCACCGGTGCATAGGCAGCAGAGCACCATCTCGCAGCTTCGGGTTCCATGCACCAAATGATGTAGTGCAGGTGCAGAGGAAGTGAGGTCAAGCGTGTGGTGGGCACGCACTCACATCAAGAGGCAGCCCATAGGGCT
>JAAMXJ010000263.1:0-86062 GCA_019693375.1 Asterochloris erici | reverse complement strand
CCCCCCCCCCCCACACGCCATCAGCTGCTGGCACCTGCCAGGGACACAGAAGGGCAAGGGTAGCCGCCGACCTGAATGGGCCACCACACCCGGTTGCTGTTGTTCAGGAGGCGGTGGTTCCTCTGCATGAATTGGTCCTGCTTGCGGAAAGCGCGCAGAGTCAGCAGGCCCTGCAGGCTCTCATTGAAGTTGCCAAAAATGGGGGAGAGGGCCAGGCTGTCTAGGCGCTTCAACTCGCGCGAGGTTGCTATGTAGTACACCTACAGGGCAGAGCAGGGCATGCTGGTCGCTTGTCTGTGAATAGGCAGAGTTTACCAGCAGGGTGCCAAGAGACTTGGGGAGAGCAGGGCTGCACCCACGCATCCTGTAGTGTTTGGCAAAGGGAGCAGAAGGCTTGAGGAGCTGGATGTCAGATAGAGCGGCACGCTGGGACGAGGGGCTGTGCAGAGGGAACAGTACACAAGCAGCAGGGAGGCAGCATGGCAGGTGCTAACATGCGTCACCAGCAAGTGCACGGTGAAGAACAGCCCCAGCAGCATGCTCAAGCATGAAAGGTTGCCGCTTCAGCAGGGCAAGCCAACATGCTTGAGGCGTGCCAAGTGAAGGACCAGCTTGCTGCAGCACGCGTCAGCTGCAGGGCAGCCCATCCCACAGGCAAACAGCAGCCCACCTGTACTCTGTAGTAGATGATGCCCAGAACGAAGATGGCAGCAATCATGCCGGGCGTGACAGCGATAACCACAAGAATGGCGCCCATGACGCTGACTGAGCAGTTGAGGAAGGACTGGACTGAGTATGATACATTCACGTCAACTGACTCGGTGTCCTTGGTGAACCTGCAGGGCTGGCATTCCCTAAGCTGCAGTGTGTTGAGTTGTTACCTTCACATTTGCTATACAGTGTGCATGCGGCCAGAGCAGCTGCAGGCCTCAGCTGAACACTGCAGGTGCAGCTCATGGGTGATGCAGCCTGCTTCATGGAAAAGGCAGTGAAGATCTGCAGCGTACAGGCTTGGTGGGCCAGGGAGCGTCTCAGCGTCTGGTGTCTTGCAAATGCGTGATGAGGAGAAAAGACATGGAGGTCTGGGGGAGAGCCCACCTGTTTAGCAGGCGTCCTGTTGGCTGGCTGTCAAAAAAGGACATGGGCAAGTGCATGACCCTTGCCAGCAGGTTTCTGTGCAGCGTCTTGCTGGCACTGAAGCTGCCCAGCACCAGCAGCAGGGACCTGATGATCTGCAGGAGCAGCAAGGTGGGGATGAGCCAATATACTGGTACATTCCTGCCAGAGGCAGTGTCGTTGGCAGTGCCAGCGCAGCATGTCAAGCTGGGCTTTGACTGTGCTGGACGACTGACAGAAAGAGTCTGGGCTCCGACCATCTTCCAGATTTTTGTCGCAGGTGTGCTGCGCTTTGAGCGATGCACACTTGCTGCGCGGAAAGAAAGCCCACTTGCAGGACAAGATGTGGCGTGATGCAGGCCTGGCCACAAGCACTCGAAGTGGTGCTGCGTGTGGTTCACAGCGTGCCTACCTGCAGGACCAGACTGGTCATGCCAAAGGTGAAGTAGACCGCCATGTACATCCGGGTGGCCACATGTGACCCCTCAGCCTCTGCAGCTGCAGTGGCGTTGGACCACACACTGAGCCACCAGTTCTGGAAGACCTGCACGAGAGCAGGCAGCAGACATTCAGTGCTGCACTGACATGCAGTCCGCTGTGCACACGGCTGGTCGGCTGAGCCAGCACACCCAGTCACAGTGCAGTCTCCAGGATGCTGCAAGTGCGTGGCACAGCAACCGAGGCAAGTTGACATCGGATGCAGCACTCCTTGCTGGCCCTGTGGCGCCCTGCAGTCCATCATGTGTAACCGTATTGCATTGACAACCTCTAGAGTCTCCATATGCTGCACTGACTCAGCTCGCACCTCTGAGACAGCGCCATCTGCAGATTAGGACACCTGTGTGCAGCATGCTGGTCATGGCACTGTGCACATGCCAGAATGCACAGACTGAGTCAATTCATGCTCCTGCCACCTCATCCTCAGAGCAGGGATGGGGCGTTGCTGGCCAGGCCCGTCAAATTCGAGATCAAGGATGTCCTGCCTGACAGTCACTCCTTGGACACCCTCCGCACTTGCAGCACATAGAAGGCAAGCCTCACTGTTTCAGCTTGCAACCTGTGACAACTTCATGTACCCCTGTCACCTGCTAGCCCTGCTCAGAACAGCAGACGCTCACGTGCAGGGCGCCTCCCATCAGGTCAATGGGCACCCAGGCAGACAGGCAGGTCATCTTGCCCCTCACAGCTTGTCCTCCCGCACCACACAGCTGCCATCCTGCCCGCCCTGCTCCACCTGGACACACCCATTTAAAAGTTCACTCACCTGCAGGGCGCGCTCCACCAGTGCTATGCTGATCATCGAGATGGGCACCAGAAAGAAGGGGCCCCATGCGGACAGGTATGTCCTGTAGATGGTTCGCTTGACCCTTCCCACAGCACGCCCTTCCGCCTTGATCAGCTGCCCGTCCTGCACCAGAGCCGCCTGCTGCTGGGATGGCTTCCCGCTGCCCAGGGACAGGCGCTTGGCGCTGCTGTTGGCTCTGCTGAGGGCCCCTGCAGCAGCGCACAGGCAACTTGTGAGCGTGACCACCACTTGCGCTTGTGGCAAGGCTTCCCGCTGCCCCAGTCAGGTGCTTTGGCCTTGCTAAAGGCCCCTGCAGCTACATGCAGCGCGTGTGGACAGTTCCAGTGCACCGGCCTACCTGGAAGTTGTGATACTGTGTTGCTGACTGGTGCCTGTCTCTCTGCAACTACTTTGTCAGCAGAGCAGACGCGCTGCTGCAACCTCAGCAGATACAGGCACTGCAAGTGGGAGCATCAATCCGAGAGAGCCCGCAGCGCACGCCCATGCCCATCCGCAGTCTGTTCACCTCTGGCCTGGGCACAATTCAGCCCAAAGCAGTGCCGACCAGAGCTCAAGCCCCCAGGACAGGGGGACCTAGCAAATACTGCCACAATCACTTTGCTGTAAACTTTAGATTGAATTGAGCCAAGCCAGTTTCACTCTGCCGGCTCTTCTGTCCTCTGCTGAGCCAGCAGGTCCAGTCTGCCAGCTCAGCAGTGCAGGCTGTCCACTTTGCTGCAGGGGTCAGATCACAGCATCACCTGAGCCTGGGAGCTCCAGGCTCCCACCCCGGCTGGACATGCTGCTGCGTCCCACTCGCTTGCCATCTTTCAGGTCCCCGCTCCCGCTGCCGCGGCTGTCCAGCAGCAGGTTCTGCTCCCGGTTCTCCTTGTCACTGCTGCCGTGCTCAGAGGTACCCCGGGGGCCTGAGGAGGACGCAGCGTCATTGTCCTGCAGCAAACATCAGGTGTTGCTGCTAGCCGTGGCAGGGATGCAGGGGCCAGCTCTGCAGGCCTTGCTGCTGTCTGCAGTGCGGCACAGGTTGGGTCCTGCACTGCACAGGGCCAGCTCCCAGCTCCAGTCCAGTACTCAAGCTTGGGAGTCCTTGGTCCTTTTCAAAGCAGACCTGAGAGCCCCTTGTGTAACACGCCATATCTATTTCAGCTCAGAGCTCCTTACCTCCCAATCCACATTGACCTGCCCCACGAAGCGCACACCCAGACCAGCAGGCCATGCCCCACAACACGATGCAGGTGGCACAGCCAGCAAGAGGCGGCGCGCCTGAGAGGCCAAGGCCTCCCCTCATCACCTTCCTCTAATTCAGACTGCTGCTCCTGCAGGTCGGCAGCCTCGTGCAGCTTGAGGCTGCTTTGGGTTACGAACACATTTTGAGCTCAGCTGCAGCATGCCCTTGGCCCTGCCCCTCGGGACTCATCTGGCCAGACCCCGAGCACCTTGCAACCACCACCCAACTGAGGGTCAGGCCCATCAGACAACCTGGAAGCAGCCAAGATGGCAGCACCTGCCGCTGACACGCCCTGCTCGCACCTGTGAGACAGCACTGTCCTCCTCGTCCTCCTCCTCCTCTGCAATGGACTCGAACTGATGCTCCTCTGGGTCGGTGGCCTCATGCAGTTTGAACTGCTGGAAGTCGACCCCCCGCTCCACCAGCTCCTCATAGGTCCCCATGTCAGACACCTCGCCATGCCGAACCACTGCCACCAGGTCGGCAGCCGCCAGGTAGTGCAGCTGGTGGGTCACCAGCACCCGCGTCTTGCTCTTGAGCAGGCCACACAGGCAGGCATCAAACAGGTGGCGGCCCACATGGGCGTCCACGGCTGACAGGGGATCGTCCAGGAGGTACACATCTGAGTCTGCACAGCAGGAGACACAGGGTGTGTGAGGGTGCAGTCAAGCTGCAGCTGAGACCAGAGGTGAGGAGTGAGCAGCTGAGGGGCACACAGCCCAGTCTGGGTCGTTTCGGAGATGGACACATACAGGTTTCCACTGCAGAGGTGGTGAGGGCAGTGTGAGACAGGTTCAGGAAGCCCGGCAAGCCAAATCTCCAAAAGGTCAGGCAGCACGTGTCGGCCTGGCCTCAGGCAATCAGGAGGCGCAGCACTGTCTGCACTGCTGATTGTCGCACAGGCCAGCGCTAGCACACACTAGCTACACCTCTCTCGGGCCCCAGACCTCCAGCTCCAGACAGCAGGCTGACGCAGGCAAGCTTCTCCCCTCACCTGCATAGCACGCCCTGGCAAGGGCAACCCTGTGGCGCTGCCCGCCAGACAGGTTTATCCCCTTCTCTCCAATCTCCGTCTGGTCGCCAGCAGGCAGCATGGCAATGTCTGCAGGCAGCATACGGCATGATTTGTGCGCATACATATTGTGGAGTAGCATGGGTGCACAGCAGTGTAGGCACCACAGCTTCCTCCACAAAGCTTTCTGATGGGCCTCGCCCTTGGCATGCCAGTAGCCGCACCAACATGCCCAGCAACTGCCTTGGCACGTATGTTCACATGGCAGAACGCATGGTGCCGCTGGTGACCAGCTGGACAACAACATCCACACCAGCAGCCCACCTGTACCCATGGCACAGGCCTTGAGCACGCGCTGGTAGCGAGCAGCATCGTATGGCTCCCCCATCAAGACGTTGTCACGCAGAGTCATGTTCTGGATCCAGGGATCCTGCTGCGTGAAGCTGATGCTGCCGGCCACCGACACGCTGCCGCCCTGGGCAAACATCTCCCCCAAGATGGCGCTGAGCAGGCTGCTCTTGCCTGCAGGTGCGAATTGGGAGTCACTAACTAAATAGCAGGCAGGCTGCGTTGGGGCTTGGCACTACCAATGTGGACCGGAGGAGCTGTCATCTGATGAGGGGTGCATCAGACAAAGCTGAGACTCCCACCTGCCCCGACCTCGCCCACTACGATCAGCAGCTGCCCTGAGATGACCTCCAGGGTGAGGTGGCGCAGCAGGGGAGCGCCCTCCTGCTCCCAGGCAAAGCTGCTGTTCCGGATCAGGATGGCTGGGGCACCAGGGGCTGCTGCTGGCTGCAGAGGCGCCTGCTCCAGCTCAAGCTCCTGCACAACCAGCAAGCAACTCTTGGTATAGGTCTGTGATGTTATATACAGTCCTGCTGACTGCCGCTGCCTGGAGGATCGCATGGTCAAGCTCAGGCTCTCTGCACAAGTGGCACAAGCAGCAGACAGGACAAGCCATGCCTCCTGCAGATCAGCTCAGCCTGCTGGGCAGGCACAGGACTCTTGAAAGACAAGATGGGAGGCAGGCTGGGCCTCCTGGCGAAGCGTTAGCTGTTCCCATACAAATTGACATCTGCTTACCTGCATGTAGGACTGGATGCGCCCCAGCGCCACCTTCCCAGCGATGAGGTTCATGATCTGGTTCGGAAACATCATGACCTTCAGGCAGACAGTCAGAAGTCTCAGGAAGGCCGCCGGGTGCGGATACCCAGCAGATGGATCACCAGACAGCATGAGGCAAGAGGCAGACACCAGGGATCCTGCAGGGCTACAGAGGTCATTGGGGAGCCTCAGGACTTGGAAATGCATTGACTCTTCAGCGCAGGCCTGCAGCAGGTGACGTCCATGCACAGCAGGTGCAGAGGAGCCAGGATCTCACCGGGAAGCGAAGCAGGTTGAAAAGCGCCAGGGCAGGGAAGGCCACAGCTGCAGTCAGAGGGTAGCCCAGCGCAGTATAGCACGTGAATGATGCCAGGGATACCAGGATGGGACCCCCGCCAAACATGAAGGTGTTGAAAATCTACACAAGGGCAAAGACATCAGTGTTATGAACTGCCCCAGGGACGCATATGTGCTGTGGCAAAGGCATCATGAACAGTACAGAGGCAATATGAAGATACACGCCTGCACAGCACTGCCAGTTCACAGCTGTCTTCCAAACCATACATCAAAGGCTGCCAGAGGAGCAAGACCAGCCTGACTGCTGCAGAAAGCTGCCCTGTGAGCCAGCTACAACAGTGCCCATTGGCTGCTTCACCTGAATCAGGGCTGCCTTGCGGATCGTCACCATCTCAGCATGCCGCAGCTCTGAGACACGCTTGATGTATGGCTCCTCCCAGGCATACAGCTTGATGGCCTGCAGGCCGCAGCAGCAGTTGTGTGTCAGTGATGATTCAGTCCAAAGCCGCCAGGAGATAAGAACCCGCCTGTGCTGACAAGCAGCATGCACACTGGCCTGCAGCGTGGAGGGCTAGCCACCATGGTGAGCCTGCTGTGCTGCTCAGGCAAGGTGCCTGACGGAGGCTGGTGGCACCTCCATACCAGAAGAAGATGTGTGTGCGCCGCATTGATTGCTGTTGGAGGCAGCACACTGCACTTGCAGCTGACCGTAGAGCACCCCCTTTGTGCAGCATGTTGTGGCCACTGCGCGAGGCTGCCCACGCAAGGCATGCAGGGCTATGCGCTTTTCGGTCATTGCCGCTCTTTCAGCAGGTGGGCTGACATGCTGTGCTCAATGACATGGGGTATGTTCCTCTCAATCAAGCTCACCTTGATGCCGGTTATAACCTCTGTGACCAGGCGCACGCGAGCGTCTGTACACTTGATCAGCTCCCGTCGCACCTGTGCAGGCAGAGAGAACAGAGTGACAGGTGTGCAGCACACAGGATGCAGTGGCAGGTCCCTGGCTCAGATTTACTCAGATCCAGGTGCAGCTGGTGTAAAGCCAAGCTCCTGTGCACGGCTGCTGTAAGCTACCCTGGCAATGTGGAGACTGTTTTGCAGGAAGAGCAGGAGAGCAGGCTGCACCAACCGCACAATGGAGCGCACAACAGGCCTCACCACCTTGGCTTTGCAGCCCGAGGGGCAGCAAAGGAAGCCGCATCAGCAACACTGACACAAAGAGTTCATACATTGCCTTGAGTGCCACACCTTGGCAAGGCGCCGGCCCACCCATGAGGTGATGGGGATCAGGCCC
The DNA here is from genome assembly GCA_019693375.1 of Asterochloris erici. Classification (NCBI taxonomy): domain Eukaryota; kingdom Viridiplantae; phylum Chlorophyta; class Trebouxiophyceae; order Trebouxiales; family Trebouxiaceae; genus Asterochloris; species Asterochloris erici. The sequence goes on along the minus strand of JAAMXJ010000263.1, from coordinate 78,702 downwards.
ACTGTGACCATGAGGCCGGCCAGGGCTGGCCAGAAGTGGATGATGCGCATGAGCAGACCCATCACCACCAGGATCTGCAGGGCAGGGGCATGGGCAGAGGCTCCGCAGCGACTTGAGCAGCAGTAACCCCCCGGGGCAGCTCAGGCCATGCATTGTGGTGCGCCACAGCAGCATTGCTGAGCGGAGCTGAAAGCCCCACCGCCACAAACATCTGCAGGGCAGCGCAGGCATCAGGTGCAGTGTGCCCCATGTGAGCAGCTAAGTATACCTTGCTGCCGAAGGGCTTCAATGTTTGCATGTGCATGCATCTCAGCCTGACTGGCAGAACAGATGAATGAAAGTCCTCTGTCTTGGGTCATTCATGCACAGCCTGTGAACTGCGGCTGCGATGTAGGAGATGAGTGTCTTGCTGTTGCGTCCTGAAACCTCCTCCAGGCTGCCATGGAGGCCACCGCGAGGGCCCTCAACTAACGTAAGCCCCCCCCACACCAACCCATGTTGTGCCTGCTGCCAAGAAGCGTGCGCAGGCATGTGTTCTGCTTGTTTTCTAGCGTGCCATACGCATGCTGGTGGCACCTGACATAATCAGCAACTCCTCCCAATTGGACAGGCTCTGCTCAGAGCCAGGCACGGACTATGAAGCCGCTTCTCAGCTCTGCGCCCCCAGAGGGAAACCAGCACGACGGGGGACGCTCAGGTGGGCACCTGACTTGCTCATGACCCCTCTTCTGTGGTGCTCAAAAACAGAGGCTTCTCAGGTTGCGCCTCGCCCCTCCAAGCCACCAGCTGGTGGGTACCTGCATGAGCCCTGCGTACCTGGAAGGGTCCTGACCAGAGGATGTGAAGGTACTGCGCCAGGCCCCACAGCTTGGCAGCATCATTGCTCTGCAGGTTGACAATTTTGCCAACGCCTAAGGCCCCCTTGGTGGCCTGGTTGATCCTCAGGCTCTTCTGGTACAGCATGTTCACCAGGGAGATCTGCAGGAGGGCATCCTTACAGAGGTTGGGTAAGCAGCGAATGCAGCAGCTCCCAAACCGCTGTGACAACAGCATGCAGAAGCTGCTTGCATGCTGTATGAGGCACACAGAGGTGAGTTCAGCTGCCAGGATATGACTTTGCTATGCCTCGCAGCAGAGACACAGGCACACTCCCAAGAGCTATATATTGAGGGCAGGGGACCAGCCCTGACTGTGCATGCACCGCTCCTGCAGGTGTCAACTCTTCAGGTGAGGTTTCCAGCAGGGGAGTCACTGCGCATGACCCGTCAGCCAGATGTCAGCAGGACTCAGGTACGAAGAAACCTCAGATCCACCATCAGGGTGGGAGCTTCCTGTGACGCCATGTGAAGCCCACCTTGAGATGAAGCTGGATGCGGAACAGCATGTAGAAATACTGGTTGACTGTCAGACTCTCCAGAACATTGCTGAAGCCCATGGCAGCAGCCAGCCCTAGTCCCTCCCCTGCACGGCAGGCACACAGCTTGTATGGTGGTGGCATCCAAGGCTGTGAGCGGCATAGCCTGCTGCTGTGAAGCCGCAGAGAATCAGCTTTGAGTGGCCTCAGTCCCAGCTGATGCAGTCAGCACAACCCAACATCCCGGCCAGGTCCATGCTATGCACAGCGCTGCTGCTTTGCAGGTACCACGGGAGCCTCTCAAGGCAAGCCTCTGAGCTTTTTGGCCATGCCGTCTCGTCTTGGCAAAAGGTGACTCGCATACAGAGCCTCCCCACAGTGGGCACCCCAGGGGCCAGAGGGTTTCATGTGGCGACAGTTCGGCGGAAGGCCTGACTCACATACTGTGCCTCCGCGCTGCAGGTACTTCAGCAGCTGCTCCAACACAAAGGGCCCTAGGAACATGACAACATCGTGTACAAGCTTGAGCAGCCCAGCCAGCACGAACATGCGCCAGTGCTGGCGCCACATGGCCCTCCAGACGGTGCCCTGCAGCCAGGAACATCACAGCAGGTCAAGCAATGGTGACAGTTGCCTGTGGCGTGCTAGAGCCACATGGCACTCAAGCAGGAGAGCATCAGTGCAGGGTAAGGCAGCAGGAGAGAATCAAAGCCGGTGAGGCAGCACTACGTAGTCTCCTGGGCGGGGGCTGCTGTTGCCGGATGATCCTTTAGGCAGTACCCTGCATGCAGGGTAGCAGGTGAGCGTCCCACTGAGTCATGCAGCACTCTTTGAATGGCTCCAACAATGTTCCTGCAGATGCCGGTCAGTGCCCTGCAGGCAAGGCACCCGGGCAGGCGTCTTGGCAGGTTGCAAAAGTCAGGCTCCACTGGCAGGTGCCAGACCTGCATGAACGTCTGGTTGACTGCTATGATTCATGCAACCCAGAAGGTACACGATTGCTCGCCCCCGCAGTTGACCTGGGCCCCACTGGACTGAGCCCTGCACTTCTTCTCGACATCCGGAGAATGCACCTGACACTGTGCACTCACCCACCAGGGGCGCACGGGGCTGTTCTTGTCCTTAGGTGTGAAATTGCATGGCACAGCTTGTCTTATGCATGCTGGCCGACTGCATCAACCCCAACTGCCCTGCAGCGCGAGCCTGCCCCAGCATCGGTTCGTATGCTGACTTATGGCTGCTCCAGGAAGTGAAGGCACCCACCTGGGGCGCACTGGGCTTGGCCGTGCCCTGCAGAGTCCTCAGGAATGTTTTGGACACCAGGTCTGCCTGGTCAGCCTGGTTCATGTCCCACATGTCCTCATGGCGCAGGGGCTGCTGGTACCCCAGGCGAATGAGAGACCCCACATAGCTGAAGGTCAGGCGAGACAGCCATCCTGCTGACTCCTCTGGGTTTGGCTGCAGCTCTGCAGCAAACAAGACGGGCTGCTCATTGGGGCAGCCCAGATCGTTGGAGTCAGGGTGGGAGGGCCACCCAGCTGTTTAGTCTGGGGCAGGCTTGTCTGCAGCGGGCAGGTTGAGGAGGCTTATGAGCACCACCACCCCTACAGGCGGCTCAGTCTGCAGCCATTATGTTTGGATAAGAGAGCAGGATCTGAACCCTGCAGAGGCAGAGAATGCTTTCTTGAGCGACACCGGTTGTCATGCCACTCTGCAGCAGTCATGAGGCAGGCTGTGCTGTCACGCATTGGGCTTGATGGATACAGGTGCCAATGCAGCACCTCAATGGGCATTGAGCTGTGGCTGTATGGAGGCCCAGGAGGCAATGCAGCCGCCCAGGGCCATTCCTGGAGCCAAAAGACAGGTGGGCGCGACCCTGCAGCCCCTGCATCATTGTCGCTTGCCTGGCTTGACATCTGGATCATCCCCTGTCTCGCTGGCGCGCAGCTGCTCAAAGCCACGGGTGCTGCGGCCATTGCCCAGCCAGGCTGGCAGCCAGCGCCACAGCCTGCTGCCCATGGACTCGTGCTGCTGCTGCTGTGCCTTTTGCACATCCATGGGGGCGGCCAGCAAAGTGACGTCCTCAAAATCCTCCAGCTCCACCTCTGCTGCAGCTTGTTGGTACCCAGCTGCCGGCGCCATGCTGTGTCAGGTGATCTGAGCACAAGCCACTGTGTTGTCTGTGTGATGGGCTAAGCCGCCTGCATGCATTGACATATTGCAGGTTTCAGCACAGCACCTGACAGCACAGTCCCGTCAACCATGCTGTGATTCTGCTCAGGCCAGCAACAGCAAATATCTTGTGATCTCTGCGCAGCCAACCCTGCCTGCAGAGTCAACAACACTAATCGGCCTATGTGTGACAATCACCTTGCAGATCACCTATATCTTCTCACTGTCTTACACGTGAAACAAGCTGGACTTTGAGCCATGACGAGAAGGACACCGCCAAAACAGATGTCCACGACCTGAGCCCCCCCAAAAAGGCCTATGCCACATCTGTGAAATGGTGCCTTTTGGGCAATCTGTGTCTTTTATGGAGGCAGTCCAGGTGATTTGAAGATAGCGGGTGGTGTGATCTGCCGGCGCACTGCCCAGCCCGCGAAGTCTGCCGGATGGCCAAGAGTAGGGGAGGCGCGCTGCACCTGTTAAACCCATAAGGCATGCATGATAGAGAGTGACAACTTCAGCAGGCGAGGGTAAAGGGTGCTGCTAGAATGGCTGAGACCAGCCGCTCTAGTACTTGACTCAGCGTGAAGCACAGAACACAGCTGCACAGGGGACAGGAGCAACGTCTTGCAGAGGCACAGATGTCCCCATAGCACAGTATGCCCCAGATGAGGATAGCTTTAAAAAGCTGATTGGCACTGGAATTGAAACTGCGACTTTGCCCCATTGGCCAATCGGCGACAAATTGGGCACAGCTAGTTGGTCTTGAGCAGAGACCAGGAAGCGATCACGGTGCTGCTCGGCCACCGGCACGCAGTGTCATTTGAGCAGCGGTGTCGTAGTGAGCCCTTAAAGACTCCTCCTTTGGACACAATTCCACAGAGCCCGCCTGAGGGTTCCCAGATGCGTGTGCGTCATTGCTTCCGCAGTCTCCACTCACCCCATTGCCAGGTGGGCACTGTCTACCTATGCCTGACTGCTGTCGTGGGGGACATGACCCAATGCACTGTGCTGTGCTGCCACGGCACCTCACCAGCCTTTGTTTAGGCTGCCGCTCTGCTGCGGGTGGCTGTCCATGTACTGACCAGCTCAGGCAGGCTGACATTGGCCTTGAAGCCTTTGCGGCTGAATTGAGTCCTGCATCCTTGCAGCCCCCTGCAACACAGAGGCAGCCTTGTGGAGGCTCATTGACCAGCAGCTTGATGCAGTGCACCGCACATTTGCAAGCAGCAGCTAATGCTTGCCTGTGGGAAAGAGCAGCTCACCTGCTGTGCAGCACAGCCAGCAGGTCATCTGTCTTTGGCGTCACACTCAAGCCAGCATGCGATGACACCTCATCAGTGCTGTAGTGCCAGGGGAGCAGTTCAGGGTTGGCCTCAGCTATCATCAGCTGCAGGGGCAAGCAGGCAGGCTCCGTCAAGGCAAGACCAAACGAGGGTCAGCCGGCTGCCTTGCAAACGCTTGACAGGACATGCACCAAGACACAGGATGTGCTTTCAGAGTGTGGGTGGCTGCTCATGGAGTATCTTTGGCAAACAGGGCTCCCGCCGCTCTTGAACACGATGATTTCAGCGCACTGCCTGCTGCACCAGCTGGTGGGAGTGATGGCAAAGCACAGCAGGTGGGATGAAGTGGCGTGATGGTCATGCCCGCACAGGCAACACTCTGGTGCTGACCCCACAAGGAGGTGCCCAAAAGCCTGTTTGCATGCTGCTGCTAGTACCTTTGTATGCTCACCTCCAGCAGGTGCTGGATGGGCAGGCTGTGCACCTGGCCCCGCGCCAGCCTCAGCCTGTCTGCGCCCTCAAAGCTGGGGCCCCGCCAGCCCCACGCAGCAGCAGTGCTGGCCATGCTCTGCACAAAGCGAGTGTCGTGCAGAGGTCCAGTCCAGAGGGGGCCTGCCACCCTGCAGGTCAGCAGGGGGACCCAGTGCCAGGGAGCCAGGCGCATCAATGCTGAACGGGTCCCAAGCTCCAGGTGCACGATCTGTCATGCACCACAGGTGTCCAGGCACACAAAGCAGTCAGAGACATCAGTCTCAGATACTCCAACGGTGCAACCAGCCCCAGTGATGGGCAGCCACAGAGCGCCTGGAGGCGCTTGCAGCAGCCAGGGAGCAATAGCCGCCTGGAGCAGCTGGGGCTCCTGTGTGCAGAATGGTGGAGGTGCTGCCTGTCCCTGGGGGCAGGCTCATGGCGGCAAGGAGTGCCCACCTTTCATCCGGCTCTGCTGTATGCAGCTCGCCTGCATGCAGAAGGCGGCTGCCCCTGCTCTTGGAGTGGGCGAGGTACTTGTAGTCTCGCAGGCGGTCTGCTGCCCGGCTGCAGCTGCTGACCTGCACAGCAGCCAGGCCAGCTCAGAAGGGAGCAGCAGCTCAAAGGTAGGCAGACATGCACTACTGCAACTTGCAGGCCACCCCCTGGCTGGCTGCAGCTGCTCAGCTGCATGGCCCAGCCGGGCCCAGCTGGGGGCAGCCAGCACAGCAGCTTGGCAATCTGAAGTCATGCAGAGGTGCAGCCGTGTGGCGCTGCCAAGAGGGCTGGCAGGCTGGGGGCTTTGCCCGCAGAGCGGGAGCAGCATGCCCGCTGTCCTGCCATGGCAGACCTCAGGCAGGCCCCCCGCCCGGCTGCTGACCGTGCCGCACCAAAAGGAGCTTGGCCGGAGAGGCTGCTGGTCAGCTCACCCGCAGCATGGAGCGGAAGCAGGGCCCGTGGGGGGCGTACAGGCTGAAGACTGGCTGCACGCGGCGTCCCTCCTTGGCTGCAGCTGCAACCGCTCCTCCAATCAGCATCCTGATGCCCTGCAGCAGAGGGTGTAGGTACTTCTTGAGTGTGCTGAGGACTGCCCTCACTGTGCGCCAAAAAAAATCAGACTGAGGCAGGCAAGCTGGTATAGAAGCCGTCTCAATCGTGCATATGTCAGAGGTTGAGAGGGCTGCTCGTGCTTTGCAGCAGCCACAATGAGACATGCAGACATGCTACAGCAGGCTCTGCCTGTAAGAGGCATTGCTGAATGCCCACAAGGCACAGGTGACTTCTACGAGACCGGCGTGCAGGCTGTCAGAAGAGGCGCACTAAGGCCCAGGATGCTGGAGAACAGCAAAGGCCTGTTATGCTGGGTATGGAAGCACTGGCAGGGTCCAATCGAAGGCAATGATCTGCTCACCACCTCGTTTGCATAGGGCACCGGCTGCGTCCAGGCTCCATATGCTGCCAGGGCTTGCATAGGGTTCCTGCCTGCGGCGCAAAACAGGCGGCCGTCAGCTTTAAGCAGCAGCACACAGCAGCCTCATAGCGCCTGCTGGTCGTGCCCACACTTGTTGCAACTGCACAATCCTCACAGTGGTGCAGCCCAGCTGGAGGTGGGCCGCCACAGCTTATGAAGCTCAGTGGGGTGCCAAAGCTTCAAAAGCCAGCCAGCTCATGCATCCCTGACAAGGTGCCCACCTCCAGAAGCCAGGCCATCTGTGCAGGTGGCATAGAGGAGCCCACCATCCTCTACGGCTGCCACAGCCATGACCAGCAGGCTGCCGGAGCTGCCAAAGGAATCCAGATCTATGAGAGACCAGGTGCGGCGTTTGCACAGTCTGTCCTGCCAGGCCTGAAGCAGGACCCTGCACGGCAAGGGCTGGGGTCCCTTAGTCGCTGCGAGCCTCTCCTGACGCTTAGCTAGAGCCATCAAAGTCCTTCAGCGATCTGACGCCAAGCCTGCTTGTTCTGTCCTGCCCTGCCTGCAGCAGGACCCCGCGCAGGAAGGCCACATGTTGACCACACAGGGCCAACAAGTAGAAGCCCCTGTCAACCTGCTCTTGACACATCCTGCTGGCAGCCAGCAAGCAGTGTTGCCCTTGTCTCCAGATATGCAGGGTTGTTTACATGCAGTGGCACCTGTTAATAGCTTCGTGCTTTCTGGAGCTGCCAGCCCAGCTTCAGCTTCAGCAATGCAAAGCCGTCAGGCTCTGTGAGGGGCAGTCAGCCCCTGCACCCTTGTGAAAGCCAGCAGGCTCACTCGTTTGCAGGCCTCAAGGACTTGATGCAGGTTGCTTGGCTGTCCACTGGGGTGCCTGTCCACGCAACCGCACCCTCCCCGAGATGGCGCCAGCCCTCAGGCAGGGAGTGTCCTGCATGCAGCAGGCCACCATGCATCATGTCTAGGGGCAGCGAGTAGCTGCGCTGCAGACATTGCTCCAGCGCTGCAGCTGCACACATCTCTCGTAAGGTCCATGCTCTATTGAGTGGCAAGTGTGCCTGGAACTAAGCAGGCGCCACCTTGTGCATCCACAAAGGCTGACGCCAGGTTGCTGTGCAGGACATGTCCACTTTCATAGTTGCCGTCATTGGCCCACACCTGAGTGGCTCCCGCCTGCAGCGGAAGTGCCTTCGATGAATTGCCGCAATTGGTTCTCGACAGGCATCGAAGCAGCTCGACATGCACCAGAGCAGCATCATGTCTTGACACCAGAGCAGCATCAAGCTTGGCAGCCCATGGCTAACTAGGGCAACATCCAGGGTGCCAATCAGGAAGTTTAGCAATCCCCTGCACCTGCTGCAGGTAGCGCTTGCTCCTGATGCCACAGCCAGCCAGAACCTCAAAGACACGCAGTTCCTTGCCCTCCTGCTTCAGCACGGCGGCTGCAAGGACGGCCAAGTCCCTGGCTTGTGCACTCTCTGCCCGGTAGAAAGCAGGGCCTGCAGTTCCAGCTGGCATGAATGCTGGCTCCAAGAGTCGCAGAAAGCTGCCTAATACGCCTGATGGTCGGTGGTAAGGCAGACCCACCTGTTTCGAACTGGCAGCCCCTTTCTGACAGTGATCTGGTGGCTGGACGGCCTTCACGGCGGGTGACACGTAGCGGCATGCATGACTTGCATGGGGCACCTGCCATCGCTTGTCCCAGGTGCCAGAGATCTCGGCATGTTCTGGTATGCTCAGTCAAATTCAGGCTTGACCTGACAAGGGCAAGCAGCCTTGGATGCTTCACAGTATGACAGTGACACAGGCAGTCAATCTTCAACACAGCAGGAACAGCAATGGGGACATTTGGCAAAGAATGTGGGTTTCACTACATTTACTTCCTGTCTGAGGATGAACCATTTTCTGAGGATTTGTTGCTGCCCTTGGAAGGAGGTGCGTCTGGCACCTGCAACATATGGCCTTGTGAGCGGCAGCCATGGAGCAGCAGCCCATGCAGGCAAGGACACAGCAAGGGGCCAGCCAACTCCTGCAAGGGCTGCAACTGTCCCAAGAGCTGACCTTCATGTGCTCCTGCTCCCTGTCCTTTGTCTGCACTGTTGTGCCCGACTTGACTGCCTCTGCAGCCTGGCCTGAGGCAGTGTCAACACCCTGTGCTGCTGACGATGGCTCAGAACCTGGACAGATGCAAAGAGTGGTCAAGAGAGACTTGAGGACTAGCTGTCTCCAGCAAAATGTGCGTCCCCACAAAGCCGCAAATGTGGTGAAACTGTCGGCCCAGGCAACGATCAGGCTGTCCACAGTATGCAGGAGGCCAGCATGTTACCCAGGACAGGATGCTGTGGCAAACGCGTATACCAGGGCAGCTGATGAAGAGGCAGCAGCCTGGTAATGTTTATTTGCAGACTGTTCGTGGGATCAAGGGTTGGTGCTCAGTCTGGCTTCAAGCAGGCAGGCGGTCGAAGAGCAGGAGGAGGTGCACGCCAAGATATAGGGGTAGCGACACGCAAGTGCAGCTGCCCAAAGATTCAGCTCTCACCTGTGGCCTGTGCTGCTGCAGAAGCAGTCGCCTGCGCTGCTCGCCTTGCCGTCTCTTGTGCCTTCAACGACGCAAACTTGTCTCCTTTCTTCTTCTTCTTGAGGTTCAACTCCGCACCTGCAGCAGACAGAGTCCGGGAAGCTGTCCTGTGCCGTGCTTTCCAGTTCATTCTGCATCTGGAGTTGAGCACACGCAACAGCCATATCTGCAGTGCGAGAGGCGCCACAGCCGCTTCTGCAGCATGCAGCAGACGCAGCATGAAGACACCGGCAAGATGGGATCTCAGGCTGTGAACGCTGCAGTGCTGAGGCAGCCTGAGCACAGACACAGGGGGCCCACCCCAGACACTCGGGAGTGAGCTAGGCCAGACAGATCTGGCCCACATGTTGCCCCGGCCTGCAGGCCCCACCTGATGGCCTGGGCGCCAAGTCCTCCACGCTTGGCCGGCTTTTCCGCATGGCGCTGCTCTGCTGAGGCTCGTCCAACTTGACCTCGGGTACATTCCGCTTCAACCAGACCTGCATTGCCAGAGGGTCTCTCACGACTTGAATGCGTCACACCGGTAGCACTGTGCAGCACCAGCTGCATGGCTTGTACATCTGGCAGCAGGACTACCTAACTGCTAGCATTTGCTAAAAAGCCCTTGGATGCCTGGCAGCCCTGTCACTGCCCGCTCAAATCTGCTGCTTGCAGATGCTGCGACTTGAGGCATTCTGAGGAGTGCTTCTGCCATACACAGAACTTCACCCCAGGTCAGCATACTGCTGCCACAGGTTGCGCTGACCTAACTTGAGCTGTGCATTGCTGCTACAGCACAAGCTGCGCACCTGCTGCCCTGTCGTCAAGATGTTGTTGGTGAACCAGTACAGGGTCAAGCCGCTGGGCACATTCAAAGAGAAGTATCCTGCAGGGTGCAGAGGATGCAATGCTCAGCATGACACAGTGTGCTACAGCAACATGTGCATGCTGGCAGGCTTCAGGTGCCAATGTCAGCCAGAAATAGGCGTCAACAGCTGGATGTGTGCCAGGCGAGCAGCGCAGGCTGGCTGGAGCCTCAGACAGCAGCCAGCACATCAATGTACTGCTGTGACCTCACTATGGCAGAGCGCCTGCAGCGCCCGGTCACACGACACAAGGCTACTTATGGCGTGCACCTTATTGAGCTGGTGCAACTTGAAACAGGCTCATGGTGCATGAGCACCCACCAAAGATGAGAAGCAGGACTGTTGAGGTGGCATTTGAGTGCTGTGCATGCAGCTGCCGCCCCACCGAAACTGGAGGCAGGCAATTTAGTATGGCATCTTTCTCCTGCGCAACCAGCTGCACTGCGCCTCACCAATCATGAGGGGCAGGAACTTCAAAATGGCGTTGGTCTGCTGTGCCTGAGGGTCGTTGGGGGTGCTGGGCGAGAGGATCTTCTGCGTGATGAACTGCGAAGCCACCAGGGCTGCTGGCAGGATCAGATAGCAGATGGCATCATGCCACCCGATCGGTGGGGCTCCATTCTGGAACGGGAACAGCCACGAGAAGCCGCCACCCTGCAGGTCCAGGATTTGGCGCAATAAGAGAGTGAGGCAGGGAATCAGCACGACCGCAGTTGCATGTGACAGAGCAGTCTGCGCTGTGATGAGCCTGATAGCTGGGCAGTCTTGCCCAAAAGGGCCCATACTCAACAGGTGGTCTCACCGCCTGTACAGGCTGCTGCGTCGGGGATGCCCCCCAACACACGTCACATGTGAGATGCTGAGCTTACTGGACTCTGGTCGACAGGACCTTGACAGACGAGATACTTCCCAGCAGGCATGGGCAGAGGCTACCAGTCAGAAGACAGCCAGCACACAGCCCTGGCATACAAGACCAGCGCAGGCAGGTGCTCACATTGGTCCTGCTCGCCAGAGTTGAGGGCCCTGCCAGTGAGGGAATCCAGAACCAGCCCTCAGTCAGCAGCCCCTCATTTGCCACATTTGACAACGCCCTGCACGGCAACGACTTCAGGCAGGCATTCTGCAGTACACGTGCATGCCTTTCACAAGCCGCATGAGTTTCCGCTGCAAAGCTTGTACCTTGAACACACACTCCAGCTGTGGGGCAACAACACAGCCTATGCAGGGAACGGTCTGCACTGAATACAGTGCAGCAGGCTGATGCCTGCATGATGTTATAGGTGCAGCCCCACAGGACAGTGTGGCTGTGGAACGCCAGCTGCCTGCCAGCAAGTCTGCCAGCACAGCCTGCAATAGTTGCCTCACCTATACAGCCCAATCCAAACTGGCAGCGTGGCCAGCGTGGGCAGGCAGCCTGCCAGCGGGTTGACTCCCGCCTTCTTGTACAGCTCTGCCACCTTGATCTGCATCTCCTGCTGATCCCTGCCCTTATACTGCTCCTGAATCTGCTTCACCTGGGGAGCAATCTGCTGCATGGCGATGGTGGACTCCACCTGTACACAATGGAGGTGAGGTTGAGGGACCCTCTGAGGAGCCTTCTTGGTGCCAGACAGCAGCCTGCCCCCTGTTGGGCGTCATGTGGCATCGAGAGGGATCTCATCGCCGAAAATCGGCCAACAAGTGGAGAGATATGCTGATATGCCTCATTCAGGTGAAAGCCTCCACTACCAAAAGGCGGGAATACTGCACAGAGTCTGCAGGGGTGACCGGCAAGCTCTGGTACTGGTTCTGTCAAAGCAGCTCCTGCAGGAAGACCACCTTCTGGCAACACCGCACACCTGTTTCTTCGAGAGCGGGAAGGTGGCCACCTTGACCAGGATGGTCAGCGTGATGATGGCAAATCCATAGGAGTATGGTATGCCAGTGGCACTGAGGCCTGAGTCCAGCACCTGCAGAGGCATGGGGGAGCACGTTGGGCAGGCTTGGGGCAACATGCAGAGAAGCAGAAAGGCACTGCCTGCAGCAGCAGGAACTGCCTGAGATGACCTTCGCACAATGCATCGGCAGCTGTGTGCTGGCACGCACTGCGCCTGCACCATCCTGGGTTTCCTGCCAAGTTGAGTATGCACAGAGACAGAGCGCCGCAAGAGGCGGGAAGAGGAGCAGTGGTCAGTGCTGGCTTTGCATAACTGACCCCACAGGCGCTGCAGCGGCCCCACCTTCAGAATCTTCTCAAAAAAGGCCGCCAGGAATCCAAAGGGCCCGCCATCCTGCTTGGCAGAGGCTGTGTCTGAGAGAGTCAGAGGGTCCACCCCAACGCTGGCAGCTGCGTCTGCCAGGGTCAGCATTGATGTGGTCAACCGGGCTGCAAAGTGGTCCAGTTGTGACGGCACACTGCAGACCAGGCACAAGTGGAACGTTGTATGGCAGCACAGGCATTGGTGTGGTCAGCCGTAATGCAAAGTGATGGGTGTGGGACATCTGCAGGGCAGGCACGAGTGCATGCCACCATGCCAGTATGAGGATGGTGGTCAGCTGAGCTGGCAAGACTATCAGCTGCAGGGGCAGGTGCAGATGCAGGCACACTGCCCGCGTGAGACGTCAACTTGGTCTGCCAGGCTGCAAAGGCGTGCAGCTGCAACGGCATGCTGCAGCACAGACGCCAGTGCAGATCCACGTGCTAGTGTCGCTTCCCAAGCTGACAAGTAGTTCAGCTGCCATGGCACGCTGTTGCAGGGCAGGAAGGAGTGTAGGTCACTGCCGCCTAAACACGACATCAGCCAAGCTGTGAACTGTCAGCTGGGCTGCAAAGGGTCCAGCTGCAACGTCATGCAGCAATCACATGCAGAGATTTGTTGCTGGTGTCAGCCAAGCTGTACCAGAGTTCCTGCTGTGAGTGCATGCTGCAGGGGCAGGCATGAGTCGGACCCAGATGCTGCTGTGCTGAAAGGAGCTACAGCCAAAGACATTTCGTTGGCGAGTCGCCAGACATGTGGTCGGCCTTTGGGACAGGTCCCGGCCAGGGAGTTGAGCTTACATCTGTGCTGCCTTGGCCACAACATCTGCTGCATGCTCTGACCCGGGCAGCAGCGCCTGGACAGCACTACAGTGTTGCCTGTGATAAGCACCTCTCCGCCCTGCAAACAGTGAGACAAGCTGTTGCATGCAGGGCTGTGACAGACATAGCTGCCCACTTCACACTGAGAGCAGGACGTGTGAACTGCACCTTGGAGCCCTGTAGATATGCCTTGCAGCCTGTTGCCTCTGAGCATGGACACCGCTTCAGGCCTGCAGGAATAGCAGATATGATCGCATCCCTCAGCTGCTGCAGGAAGCGGAACAAGGTGGGGATGTTTCTGGACGTGGCAGTCACCTGCAGGCGAGAGGGACGCAGCTGCAGCGCATCATCTGCATGCTGATCTGCTTCAGCCAGAGATTGGGTCAGAGCCGCTGACGGGGCCTCCAAACTGCTGCCACAGCTTGCTGCCAGGGACCCGAGTCTGAACCTCCTTAGGTTAAGTGTGCATTCAGATCCATGTCTGCCATGCATGCTGGCCCCTGCAGCCAGCCTTTGAGGTGTCACGGGACGGCAGCCCCCATGCACATGCAGCAGCAGAGGCAGCAGCAGCTCACACAGTTGCACCAAACAGCAGGGTGCAGCCTGCAGGGCAGCTTAAGTCGGCAAGCAGGTGCGGCTGTCAGTTGAGATGTGAGGCAGGTTGACTCTCTTCCAGAAGCTTATGCTGACTTCTGTGCACCCTGCAGGCTGGTCGGCAGGATGCACATCTAGCAGGCGGCGGCATAGGCTCAAAATTCAGGCAAAGCTGCTCCCGGCCCACAGGCAGCAGTCGGTGAATCAGCGCATCCGGACTGCAAAGTCTGCCATAGAGCGCACTGCAGACCACCTCCGAGCGCAGTTAATGTGAGCGGGATACGGCCGGCTGTGCTGCTGGTGCTTGAACTGTGTGGTGGGCTCTGTACCCAGCTGAGGGCAGGTGGCCTGGCTGTGGCAGATTCCAGTCCAACCATTTCCCTCCTGTTTGTGTGCTGGTGCCTGAAGCCATGTGTCCTGCGTCACGCCGGGTGCTTTGCTCTGCTGAGGGCTGGCGTGCTGGCCACTTTATGCCTGCCCTATCCTTCCAGATGCAGTTCATATACTCCTGTCTTGTCTGTCTGCAGGGCAATCCCAGCTGTCTCTAACCTCATGCGGCAGCTGAAAACACTCTTGTTCCTGCCTCTTGAAAGCCTGCTGCACAGACTACAAAAAGGGTGGCAGTTCGTAGTTGAGGAGTGAGTGACTCAGACCATAGCAAGCCAGGCTGCCCATGTGCACACAGAGCAATGTGCCTTGCTGCTGCACATGCTGCGCCTGCCACTGACCTGCTGCTCAGCACTTGCTCGAGCTGCTGATGTTGTTGCTAGACGTGAAGTCTGCCTCTGCAGCTACTATGAATTCTGCGCCGATGAGACGACACGCAAGTGGCAGTGGGAGAACAGGACCAGGCGGGAGACTGCTTTTTGGAATGCAGTGGGCCTCTGGCTGGGCGGTAAGTGGCTGTGATACACTGCCTGAGTATAGTGCAGCATGGCCTGATCCCTAAGATCAATGCCAAGGTTCAATGCCTCTGCTGTGCAGGGTTCTTTTACACCGCACTGTACATGGTCCTGACTCCGGCCAGCTGGGTGTTTACTGTCATCATACCACTGATCTACAGCCTCATTGTCTTTGACAAACCCTTTGTTTCTCCTGTGGTCTTTGCAATGCTGATGGCGTCGCCCTTCAAGTTTGTCCCATACTGCCCCGTCCCTCTCGTCTGGTGACCCGTCCAGAACACACCGGTTCGACGTTGCAGTGGCCTCACAGGACAGGTTAAAAACACAGCTTTCACCAAAGACCATTTTCCATTTTGAGCTGGCGCCCCTTCCACTGCGGGAGGTCTCCAAAGGCAGCCCTGGTCATGCCAAAGACTGCTTCAAACTCTTCACTGCTCAGGTACTGATCACGATGGGCAGGGTCCACATCATCAGGCCACTGCATGCCTGCGATGAGCATAGATAGTGGGTACACTTGCCTCGGGCAGGAAGTTTGTGTTGCTATCCCGGGGGCTGTGCTGTCTGTCTCAGGTTGCCTGGTGTTCTGCAGGTCTGGCTGTGCTGACGGCATTGCCAAGCCTGTCAGTGGCACAGCGTTGGCGTGCCTCTGTGTCACAGAAACTGTTTTGGGCTTGTGTTGCTGGTGGCCAGACGGCACTGGCCCAGGGCTTGTTTTGCTGCTTACCCAGGGCTTGTGTTGCTGGTGGCCAGACGGCACTGGCCCAGCAGAGGCAGCCATCAGGGGCACGGTGGTGCTGCATCCACCCTGACAGCTCCCTCCAGGGGCAGGCCTCCGCTCCAGCACCCTGCCTGTCAAATGCAGCCTCCTGATGTCATGCTGTGTCTTTTGCATCTCTGCCAACAAGACCTCAAGCCTGCAGGCAGTGGCCAACCCCTGCAGCACGAATGGGGGGTGCAACGATTGAGAAAGACTGCTCACATGGCGTGAGGCAGTGTTGAACGTAGCCTTTCCACTCCATGCATGTCTGCGAGGGCGCTGAATGTGGCCGCCACAAACTCCTGACACTTGTGCTGGAGGTTGCTGCTTGCCGGTAACATCATGTCGGCCTGCAGCAGGATGGCTGTCATGCAATCAAATCAAGTGCAGTCCACCTGACATAGGCTTTCTGCCCACCTCACGACAGAAGTCATGCAGATCTAACACATTTGCAAGAGTGAGACGACTGAGAATATAGTCCTCCACCAACTGCTGCAGGCTCGCCACTGTCATTAGGTCCACACAATAATGATGTGTTCAGACAAGGAAGAATGGGAAGAAAGCAAACTAGAGCACTTTGACCTAGAGAGGATCTGCCAAAGTTCAGAAGGAGAGGGTGACTCCGGCTAGACCCCGTGTGCCATGGCAGACACCCTGTTGTACGATGCTCAGTTCCACCACTTCGCTCAGGTGGGTTCAGAAGAAATAATGTGGCTGCTGGGGAATCATGCGAGCGCCGCTCACCATGATTGCCACCACGCTCTCTGGGGGCCTGCTGCTCCTATTTTGGAGTCGTGCTGCGCTGCGAAATTCACTGCCAGATCCCAAGACTTGCCCCAAGTCATGCAACACCTACAGCTCATGGCAGCCACATCTGTGACATCTCGCATGTCCCTCCATTGGGCCAGCATCAGCGGTGGCATCATTGCAGGACTACCCTCTAGCACCGCTTGAGGACAACTGCAAGCTGCTGGGCTCCCTCCTGGACGACTGCCTGCGCATTGAGGTTGGCGATGAGCTCTTTGAGAAGGTGAGCCTCGTGCGGCCTTTCCATGACCGCATCAGTGTGGCGTGATCAGTTGGGCCCAAAGCTCGTTGACCTGTGCCTTTACTCCTGTGTTGCTCTTGAACAATATGGGTACTTTTGTGCAGGTGGAAAAACTTCGCTCTCTGGCGCTCTGTGCATCGGAGCTGGCCCAGCATCACGATGAGGTCAGCTTCTGTGCATGGTGGGCCTTCATGTGCTGCCTGTCTCCCTGCCTCACCCCACGAGGTTGTCTCGCTCGCTCACAGCCGCTGCTGCCGTCCTTACCAATGCCTCTTGCTGTGAAAGTCCTTGCAGGAGCCCACTCAGCGGCTCCCGGCGCTCATGGGTTTGCGTATTCAGCTGACTCTCAGTGACGTAGGGTGATGAATTGTGCAGGAGGCTGCTCAGCACTTGGCCAGGAAGATGGCAGATGAGCTCATGGCCATGCCTGTCGAGGAGGCCATGCCTATTGTGCGGGCCTGCGGCCACTACTTGAACCTCACCAGCATTGCTGAGACTCACCACAGGTGAGTGGCGCCGCGCGGACCCCGCCTGGTCAAGCAGCCGCAGCTGTGAGGGCACCTGGCACTCTGTCAGACGCAGCTTCTGAACGGGGGCTGCCCGAGCACGCATGGCTCCCCTCTGCTCATTGTGCAGCCGCCTGCCTGGGACTGCTGCCGCTTGCGCTGAGGGTTTTCCAGAAAAGTGGCTCAGAGCGCAGGTTGATAGGCTGACCACTGTGGCCCGCAAGACCCTGCCCCGCCCCTGGCTGCAGCATGCGAACCACCAAGGTACAGGGCCGCACCTCAAAGAGCTTTGACGAGGTGTTTGGCAACCTCATTGCTCAGGGGATGAGCACAGACCAGCTGCACAATGCTGTCTGCAAGCAGGTAAGCTCTCCATGCTGTCTTTACGCCCCTTGCAGTACCCTGCTGCAGTGGGGTGCCTGCAGCTTGCTGGGCGCAGGGGACCTTTACTTGAGCCTTGCGTAACATGCTTGCTACACTGCGGCTGCTGCTTGTCAGCCTGATGGGTCTCTGTGAAGCAGAACCAGGCATGAGCTCGTTTCCCGTGCTGTGCAGCATGTGGAGATTGTGCTGACTGCACACCCCACCCAAGTGAATCGGCGGACCCTCCAGTACAAGCACATGCGCATTGCAGCGCTGCTGGCCCAGAACGACAGGCAAGCCCGCACTGTGCACCCGTGTTGCTGCCATGGCATGGGCTGGCCTTGACTTGCCACAAAAGCAGGCAGGGCCATTGCTGCTGCAGAAGAGGTGATCTTGCTAGAGGTCGCTCCAGGAAGACCTGGGCCCGCAGAGAGTGACAACAGGTGTGCACTTGCATGTGCAGGTCTGACCTGAGTGGTGAAGAGCGGGAAACCACGATTGAGGAGCTTGTGCGCGAGATCACAGCCCTGTGGCAGACGGATGAGCTGCGACGCAAGAAGCCGTCTGCACTGGATGGTCAGTTGCAGACGCAGACTTCCCCTCGCTAGACTGCCTGCATGACCTGTGTCCAACAGTGCGCGCTTCAACTGCTGCTCTGTGTCCCTGCGGTTGTAAGCTAGTGCCTGAATGGAGCAGCAATCAGAAGTGCTGACATTTCTTGCTCTCCAACCTGCAGCTGATGCTGTTGACAGCAGGATGCTGCAAGCTTGACATCAGCCTGTGTCAGATCTGCTATGCAGCCTGGAGCTGATAGGGGAGCAGCAGATTAGGGAGCTAGATTGGGGAGCTGGATAGGGGTGTCCTTTCTCCGCAATAAATTGTGTGCCTGCTGCAGAGGCCAGAGGCGGGCTGCACATTGTGGAGCAGTCCCTGTGGACAGCAGTGCCTGCCTACTTGAGGCGGGTCAATGCTGCCCTGCTCAAGCACACAGGGAAGGAGCTGCCCATCAGTGCAGTGCCTCTGAGCTTTGGCTCCTGGATGGGCGGTGACAGGGACGGCAACCCCAATGTGACAGCCAAGGTGGGTGCCAGCACAGCAGGTGCTGACCTGAGCATTGTTCCTTGCTGGTGCTCCAACAGCAGGGGCGGCTGCCAAGACAGCTGCTTGCTGCCCAACAAGCCTTCCAATCAAGCTGCTGCACGCCTGTGAGGTGGGGAGCGCTGCACAAGCTTGTGCAAGGCGTCACCTGTGCAGGGCAGGGTCCCCTGTTGGTCTGCAGGTCACTCACAGCGTGGCCTGCCTGGCACGGTGGATGGCAGCGGACCTGTATCTGAGGGAGGTGGACGTTCTGCGCTTTGAGGTGTGTGGTGTGCTGCGGTAGCACGTGTTTGCTGACTGCATACCTCGTGTAGGCTCATGTGTGTGTCCGTGTCCTCCTGCCACAGCTCAACAGAATGCATGTCAGCATCTTGTGTGCTTGATGCAAACGCAGTAAGTAGCAAGCCCCCCTGCCAGCTGTCTGTTGGGACCCAACTTCAGTCTGTTGGGACCCACCTTGAGTCACACTGCTTGACACCACAGTCAGGCCGCCAGCCCCATGTTTGCCTCTAGCTGTCCAGGGCTGTAGCGCCAACAACCTATGAGACTGTCAGGCAGCAGGCTGACACATGCCTGCCACTGCTTGTTTGCAGCTGGTGCCGATGTGCCTCAGCGTATATGTGGGAGAGTTGCCTGGGACGTACAAGCCGTGACTGCTCCAGCCTGCCTGCAGTCGTCCTCAACATGACAGCCTGCACCAAGTGCTGCCTGCCCGCACCCCCAACAACCACCACAGCACTGCCTCCTGTCTGCCTGCAGCTGTCCATGACCCATGCCAGTGATGAGGTCTGGCAGTTGGCAGCGGAAATCAGTGCCCGTGACCACTCAGAGCCGATGGCAGCGGAGCCGGTCGTCCGGCCCGCCCGTGGTGACCTGGGCACACCAGGAGTGTCTCTTAGAAACATGACTGTCAAGACCAAGACCAAGGGGGGGCCTGCACGGGGTGGGGTTGGGCCAGGCGGGGACAGCCCTGTGGCTCCTGAGGTCAGCCCTGTGTATGCTTTGATGGTGCAGATGCTGTGATTGGCCCAGCATGCTGAGCAGACTGAGAAGGCTCCATCTGACAGCCCCCATGGCACCTTGGGTCACTTCATGCACAGTTGCGACAAACGCTGCCAACACGCTTGCGGCTGCGCACAGTGGCTGTCTGTGGTTCAGCTGCTTCTGCAGCAGCCACAGCGTGCAAAGCATGCCCTGGGACTCAGCAGAGGTGTGCTCCGGGGCATGGGTAGGTGGTGACAGCCTTTGGCAGCAGCGCTGCTTGCTTGAGCTGCATGTGTGCCACATGTCAGGTGCCCTACGGAGAGCACGCCACCCATGGGTTGCTCAGCGCCACAGTGCCTCCTCCGAGGCCGCATCAGCGTCTGGTGCCCTGCAGGCGCTGAGCCTCCTCTCCGAGTTCCAGCAGACGGTGCACCGCCCCAAGTCACAGCACACAGGGGCAGCCAGGAAGAAACAGCAGGTGGGGCCAGACATGGTCACTGCAGAGGGGATGGTGGCAGCTCAGGCGGGCCGCGAGCATGCTGGGCATGCACTGCCAGGCACACTAAGTGCCACTGCTGTTGATCAGAGCCCTTGATGTGGCAACACCCCTGCACCTCCGTGCCACACCTCAGGTGCCTTTGGGTGCACCCAGGCATGTGGCGCTGCCTGCAGGGGCAGGGCGGGGACCCGCGCTCCCCCACCAGCGAGCCTGCCTGGTCGCCTGGCACCTCAGATGGTGGCATGACCCCCTCACAGGAGGTCCCACAGCATGCCAATGGGGTGGACGGCGCATCAACCAGCTCCAGCCCAGTGAGCGCCCTCTCTTGCATGCCCTGCGTTACATGTGCCTGCATGCTGTGTCAAGCCTCCGCTCAGTCACTCCTGGTGGTTGCCAGACATCTCAGCTGTGTGTGGCCCTGCAATAGGCTCCAAGAGCTGCCAATGGTACAATGTTGCATGGTGTGTCTTGGGGATTGTGCAAGC
Source organism: Asterochloris erici (assembly GCA_019693375.1). Taxonomy (NCBI): domain Eukaryota; kingdom Viridiplantae; phylum Chlorophyta; class Trebouxiophyceae; order Trebouxiales; family Trebouxiaceae; genus Asterochloris; species Asterochloris erici. Next base: position 58,273 of record JAAMXJ010000263.1, on the reverse strand, counting down.
AAGGCGTTGCCCATGCTGGCGTTGACACAGCCCCCACTGTCACCGTTCAGGTGGCTGGGAGAGAGGGTGGCGAGCTCGGTCGGCGCAGGACGGGGTCGGAGGGTGCCGACTTGGCAGGCATGGCGCGCAAGAACCTGCAGTCAGTCAGCTTCAGGTGACTGGGAAAGGCTGTACTGGCAGTGGCCTATGCTGCAGCTGGCCTGATACCATAAATGTTATGTGAGTTTGGCTGCTGGTCCCTGATGCGAGTCGTCACCAGCACCAGCTGGGGCTGGGGCTGCCGGCTGCCTGCTTGCTGCAGGACTGCAGTCAGGAGGTGTTGCATGGTCCAATGCAGCCTGCTCCTGGAAGGGAGATTGCTCAAGTGAGGGTCTCAAGCACAAAGTTGATGCAAGGCATGCAGGCCATACAGCGACAGGCTATTTGTGCATGTTGCACCTGGCCCCAGCTGACCTTCCATGTTTGAGCACAAGTTGCTGCTGCCAGCTCAAAATGGTGCTTGTGCCTCTGAAGGGATGCAGCTCTGCCCAAGGTGGACAGCCAGGGGCGCCTGCTGTCGTCCAAGGACCTGAAGAGGCGCGGCATGAAGGCGGCCAGCTTCCATAAGACCAGCATCGATGCGCTGCTGCACCACAAGCACGCTGGTGCCACGCCCTACCGCGCTGTGCTGGGCGACGTAAGCCACACTTACATTCATCGAGCAATATGCTTTATGCGCATCAGGGGGTGTTAGAGCACTGCAGGGCTGCCTATGCTTCCCTGATGATTCGCAAGATGCCTCACAAATGCAACCTGCCCCTGCTTGTGCTGCCTGAGTCACACATGCGCTGCCATGGGTCTGCCATCACCCCTGTTGCATCATGCTGGGTGCCTTCTTTCCTGATTGCTGGCCAGCGACCGCCAGCTGCCCCCTGGCACATAATGCTGGGCAGTATAGGCAGCGCCTTGCTGCACGCCAAACAATTTGCTTCATGACTTTTGGTACGTGGTCCCAAAAGGGCTGCCCTTGCTTGCCATGTATGCACGCCGTCCAGGCTGGTCCTGTCTGGTGCACAGTCAGATGTGCTCTAATGCCACGAGCTACCACGTCGTGCTTGGTGATGTGAGCCCGTCCTGCATGCTGGCTGAGTGCCGGATTGAGCAAGTTGCAGGAGGCGCTTAGTGCTGAGCAGCGTGTGCGTCTTCAGCGCTTGCCTGCTTTGCTGAGCCAAACGCCAGCGCGTGGCACTAAGTGCCTACTGCAGTGGGGCAAGGAGCGTGCTGGCACCACATATTACAAACAGCCCTTTGCCGTGCCCATGATGAGGATAAGTTCCAGGCGGCCCTGTGCTTCAATCCAGACCCCAAGCCTTTTGCCTTGCAGGTACGCCAGAAGCTGCTGAACACGCGCAAGCGCATGGAGGATGTGCTGGCTGGGGTTCCCCCCAATGATGAGGAGGAGTGGTATGACTCTGCTGAGGCCCTGGCCCAGCCACTACTCATCTGCTACTGGTCGCTGTGGGAGTGCGGTGAGTCAGCCTGTCATGGGCTGCGGCTGTGAGGCCGAGCCAGATACGATCTGCACTGCAGCATGCGCTCCTGGCCCAGCTGCAGCTCATCTGCATTGGGACGCTCTGGGAGTGCAGTGGATACATGCATGTCTGATTCCGCCTGCTGCACCACTGGGACTGACTGACCGTGGGGTTGTTGGGAGGTTAAAGTTTGTTGTCAAAGCCTCATGCTGTAAGAGCCTGGCATCTGCCCTTCCATGCTTGGCTCTGCATGCCAGATGCAGGGGTTGCTGTGCAGCCTGGTGTCCCCACCAGTACAGTGTCACAATCACGGAGGTATGGACACATGTGCAGCACCACGCCTTGGACTCTCAAGCCCTGCTTGCACTGCCACCTCAGACCCTCTGGCAGGGGCACAGTATGGCTCCAGTAGCCCGGTACTGATGTGCATGTGTCAGCTGCTCAGCCCTGCTGCAGGGTCGGGCATTGTGGCGGAGGGGCGTCTGCTGGACCTCCTGCGCCGCCTGTACTGCTTTGGCGTCAGCCTCATGAAGATGGACCTGCGCCAGGAGTCCACACGGCACACCGAGGCTGTGGACGCCATCACCAGGTGGGCAGGTGCACTTGAGGTATCCTTGGAATGTGCTGTGGGGAGTTGCACTGAGGCCCCCTGATAGATGAAGAAGTGGGTGGCCACAGGTCAGCCGCAGCATCTTGGCACTTGCACTGCCATGGTGGCAGGTTCGAATGCACACAGCTGTGGCGCTGTGCACCAAGATGGGTGACCCCAGCAGGGGCCCAAGCAAAGGAACTGGCGTCTGTTGTCCTCTGAGTCACAACAGTGAGACTTTGAGAAGCCGCTACAAGACTGGGTTCTGGCCAGAAACTTGCCCCCGAGTGGTGTGCTTCATACAGATCGGTGCGCTGGGCTCATGCTGGCGAGCTTGGCTGGTGCCATTGCTGCGCGGCGTAGCATTCCAGCTCTGCCGTGCTGCCACATTGTGTCATCTTAAACAGGCTAGTTATGTTATCGAGGGCAGAGCAAGGCAGCTTGCGCCTTCCTCTGAGTGCAAGCCTGCAGGGGACGCCTGCCTGCAGACGCATGCATCAGGGTCCCTGTCCACTGCTGCCATTGCTTCGCTGAGCAGGTTCCCACAGCTGCTGGCTGTCTTTGGCCGCGCAAACCTGGCCACAGCGAGTGGTCTGAGGACGCACCTGACTGCTGCAGCCTGTCCCTTGTGTGACCATGTGCCCACCGCAGATGCCCGTCCTGCAGGTACCTGGACCTGGGCAGCTATGCGGAGTGGTCTGAGGAGAGGCGCCTGGAGTGGCTGAGCCAGGAGCTGGAGGGGCGGCGGCCCCTCATCCCAGTGGCCATGCCCATGCCACAGGAGGTTCGGGAGGTATGTTCCAACTTGATGCGCATGCTGGAACCAGGCACTGGTGCAGGGTTGTAGCTGAGGCTGGCTGTGTGGCCATGGCAGAACGGCCCAGGGCATGATGGAGGCTGGCACGATGCAGCCCGCTCAAATCATGCATCAGGGTTGCAGCAGTGGTGCCTGGTGTCGTCCAGCACACTCCAGGCAGCTCCCTTTGACCTGTCAATCCCCAGGTCCCTCACTTGAACTGGCCAGGCTGAGGGCGCTGAGCAGGAACCAGTCGGCTTCTGTCCCCGCGCTGGCGCCCCCACAGAGTGCAGTGAAGGCAGCAGCCACACTGCTCTCACACATCCAACTGCTGCACTGACAACGCTGCCCCTCGCAGTGGCTGAGGCATCATCAAGCCAAGCAGACTGTCGTCCCTTACAGCAGGCGTCAAGCATGCTCATTCCACCAACATGTGCCCTGCAGGTCATCGATACCTTCAAGGTGGCAGCAGAGCTGGGCTCCGAGTCCCTGGGGGCTTACGTCATCAGCATGGCCAACACTGCAAGCGATGTGCTGGCAGTGGAGCTGCTCAAGCGCGAGGCCTGCCACCTGGTAAGCGGCGTGGGGCGCGGCCACGCCCCAGCCTCCCAGCTGCCCAGTGCAGGGCAGGGAAACCCCTTTGGGGTTGGGCAGATAGTGGAGCGGGCCCCCATGCCCCGCCCCCGGGCTGAAGTTAAAGGTGCGGGCGACGAGGCAGGCCCCCCTGGGGCTGAGAGAGAGGGTGCAGGGCAGGGCGGGGGGGCTGCAGCTGCTCCTAGCACGCCGCCTGCACGGACCCACTCGAGCTCGTTGCCCCCAATCCACCGGACGGGGAGCAGCTCTCTTAGTAGCCACGAACACTTAGCGGGCAGACAGGTGGGGCCTAGCACTGTACAGCACACAACGCAGGGTTGGTCACTTGCTTGGCATGCATGAGCACGCGTCTCCCGGCTCTGCAGCAGACGTCTCCATGGCACACCACCCCCTGCCCTGGGCCAGCACTGGCGGCTGTCGGTCCAGCATCAGCGGTGGACATGTGTCCTTGAATTATTCCTGCTGGCACCAACACCTCCGTTGGCAGCTCAGCCCCACGGCAACATCAGGTCAAGCAGTTTGCTGGTCCACCTGCACATCGTCCTGTCTTTCAGCAGGTGCTTCTCCACCCACCCTACTGCTTCACAGCCCACACTAATAAACAGTAAATGGCTGGAACCTGCAGTCAGAAAGTGCAGGACTCAACTGCCGCTGTCTGGGTGTGACAACAGCTGCTGTGCTCCTGAAGTTGGCTGCAGCTTGCACCGGCCCTGCCTGTCACCCTGTGCCAGCCTCCTGCCAGTATCACCTTAGCCGCAGCAGTGCTCTCCTTCATCTTCTCAACACCAGCCTGGCACATTCTAGCTCCCTGGCACCCGCCTGGCCAAAAGCTCCTCCTTTGGTGTTCACCTCTCAAGCACCACCCCAGCATGACAGCAAGTCTCTAGCTTCTCTTTCCCTGCTGCACCCTGTCCAGGGTTCCATCAGCTGCTGAGCTGATCCCCGCCCATTTGGTCGCCCACTCTTGTTTCAGGGCTTCTGCCTCTGAACGTATGTCTGCCATGCTGAGCTCACTGGGCTTGCTGGCAAGGCTGCCCGCATTGCCCATCCGCATGAAACACCTGCCAGCATGTGCCAGTGACCATAGCATCGTTGTTGGTGTAGCCGGTCCCAGGGTGAGGCTCGTCACTCACTGTTGCGCCTGTTGTGCAGGTGAACCATGGCTGGGAGGCTCAGCGGGTGGCCCCCCTCTTTGAGACTCTGGCGGACCTGGACAACGCAGGCACAGTCATGCGCCGCCTCTTCTCCGTCCCCTGGTATAGGGAGAGGCTCAGGTAAGTTTCAACTCCTTGTCTCTCGTGGCATGGAGGCCATGTCTTGAGCCAGCAATGACTCAGCAAACCCCACTCTGGAGCAGGGGTTGGTGGTGCCTGTTCTCGGTCACCTAGTGCAGGGAGGAGCTCATCTGGGGCTCCCTGGGGCAGTGTGATGTTTTGCCAAGCCCTGCTGCAAGGAGCCAAAGGGGCATGAATGAGGAATGTGCAAACAGCAGCTGCTTGGCACAGGCAGGCAGAGCTTGACATGCTCTGGGCTGAAAACTGTAGCGTCTATGCCGGACTGTGGTCAAGGCTGCACCACCCTTCACCATACTGCGGAGCCTGATGGCGGAGCCTGGCCTGCTACAGCAAGGTGTAAAGGCACCTTTTTCGCTTTGAATGACTTGGATTGGTCCACCATCTCATGCTGGGGCCAAGATCTGAGTGGCCCCTGGCCTGTTGCCGGAAGTTGTGCTGCAACCACCCGCCCCATTGCTGCCACGTAGCTTGTTTGCTTGCATGTCTATCACGGCATTGGGCTCTGGCCTGTTGCAGGCAGGTGCATGGTGACCACCAGGAGGTCATGCTGGGCTACTCAGACTCGGGCAAGGACGCTGGCAGGGTGGCAGCTGCCTGGGCGCTGTACGGCTGCCAGGAGCAGCTTGTGGAGGCAAGCCGCAGAACTGCCTTGCGTGCATGTCTCCTTCTGTACGCCAACGATGCTTGCGGCGGCCTCTGCCTGTACATGCAATCTGCAAGGCCGAGTGCGTGTGCACGCCTGCTGCGGACTGGTCCTTACGCTCCTCAACCAGGGCCCACCTCCCCCTCCCCTCGCACCTGAACCCTGCTGCATGCTGCCTGATATCACCAGCGCTGAAGACACACACAGACGCAGCTGGAGGCTCCTCCCTCCCGCCTGCAGGTCTGTAAGGAGTTTGGCATTACTTTGACCCTGTTCCATGGCCGTGGGGGCACAGTGGGACGCGGTGGAGGTCCCATGTACCTGGCCATCCAGAGCCAGCCACCCGGGTCTGTGCAGGGTAGCCTCCGTATAACAGAGCAGGTGAGCTGCTGCTGGTCACTGTTTGCCCTGCAAGCCAGCCCCAGGTCCAGGAAGCTTACCACCAACTGAGCTGGTGAGCAATTTGTCATACTTTGCATGCTGGGCAGGCGAGCCCATGGTATGGCATTGAATGAGAGTGACGCGGCTGTGCTTGTCCTTGCGCTGCCTTGCTGCATATCATAGCTGACCAGAGCCCAAGCCTCTGACATACTTCCCTGCAATATGTTATCTACAATGTGACAGTTTGAAAATGCTGCTCCACTCGTTGGTGCGCCTGCTCTCAAGACCTGGGAGCTGTCCGTGTCACATGTTGCCCAGCACTGCATCCCCCTCTGCAGGGTGAGATGATCCAGGCCAAGTTTGGGAGCAGCTCAGTGGCAGAGCGCCAGCTGGAGATCTACAGCACGGCTGTTCTGCTGGCTACGGAGCGCCCGCCCAAGGCCCCCAGGTGTGCTGCTCACCTGACTTGCTCGGTCTTAGAAACCCCTCAACACTGTCTTACTGTGCGATCACAAAAAAGCTGCCAGGCTTGCTGCAGCCTGTCTGCCTGTCTTGGCTCCCCCTCACACCGTCTTGTTGTGAGACCACAACAGAGCTGCCAGGATCAGGTGACCCAGGCGCTGCGTGTCAGGGGGGGCCGGCCGCCGCAAGCAAACCTGCAGCAGGCAGGTCTTACAACCTGTTGCCACCCTGCTCCTGCAGGTCCAAGCAGTGGCCCAAGCTCATGGACGAGTTCAGCAAGCTCAGCTGTGCAGACTACCGGGGCATTGTCTTTCAGCACCCCGACTTCATCTCATACTTCCGCCAGGTCAGCAGACCTCTTTGCATGGAGGTCTTGTGTGATGCGTTCAGGTCTTTGGGCTCCCTTCAGCTGGTCGAAATCAGACTTGGCATTGCTGCGCCCTGCCTGACGTCGAATAGTTGTGGTGATGCACTGCTGGCAGCACATGCACCTGGGTCTGTAGGTGACTGACTGTTTGAGCTGGCTCTTTGCAGGTCACGCCTGAGGAGGAGCTGGTGAACCTCAACATTGGCAGCCGGCCCGCGCGGTGAGGCTACAGGGCTGCCTTACGCTTCTGCCTGCAAGGCATCAAAGAGCAGTTCGCCTTCTTAATCCTTGTGAAAGAAACAGTTGCGATGATGGAATCTGCAGCAGTGGGGTGCAGGTGTGGCAGTCTGTCATCAAAAAGGCAACCGCCCGCCTTGATTTTGGTTCAGTGGCAAACATAGGCCATGGTCAGCACAAGCTCCCAGAGGGCCTCACTCATGGCGCTTGGCGGTGCCCTTGCATCCTTTGCCCACATCTGTTTCTCTACCAAGCCGCCTCTGCCGAACACATGGGCCACATTGTCAGCGTGAACAGTGTGCCCAGCTGCAGTGACCTTACCGGGCCCTTTCTGGCAAGCAGCAGCTCAATCCTGCAGCTGCTGGTGGGCACACGGAACCTTAACACCTGCTAAGCCTGGCATGGCTGAGGCCCTGCTGCTCAGCACTTGATAGCTGACAGTTCACCTGTGGCTGATGTGTGCTCTGCCCTGCCTGGCAGGCGCAAGAAGGGCGGCGGCGTGGAGACGCTGCGGGCCATCCCCTGGATCTTTGCCTGGACACAGACGCGCATGGTCCTGCCCAGCTGGCTGGGGGTTGGCGTGGGCCTGAAGCAGCTGTATGCTCAGGTGAGGGCGCCATGCACTCCTTGTAACTGCAGTGTGTCTGACATGGGAATGCTATGTTTCTTTCTTGGCACGCCAGCATCAGGGATGGCATCATCTGATAGCATGCTTACACCTTAAGTTGCCTGATGCCAGCTGGGTGGAGGTGTACGAAGGCCTCAAGCAGCTGTACACACAGGTTGACTGGCACTGAGGCCTGCTCTGCATCTTGTGCTGGGTGCCAGCACCCTCCGGGGAATGTTTGGAGGGTTCTGCCCGGCTGGCTGGAGTTGATGTGGCATTGAAGCAGTTCGTGTATGCGCAGCAGGGGCCTGACTGCTGTACTGCAAGTTGAGGCACACGCTGCAGCACCTGGATGCTGTGCAGAGCATGGGGCGGTTGCCTGTCCTGCTCTGCAGCTACTCCACACAAAGCTGCAACCCCAGCATGCCGCAGATTTCATGGCACCTGCCTACACTGCTACATTATTTCAGGCGGCTGTTCACACCTTGCTGCCCCTCTGCAGGGCCACCTCACAGAGCTGCAGGAGATGTATGCGGAGTGGCCCTTCTTTCAGTCCACCTTTGACCTGATCGAGATGATCCTGGCCAAGGCCGACATGCGCATCTGTAGCATCTATGATGAGCAGCTGCTGGAGTCCGGGGCCAAGGAGAGGGAGCTGGGTCTGGAATTGCGCCAGAAGTTCCATGACACAGTCGAGGCGGTGTTGCAGGTTTGTTTGTCTGAACAGATTGCCTCCAGCGTCAACATCTGAAAGCGTGTCTTGTCGGATTGACAGTGATGGGCTGAAGAGGTCTGTGTATGTGTGATGAGTTTGTGAGTAGCTCTGTTGTGACTGGGCTGCTGAACACTGCCTGCCTGCATCAGCACCTCTGCCAGACAATGCCACCCCGCGGCACCCATAATTGAAAGCCTGCACCTGTCCTGCTGCCAGCACCTGTGCCCACTGGGGACCCTGCGGCGTTGCATTCTGTCACATGCTCTGTCCTGGCATCTGGCGGCGAACACAGTTCCCGTCTGCCTGCAGCTACCCCTGCATTGGCACCTCTGCCACAACAGGCTGTGGAGCCACGCTCTGCTCTTTGCCTGCAGCACCTACCCTGTCTGCCTGCAACTGTCTGGGCGCCAACGCCAGTGCCAGAACACCCAATGCTGCTCTCCTGCACTGTGCTCTTTGCTGGCCTGCAGCTGTCCGGGCACCAGCACCTCTGTCAGAACAACACCACCCTACGGCGCCTCATCCTGATGCGCAACCCCTTCATCGACCAGGCCAACGTCATGCAAGTGGAGATCCTGAAGCGCCTGCGCAGAGACCCTGACAATGAGACCCTGAGGGACGCCCTGCTGATCAGCATCAATGCCCTCGCCTCTGGGATGAGGAACACGGGATGACACAGCACACTGCCACAACCAATCAGCGTATGAGGGCTGGCCCTATGCCAGCTGATGTTGGGGTGGATATATATATGACACCTGTCAGACTCCTCCTTGCCGTTCTGCACATACTGCCCCCATCCCAGTACACCAGCAAAGTGTCAAGCCCATGACAGCACGACAGGCATAAGGTTGTAGGCTGCTAGTGTGTGTCAATTGCCCACATATTGTGGCCATTAGTGTCTGTTAAGTCCTTTCCTGCCTTCTTTGAATAGCTTTATGTGTTTCAAGTGCCTTCGATCGAAGTCAATGCTGAGAGATATTTCCCCACAAGGGCAACCATGGCAGTGATGGCTATGCCTCAAGGACATGCAAAGCAACAGCCTGTCTTTGGGCAGCCTCATGACCTAGATTCATCATGATGACATGCAGGTATTGCAGCAAAGTTCACACTGGGCCTCCAGTTTATAGGCAACACTGAAAGCAAATAATTCTGCTGGCAGCAGCAGCAGCTCAGAATACTAGTCCAGCAAACCACATGGACTCAGCAGCAGAGGAGACATGCTCAGCTGCCAGGCTATGGGCCATCAACACTGAGAGGTGTGCCGCAACAGGTACAACAGACAGTAACCCGCCCAGAACAAGACGTCACGGAATGCTCTGTGGCAAAGCCAACTTGCCTAGCACCACTGGGTTGTTCTGCTGCACCACACTTGGCAGGGTTTGCTGCAACCTGACGATAACGATGTCTATCTCAGGCTCAGGAGGGCCTTAACAGCAGCTGCTGGGTCACCCTGCTTGACCAGTGACTCTCCCACCAGGATGGCGCTGCACCCGGTGCTCTGCACAAACTCAACATGCTCCGGAGTGAAGATGCCTGATTCCCCTGCCACCACCAGCCCCCGCTGCTGCGCCTGCACACACCAGAGTGTGGATCAATAACTGTGGTAGTGCTGGATGTGTTGGCTCATGCAGTGAGCTGCACACTGATGAGTAGATGTGCTCAGCCCTTTGGAAGGGCAGGTGCATTGGTACGCAGTCACCAGCCATCTGCTGAAGCACCATGCAGTCACCGTGCTTATGCACCTGGTCTGCAGCTTGATCAAGGTCACTCTTCCACCAGGTGCAGGCAACAGCACGGAAGGGCTGGCGCACCCCCTGCTCTGCAGTGCTGTCCAAGGTGACAGTGCCTGTGGCCACCAGCAGGACAAGCAGCAGGCAAAGGCAGCGGGGTCCCATGCACGGCTTATCAGGAGCACAGCTGCCGCTGAGAGGCACGCATCGGTGGCCCACCTCTTGTCCCTGCCGGCGGTCCCTGATGATCCAGGCAGACCTGGGGTCACAGCAACACTGAAACTGGCAGCCCAGCTAGCCAAGCTTCCAATAAGGGAAGGGTGCGAACAGAGTGGCAGGCACACCTCCTGCCCTGCAGCGCTGTCCATGATGACTTTGTTGTTGTGCAGGTCGACTTTGAAGGTGCCCAGATCCCGATTGTTGATGCCCAGCATGGCGCCTGACAGGTCCAGCTTCAGCACGCGCTCCAGCTCTGCCACTGTGTGCACCTGCACAGCAAGCATGCACCAGCTGATCAAGCAGGAGCTCCTCCATGGGCACATGCAATGTGGTGGGCATCTGTGCTGGGTATCTCAAGCGAGGCAGCTCCAGACTATGCACTTGCTCCAACTCTGCCTCTGCATGCATTGGCAGACTGTTGCCTGCCAAAGCAGTGGAATATGTATGCAATGCTGCTGCTGTGCACACAGCATGCTTGAAGCAGCGTCAGAGGGGTGAGGTGGACCCCAAGAAGGAGGGTGCATGGCAGGAATTGATGCTGCCTGTGGCTCTGCAGGCCAGAGGTAGTGACCAACTTGATGACTGCACATGTGGTTTGCAGCAAGGTACCAGCAGAGCTGAGGATTGCCTTCACCCGCATACAGCAAATCTGCAGGTGCCATGGACTCCTGGTCTGACCTCCACAGGCCCGATAGATGGCCCAGCAGACTGACTGGCGCAAATCAACAGCAGCAAAGCAGAGCGCGACTCTACCTCAAGTAGCACCTGCAAGCTCAGGGCGCAAGACACTCTTGTGCACCAAGGATCGTTCTCCTTCAACCCACTGGGCACTGCAGGCTGAGGGTGTGGCCCCCATCTGGTAATGACCCATCTGCCAATGGTGGACCAAGATTGATCTGACCTCCACATGCGTTGCAGGCCCAGATGGCTCTGCGACCAGACCCCTTGCAGATGCACCCGCGAGTGACAGGCACTGCATGAGGCCAACCAGCCCACCTCCACCAGGCACTGCAGGCGCAGGGTGCGGCAGACTTTCATGAGGTACTCCAGGTCCTTGTTGGGGAGGACAGCCGCAATGAGGAGCACCGCATCAGCGCCGCAGCTGCGCGCTTTGAACAGCTGGTAGGCCTGCAAGGTGCACGGGGACTGTAAGACGCGGCGGCGATGTGTCATGCTTGGCACGCAGTGTGGCCACTGGGCTTGTGTCTTCAGCCGCAGCTGCATGTCTGAAACAGCTTGTAGGCCTCCTTTTCCAATGCTGAGGGAAGGATAAAGTTGCACTGCCTGCTGGCATGCAGTATGGGCATTGGCTTCAGTGTGGCCATTGGCTTGTGTCTGCAGCCGCACGCCTGGAACAGGTGGCAGACCGTCACAGTGCAGGCAGGGTCAGGGACCATCAAGTGTGGCCCCACAGACATGCCACCACGTCGCCGATGGTTTGGACAAGGCATAGAGGCAACAGCAGCATTGAGCTGAGGTGCACTGTTGCATGAACAGAACAGAAGAAACCACACTGGGTCATCAAAGATTAGCTTGGACGGCCCTTGTACACACCCAGGCCGCTGGCCTGGGCACACCTCCACTGTCAAGGTACTTCCTGTGCAGGAGGGGGCAGGAGTGCGTGGGACAGGTTCAGACCCAAAGTCAAGCATTACACGTGACGCATGTTGCCAGCACAAGTGAGATGTGCTGCCACCACTCAGATGGCTGTCCCGATTCAGGCCCAGCCATGCATGTTAGGGGAGAATAGTACCTTTGCGCTGCTGTCGCACGGGCTCACCTCCACAATGAAGTCCTTGCACAGGAGGGGGCAGGACACGCCGGCAGCGCGGATGTCCTGCAGGAACCTGAAGTCCCCCTGGAAAAACTTTGAGTCCGTCAACACGCTCAGGCAGGCTGCGCCTCCAGCCTCATACGCCCTGGCTATCTGCAGTCACAGGCGCAGCATGTCAGATGGGCCCTCCTGCACAGAGCAGTCATTCTGTGGTGGCTTGAACTCTGAGCCGCTGCAGTGCAGGCCGCCCTGGGCCACTGCAAGGTGCAACTCTGTCTTGTCCGCTGTGCAATGCTCACAAGTGGGACACCACAGGACCAAGTCAGGGAGACTGTATTGTGGCAGCTGCCCCAGTGCTGCTTCCCTGTGGCCTTGCTGAGGCATACGCATCATCAGGACCAGCCTCAGCTGCAAGCTGCCTCCATGTCAGTAAGATGTTGCTCACCCTGACATGGTCAAAGTCTGGCTGGATGATTCCCTTGCTCGGGGATGCCTTCTTGACCTCTGCAATGAGGCCAGGCTTCCCAGTCCTGGTCTGCGCCGCTTTCAGTGCCCCAATGAAGTCTCGGGACTTTGGTGCTGCACCCACTCGTGCCATCAGCTGGGGGAGGGATACTCTCTGCCTCCATCGCTCAACCTCGACTGCCTTGAACCTGCAGCAGCAGCTAGGTAGGCTCTCAGCATGGGCAGAGCACCCTCACTCTCCAAGCTGTGACCTCGGCTGCTTCCGGACCTGGGACAGCAGACTGGTGTTGCGACCAGGTAAGGCGGCGTGGGCGGCTGCATGCTCCGGCACCATTTTTGGACCTCGATTGCCCTGAGCCCGTGCCCGGTGTGATGATGCAACGACAGCAGGCACCAGAAAGCAAGGCTTGCAATGAAGACATCCAGGCTGGCTGATGGCGCAGACCCCTGTCATCGCAGTGCTCCAGAGCACATGATGCTGCTGGTGCACGTCTCCAGCCATATTCGGGCAGAGCTGTAGAGTCTGTTGAGCAAACTTACCACACAATCTCCTCCAGGATGTTACGGGGCTGATTTGCTTCGGACTGGGGCACCGTGAAGTCCACTGGCCCGCATCTGCAGCCCCGGTAGGCGGGTGTCAGCAGGCATCTTGGCACCATGCAGCCTGTGCAGATGCAACGTCAGAGGCAGTGAAGCTTGAGTCCTGGGCAAGTAGTTTCTGCCCATGCAGCACTAACAGCGGTACACCCAGGGACAGCATTGGTGCTTTGGCGTACCCCTGCGAGGGGATCCCCTCAGGTGCCCGCCGCCTGATGAGCACCTCCGAAGCCTGCAGGGATGTCGAGCTTGCTCAGGCAATGTCACCAGGCCCTCAGCGACCTGCCTGCCAGCATCAATGGAGGCAGGTGATCCAGCCACACAGGCCAGGCATCACAAGTCTATTAAAGCAGTCACCTCTGCCTGAGGTGCCTCCACAGCAGCCTGGCAGCGCAACTGCTGCCTGTCAGCTCTACTCCTGTGCCTGGGTGCCGATGGGCATACTGGCACGTGATAGCTACAGCTTGCTGCTGCTGCCGAGGAGCTGCCGTGGCTTGCAGGGAGTTGCATCTGCACCTTGTTGTTGCAGAGCATGCTCGGGCAGATCTGGCTGGGACTCTAAAGTGACCAAGTCCCCACACACACCGAAGCAATTGGTCACATCAAGACATCTGCAGACCCTGTTCAATCAGGTGCAGATGGCTTCCACCGTGAAACTCAAGGTGAAGACCATGGCGCCTGCGACTTATGATCTCGAGGCGCCAAGCAATGTGAGACACGCCCCAAGGCCCAGATTTGGCCGTGGGCTTGCGGCCTGGCTGCAGAGGCAGCTGCTGTGGCACAGTGCAGCTCACTGGCCTCAGCAGCAGGCAGCGCTGGCTCCTCCTCAAGTGCATGCACATGACAGGTGCCGGCTGGCCCGACAAGACAACCTTTGATGTGCCCAGCAACCCATCTGGCGAGCTGTGCGAGCTGCAGGGCGCTCTCACGTTGCAGGCTCATTGCATGCAGGCCACAGTCGGGGACCTCAAGGAGCAGCTGGTGTCCAAGGCGGCCGTCCCCAAGGAGAGGCAGAGGCTCATCTGGCGCGGCAGAGTGCTGCAGGATGGGCAGCTGTTGGACGAAGCTGGTGAGCTGGCCGTGCTGGCACCTGTCCCATGCCTGACACCCCTGCTCTGTAGCTGCATATAAGATGGGCCCTCACTTCTGTGGCCAGTCCAAGCCCTGGGGGTCTGGCCCAGGCTGCAGGTTGTGCGCTCGTGCAGTCACATCACAAGTGCTGAATACATTGTCTTTGCCCAAGTGATGCACAGGCCCAAGGGCTGCGAGGTTGTTGACATGCCTGCCACTGGGATGCAGGCATAGAGGACGGCCACACGCTGCACCTGGTGGAGCGGGCCCCCAACCTGCCGCCTCCCCAGCCCCAGGAGCCCGCGGGTGGGTCTGACAGTGCCTGCAGTCCATGCCTGCCTGCCTGCCCCAGTGCCCTGTGGACCATCCTGTCCCCTGCCTGTGCAAGGCACGCTGATGCCTGCACCACCTTTGGCCTGTCTTGCCCACAAGTCGGCCTGCCGCCTGCAGCCTCCGAGTGCACAACAGCCCCTGCAGTGCCGCCTGCCACCCTGCAGCCTTGTGAGCGCTGTGCTGGCACAGTGGTACATGGTGGAACCTGACTGAGTGCATGTCCTGCAGGGGAGGGTCACGGCGACGGCACACAACAGCCAATGCATCCTCTCATGGGCATGATTGACATCGAGACAGACCCTCAGACCATCAATGGCTTCACTGAAGTATGTGGTTTGCTTCTCTTGGCCATGTCAGAACAGTGCACTATGCTATTGCATCAACCACCACCATCCTGTTGCAGCCCCTGAACTGCTGGCCACTGCATTGCGCCTCAGCTGGCTGTTACTTGGCTGCAGATGCTGACAAACCTGTTTGGCGGTCTAGGGGCAGGAGGATTCGGAGATGGCGGTGCGGCACTCTCATGCTTGCATGTCTGTCTCCCATGTGCTGCCTGCATGTCTGGCTCTACAATGTAGAGCACCATGCCATCATCCAACCCTGCAGCCCAAATGCGTGTCATTTCTAGCGCTGCGACGTGGCGACTGGATGGTCAAACATCATCCTCTGCATGCCACTGGCCATCGCAATTGACCTGCAGGCGGCAGCGGGCAGTTGTATCCAGGGCAAGGCGATGGCCAGCGGCAGGTGCGCTCCCCTGCACCAGTCTGCCCTTGAAGACTGTCCTGTCACAGGCAGAGGGTGCAGCAGCCCCTGCCAGATGCTGCAGGGGTCTCCTGCTAGTCTGTGTCGCGCTTCAGCAGATGGTCTTGCTGTCCCTGGGCCCACTCTGCACAACCAGGAATGTCGGATCCTGCAGGCTGCAGACCACCCAGGGCTCTGTTCTCAAGCTGAGGAGCTTGATGCCATCATGATCCCTGGGCACAGACAGGGGTCCAGGTGACTTGGCAAGCTGCACGCTCCACCCCCTGCAGGCACCCAGAGCAGCCCAGGGAGGTGCCCCAGCAGACAGGCAGGAGCAGCGGCGCCCACACCGCCCCCACATGCTGGAGAGCATCTGGGTCTACCTGCAGGAGCTGCAGGCTGCCATGCCGCAGCCCCCCATCTTGCTGCCAGGCATGCAGTACCCTGATGCCTCAGGTATGCTACACACTCATCGATCACCCAGCAACTTGTAGGTGGCCTCCCTGCACTGCTGTGCTTCGGACTGACTGGCGCCGCTTGTCACGTTGCAAATTGTCATCTGCTGCTGCATCTGACAGCTGCTGCCTAAAGTGCTGGGCCTGAAGCATGGAGGCCTGATGTCCAGGGCAATTTGAGGGTTCACCAACTCAGACACCGTGTCAGAGCCAGTACGTCTGTGGTGAGACTGTGCCTGCCTGCAGGGCGCCAGCTGCTCGAGCAGACCAGCCTGATGGAGGCAGCCAGGGCCATCCTGCAGAGCGGCAGTCCCCTGGTTCACGCCCTGCCTGAGCACACGCGGCGCTATCTGGAGACCAGCGAAGCCTGGGAAGTGCCGCCGCAGCCTCAGAGGCCGGCGGCCACTGGCAGCGCCAGAGCAGGCGTACCTGGGCAGGCAGCGGCACCAGAGGGCAGCACCAGCACCAGCGCTGCGGCAGCAGAGGCTTCAGCGCAGGGACAGCAGCAGGCGTCCAGCAACAGCAGAGGTGCGATTGCTGGGATGGGGCGTCGCTTCAGTGGGCCAAGCAGCGGCCTGTCAGGACGCACTGACTTCTTGCTGTGATGCCTGCCACTGGCACGAGAGGGAACTAGGCAATCATGTGCTCTCCCCTGAGAAGAGTACAATCCCGCAGCAGGTGCTGTGCCTGCAGGCGCGGGTGGCAGCCCTGCGCAGCAGGCGGTGGCCCCAGCTGTGGCACCGGCTGTCATCATTGCAGTGGGGATGCTGTTCAGGCACTTTGCTGAGATGGATGTCAGCAGGCAGGCTGAGCGAGCAGCTGGTGCTGTCAATGAGGCAGTGATCAGCCGTGGCTGGGTGGCAGGTTCCCGCCTGGAAGGCGCTGAGCTCCGGGCTGTGCAGGTTGGTTGCAGTCTATCTGCCAATGTGATCTCAACCTATTTGATCTCCACCTATCCTTGTCCTCTGCTGTCATGTGGTGAACATGTACAAGATGCACAGCACAGCATACAGGACTTGCTGGCATGAGGTCACCGCCACAGCGCTGTGGCCCCTGCAATAACAATACAAGGGCATGTTCCCCTGCCACTACCCTGTATGTGCAGCACTGGGAGTGTGTCCAGCATGCCCAAGGCCCCGCGCACCCACCTGAGTAGGTGTGTGGCAGCCTGCAGGACCAGATCAGATCAGCTGGCTCCATGTTCTACCGGGCAGCTGCTGTGATGCTGGAGATGGCGCGGGCATCTTCTGCACTGAATGCAGCACTGCAGGGCAATGCAACGCCTCTGGCTTTTAATTCGGCTGCCTACATTCGCGCAGACGGTGAGACACAGCTCTTGGTGCACTTAGGCCAAGGAGACAGGCCCTGTGCTGTGGCAACCCTGCATGCAGCAGCGGGCTGCCACAGGCAGGCAGGCAGGCATCCATGCATGTAATCTGGCTGCAGCATGGGGCTCCTGGCCTTCAGCTCGGCAGCATGTAGATCTTCTGAGAGCTTGATGCTTGCTGCGGGCACCAGTAGACCACTACCTAGCCTGTGCTTTAGCATCCTGCTGGCTGCAGTGCGCTGGTACAACTGGCACCAGCAGGCTGGTGCATGCGCACGCGAACCCTCAAGCTGCAGCACGATGTCATCAAGATGTGCAGCAGGCATCCAAGCGCCAATGTGGTCTTGGTGCTGCAGGGTCTAGGCCTGCCATTGGGACAGGCCCCAGCGGCTCGCAGCCAAATGTCAACATCCAGCAGACCACAATTGCTGGCCCCTTCCCACTGCATTGTAAGTGCCAGCCTCAGTCCTGCTCATGTCTGTGCTGGACCATGCCTGATCAATGTCAAAGTCCTTGCGGCTACACAACATGCCTTTCATTGGCTTGTGCACCAACCAAGCTGCTCACTGCATTATATTCCTCACTGACACTTGAGCTAGAATCGTACTCTGCAGACCTCACAGCGCTGCTCTGCTCTGCAGTTGCTGGGCCTGGTGGGGCTCTTGGTGGCTTCCCAGTCCCCGGCTTCCCCATACCCCAGAGCGCTTCTCAGGCAGCAGCTGCTGGCGGCGCTCCTCTGCAGCCTGGTAGCACAGCACATCAAGCAGCAGGCGGTCCGCCCCAGCAGCCAGGGCCCCACCCAGGAGCAAGTGGCACCCAGCCAGCAGGCCTGGGCGGGCAGGCAGGGGAGCAGCTGCTTGCCCACCTGCGCCAGCAGCTGATGGACGCTGCAGCTGCCGGCGGCCAGGCGCAGGCCAGGGAAGGGGCTGGGGGAGGCGTACCTGGTACGCCTGGTGCTGGCGGCCCCCAGCAGCAGCCTCATCAGCAAGCGCAGGCTGGTGTGGCGGCTGGGCAGGTGCACCTCGAGCATCGCCTCGAGGTGCCCTTCCTGCCCCCAATCAGCGTGCAGCTCCTGCAGGCAGGCGGCGAACAGGCAAGCGGCCTGTGCAGTCATGACCAGTAAAATAGCCGGCATTGCTTGTAGAAGTGGACTCTTCTGAGACCTCTGCAGCTTCATGTTAGCACCAAACATTGCCCCCAGAACTGCAAGCTGCACTGTGCGACCTTTTCTTGAGCTGCCCCTCTGATGCATGTGGAGGCGCTGCTTGTGCACCCTTTGATGTTGACAGTTGTTGCTGCTGTCCCCCAGGAGGCCCAAAGCTGCAGAGCTCACAGCATGGCAGCCTGTAACTGATGTCTGACCTTGATGCTTGGGTGGAGGGCTCACAGGGTTGAACTGGCCAAGCCTTGAATAGTGTGATACCGGTGCCCTCATGTTTGCTCTCGTGAAACATGTTGGGACTTGTGTCTGTGCAGGGCTCCCAAGACAACAATGTGTCTCTGGTAGTCAATATGGATGCTGCCCACCTGGGGCTCGGAGACAGCAGACGCATCGAGATCGATGTCACGGCGGCTGCACGTGCCCTCGGCGCTGCTGTGGGGCCTCAGGTGGCTCACCTGAGCGCCATGATGCAGCAGGCGGCGCAGGCCGGGCAGCAGAGGGCAGCTGGGGGTCACGCTGCAGCCCAGCCGGGTGCAGGGGCCGCAGCAGGTGAGGTACCGACACAGTGCTGAACGACCAGAAAGGGGTGTGTGAAAGGGAAGGCTGCTGCAGCAGGGTCATCTCCCTGGGCTGAGCCTGGCGCAAGGGCAACAGCAGGTGAGGCGTAGGCATCCTGCTAAATCATGTCGAGGGGCTCAGCCTGGCGCAGGAGCACCAGCAGGCGAGGCGCCTGCAGTGTTCTGGACTGCCATGGATTGCAGGTGCTGCCACGAGTGACAAGTCCAGGGGCTGCTGCTCTGGTCCTGGCTCCCGTAGCTGCCACTGCAGAAAAGCTGCCGTCGGCCATCGTCTTCTGGAGGGTGGCCATTCGGTAGGGAACATACAGCCATACAAGATCGGCCTGCGCCTCCTGCCTGCTCAGTTCCATCTGACGTGTCTCTGCAGGGGCGCAGGCGAATTCAGCAGCGGGCACAAGTACACATGCTCAGCAGCAGCAGCCAGATCAGCACCATGTCCCGCAGCCTCAGCAGCCGCAGGGTGTCCCCCAGGGGCTGACTCGCCCAGATGGGCAGGCCATGCTGCCCCTGCTGTCCCAGTTCCTCATGCAGACGGCAGTGCCACACATGATCAACGCCATCCTGACCTCAGCACGCACAGCAGCTGGGGGGGGCGCTGGTGATGCAGATGCGGAGGCGGCAGGTAGGCCACCATTCTGCAGTTGACACAAGCTGCACAGTGCATGGCAAGTTGTCAGCCTGCTTAGTGAGTCTTTCAGTAAAGGCGGGGTGCTGGCAGTGCAGGACAGCAATGTCTGCAGAGGTCGTGCCAGGGGTTGCAGGCGGGCGCAGGGAGGACTGCTGTGGCTCAAACTGCTCAGAGCTGCTTCTGGAACCTGCAACTTACGTCTGTGCTAGTCTCAAGCAGACTCAGCCTGCAAATTGGTCTCTGTACACATTGCCACTAGCCACTGCCATGACTTCAAAGCTCGTAAATTTGCAGGCGGGATTCAGCAGATGGCAAACAGCACTCTGAACATGGCAATGGGGAGGGACTCAGCTTCTCCTGCACCAGGCAGCGCGCTGCAGGATGCACAGGGGCCCAGCCAAGTTGCCAATGGGAGCCCTGTGGAGCAGGAGGCAGACCCAGGTGCTGCTCCACCCCCTGCTGCGCCTGAGATGGCTGGAGGGGACGCAGCGAGGCAGGACGCAGGCACGCCCACTCTGAAGCGGAAGCTGAGCGAGCCCCTGCCTGTGACCGCTGACAGCCCGCAGGACTTGGGCTTCAGGGGCTTGCAGCAGCAGTCCGAGGCAGACTCACAGGAGGGGAACGCCCGCCCCGAGGCAGCTGGTCCTTTGCAGAACGAGGGGGGGCCCTCTGCTGCGGGGTCACCTGCCTCTCCAACAGACCCCGCAGCAGCAGCAGCAGCAGCTGCAGCTGCTGCTGCACACAAGGGAAAGGCACCGCATGCAGCAGCAGCAGCCACCGAGGCTTCTGGTGGTGGGCCCGCTGAGGCCCTGGCTGGTGGTGGGCCCGCCGGGGCCCTGGCTGGTGGTGGGCCGGCGCCTGCAGCTGAGCGCAGCAGCAGCCAGCCTGCTGGGCTGGGTGGCGCAGGTCTGGGCAGGGGCAAGGGCCCGCCTGCTCGTGGCAAGAAATCCAGTGCTGGCGGGGGCCGCACAAGCGCCCTGCCGCCTGCAGCAGCTGCTGCACTGCTGCGGGCTGCTGCGGCCTCCAGCACACCTGATGCAGCAGGCCCCTCCAGCAGCGGCACTGGGGCAGGCACCTCCTCTGGGCAAGGTCAGCAGCCTGCCTTCTGCGTGTGCATGGCTTACTCGCCCAGTTTCAGAACTCTAGGTGCCGTCCATTGCTGCCCTGCGCCTGAGCTGCCAGTGAGTGAGCAAGGGGAGCAAGCCTGACCATACTTGCCATGCGGTTGCTATGCCCCTGATTGGATCACCTGGGCCAACAGTACACTGTGCTCAGCATGGCACCGCTTGTATGCTCAAGCCGGGCTGCTTGAGCCACTCCTCCTGTGGCGTCATGAGCTCTCTGAATGTGCAGGGGCTACCCGCCACCTGCCTCCCCTAGACAATCCATCCATCAAGCGTGCACGCCTGGCCACAGATGAAGGCGCTGCAGCCTCCCAACCTCCTGGTGAGGCCACCCTGCGCACGCGCACAGCGCTGCCGAGCGGGCACACCGGGGGGCGCCCTTTGCCGGGTCGTGCACCTCCTGCCTCGCCTCCACCACCAGCTGTGCGTCTGCCGGATGCAGCAGTCATCGACCTGCTCGCTGGCCTCCTGCGGTGTCTCAGATCAGCCTGCTCACCCCTTAGGGGTGTCCCAGCCTGCAACCTGACTGGCTCTTGCTCATATGCAATGCTTGAAATGTGCATCAGGGTCCTGTCTTCATGTAGCAGGTGGGCCTGAGGCTGCACAAGAATCAATTGAGGAGATTGTGAGGCCTGAGAGTGGGGCAGCAGCCTCACCACCCACAGATGCCTTTGCGCGGCTGATGTCAGAGGTACAGCGGCCTCGTGTCAGGGAAGCCCCCAGTGAGGGCACTGCAGTGTCACAGGTAAGCTGGCAGCCGACTGCCTGACTCAGAGCAGGCCAGATGCATCAGAGAGCCTGAGGCAGAGCTGCTGACAGCTGTGGCAGGCCATGAGGCTCTGCAGCAATGTGCATTGGCGATTGACCGAACTCTGTCACAAGGAGAGCAGCACACTGTGTACCTCAACAAGCCAGCCTCCAAGATGCTTGTGCAGGCATACCTGCACTGCAGCAGGGCCGCAGCGCAGCTTTGAGTAGGGCAGATTGACAGGCAAGGCACCTTATACAAGTGGATCTGTGGCTGGTGCAGGCTGTTCAACAGACGCAGGGCGGGACTGGCGGGCTGGGACAGATCATGTCGCAGCTCATGTCGGACCCGGCAGTCATGGATGGCGTGCAGGGCCTGCTGGGGGGACTGACACAGCAGCCAAGTGAGAGCCGCTGCATACAGTTGGAGGATGCTCTGGGTGTGATCAGGAGGGTGCCTTGACCTGCTGGCATGGCTGACACAGCAGCCCAGAATCCTGAGCATGTTGCATTTGCTGGGTCGCACCCCACGCTGCAGCCAGGTGAGGTGGGTGCTGGGCGTAACTTGCTGGTCCATGTCTGATGTGTGCTGTTATGGTACCCCTCCAGCCCAATCTGGTGGTGGTGTCATTAGCGGGCTGGAGCCAGTCCAGGTCTGATATTTCTGGTTGCAGCTCCAGGTAAGCAGAAGCAATGCTGTGCAGAAGAAACCTGGGGTTGGCAAAAGGCCCCTCTTTCATCAGCTGCAATCATGCTCATTCAGCAGATTCTTTGCATGTGATTCATGCAGGTGCACAGAACAGTCGTGGGGGTGGGGGTAACGCAGGGCCCCCTGACCTTGGGGGGCTCCTCCAAGGTATGATGGGGCAGCTCTTTGGCGGTACCCACAGGCAGGCGGCACAGCAGCCCGGCAGCAGGGTTGCCTCAGCCTCATCAGCAACAACAGCTGAAGCTGATGAGGCGCTGGATGTTGCTCTGGCAGTGCTGGACCCTGAGGAGCGCATTCAGTGGGCCAACACCATCCGGTACGTTTGTCTGCTGTGGGCTTTGCAGTCAGTGTGAGCATGCGATGGGCCAGGAAGCCTGCACGGCAGCCTGCATCACTTTGGCAGCAGCTGCACTTTGCACAGCTGCGCATGTGCTTCTTAGTGTCAGCATGCAAAAGTGACATCTGCATGCAGGGCTGACCGGCGGACACAGAGCTCTGCTGCCCCTGTTGCAAGCTTCAGTGAGGCTTACAAGGCTGGAGCTCCCCCAGCCCCTCGAACTGACATCTTATAGATGCCCTCTGAGTTGCTAAATTAAATTAAAGAACGAAATATGTGAGTGCCTTGTGAAAGCCACGCATGCGCCCCCATAAGTGCAAAGAGCCGTGAATTTTGGTAAGAGTTCATACAATGACAATGTTGCACAAGCCAGGCTTGCTCCAAGCGGTCCTTGATAGAGTTGAGAAAAGGTCGCCATATCTGGTTGCTGTGTTTGGCATTGGTGAGGGCAGGACATCATTCAGGACATCTGCTGCTTGTTCCAACCAGCTTGATGCGAGTGTCCCTGCCCGGCTGCAGCCTTCTCATTCATTGTGTTTGAGTCTTTCATCCAGCATGGGCCCCTCAAAAAGAGGCTCAGAAGCCTCTTCACCGGAAACAAGAAGCTCAGTGAGGACCAAGTGCGGTCCTGCATGGCCCAGGCTGTCACAAATGTCTCTGGGTTCGTTCATGTCCTCATTGTGGTGAGTCAGCCTCTAAAGGCAGCACCAGCAGCCCAGAAGCAAGCTTTGGGCACAGACAATGTGTGTTGCACAGCGCTGGTGGCGCCTGGCGCTTGATGAGTGGCTGCCACAGTCTGGATATGCCTGCTTCCTGTCCTGCTTTGCATATGGCGCCATTCCCGTTCTGTCTGGGCAGCCTGAAGCTTGCCCTGCCCGCTGCTTTGCCCATTCTTGCCATAGAGCCAGGCGCGTGCCATGGTGTCTGCAAGCAGCAGTCAGCACCTACTTGCTGCATTGCATGCTTGGTTGCCACCGTTTCAGGGGCCCCTCATCTGTCGCCTGCCCTCTCCTGCTGCCTTCCGACAGGCACAGGACCCTCCCTGCCTGCTCTTCCCGGCAACTTCCAGTTTGAAGCTAAAGTCGCATGCCCTGCCGGCTCTTGTCTCCCTGTCTGCCAGTTGCCCAGCCTCATTGAGAAGGTTGTCATGCCCCCTCTGCCTGCTTGCAGGTGCCCCTGAGCGTCTGGGTCATGAGCCGCCCCCACATGCTCAAAGTGAGACACTGCGCAGCACCGTTTGGGAAGCCTATCTCATCTTGAACTCAATTGGCAGCACCTTGAGGCTCGCTTGTCCAGTTCCAGCCACCCCTAGTGAGCGTTGTGGTGCTGTGGGCTTGCGAGGGCTATCGAAGGTGTCTCAGATGCCATCGAGCCGCATGCAGAGCTGCCTGCCTGCATGAGATAACGTGAGATCTGCTGCACCTGCCTGCCTGCAGGACCGCCTGCATGCTATCTTTAGGTGCTGCAAGAGCTGCATGAAACCCTGCTTCGTGAACTCAACAGCCCTTTTCTCGCCTGCAGGACCGCCTGCACGCCACCTGCCCCGAATCCAGCTTCATGCTGGCCCTCTCCTCCGGCTATTTCCTGTAAGAGGGGCTTTCCAGCAATCCTAGTCTGTCGTGTTGCATTTCCTGTGAAGGCGCGAAGCATGACCTGACTTTTGTCTGCCCTGTGTGAAGGTACGACCTCATCATCTGCATCCTGCGCTTTGACGAGTGGGGCATATCCTACCTGATCCATGCCAGCTGCTGTGCCCTGATATACGCATACGGCCTGTCGGAGCAGGTGCTCCACTTCTATGGAGCCATGTTTCTGACCTGGGAGCTGAGCACCCCATGTGAGTCTGCTGCAGCACGTGCCTCACAAAGTGGTGCTTTGCATGTGAGACTAATAGAGCTGCTCGCGGCGCAACTGCCTGTGCTGCTATGGCAGGCTGACGAAGCTACGGTGGTGACCTATGAGCTCATTACCGCATGTGGATCTATTGAAGCTGCTAGCAGCGTGTTTGCCTGTGGCCGCTTGAGTCGCAAAGTACACCTGCGTGCCAGCATAGTGATGCTGCTGTAGGGCCAGACCTCACCTGCTCAAGCCTGTGTTTGTTAGTGCTGGGTGCTTCATCATCTGCATATAGCACCTGTCAACTGCTGCTGTCTCTCACTGCAGTCGTCTACTTGCGATGGCTCTTGTACAAGATGGGCAAGGTCAACACCACAGCATACACAGTTGTTGGTGTGCTACTGACTCTGGTCTTCTTCCTGTGTCGAACAGTGGCTGGCACAAGTGAGTGGCGCCTTATGTCTACCGGCACATACAGAGATGAGCAGCATGCACAACTTTGACATTGCGCCGAGCACTGAGCTCATACTGATTGAGGCCGCTTTGCATGCCTTTAGGCTTGCATGCCCTCAAACAAGCATGAGCATCCTGATTCATCAGCCATTAGATGTGTGTCCTCTACTGAGGCTGCGAGCTTCAAGCAGCGATACTGGGATTGCTCTGCAGTTTTCAGCATTGACTTCTGGCGCACAACGGGCAAGGAGCTTGAGTACACCAGCTCTGGAGCACTCAGTCCAGAGGTGATCTGGTTCTACAGGGCAGTTTGCATAGTGCTCAATGGGCTCAACGCCTTTTGGCTGTTCAAGCTTGTCCAGGGCGGCCTAAAGCACCTCAAGCCAGCCGCCACAAAGAAGCAAAACTGATTGCTTTATGAACATAAACTGATGCTACAAAGGATGCATCCTGTTTGCCTCCTATGAGGAACCACTGCACTCCCGGCACGCTTGCAGCTTATGACTTCCCCATTGGCCCCGTTGCTTGCAAATAACATAAATGTCAGCAGCTACTGTTCAACTTAAATCGAACTACTATCTGAACCACAAAAGTGTATCCAGTGGACTGCACAATGTGAGGAAGGTGCTTGGCAAAGAAGGGCTCTGACTGTGAGGGGGTGCTCATGCTGAGTACCTTGCAATGCGCAGTCATTGTCACAGCTCAGCCTTGGCAGCTGCTTTATGAGTGCTGCGATGACTGTTGGGGTGGCATGTCTCGAGGTGGTCTGTGATAACATCCTGGTGCTGGTACAGTGGCAGAGGATACACAGCCAAAGATACATGTGCTTCTAGGCTATAGCCTGTTCAGGTGTGGACTTTGAGGATCCTCATAGTCTGTTCAGTCTGACTGCTCAAGAGCATCCAGCTTCAGCAGAAGCAGCACATCCATCAAAGGCACAACTCAGCAGGTGGGGAAAAGGAGGTGCAGTCGGGCACCTGGTTCAGGCGACCATTATGAGGCTCAAGTTCAGCCTTGAGCCAGCTTGTTCAGGCTGTGTACCTGGCAGACAAGGGGTGTGGGCATGGACATGCCCCATCCTGTATGGTGCTCACCTTCATGGTGCAGCACCAGGATGCCAGACATCTGGAGCAGCATTATCTTGGTCAATAGGCGCAACAGGATAGCAGATCATCTGACACTTCGCATAGACCTACTGCGCAGTTCACACACAGGACTGAGGGGCAGCAGGAGAAGGCAGGCTAGGTGACAGCCTTCAGCAGCGATCTCTGTCTGCCACTGCCATGCCTCCGAGACGGAGGCCCAAGCAGAAGAAGCCCCTGCCGCGGAAGGCACCCACATCTTCCTCACGAATTGTGACCATTGGAGATGAGGATCAGCTCAGACATGTGCTGGACGGGACCTCTGCAAAGAAGCTTGTGGTGCTGCTGTATGGCACAGTGAGTCTTCAGGCTGTGGAGCAAGACACCAGCTCTCCTTGTCCATGTTGTGCATGCCTGTCTGTGCTTGGCGATTACCTCCCTTCGCACCCTCATGTATGGCTCTCAATGTGCTGCAGGCCTCCCAGCCCAGCTTGACAAACTTGGCAAGGCAGCTCCTCATCAAGCTTTCCCGGGAAACTCAGCTGCGGCACGTCACTTTTGCTTTCTGCAATATTGACAATATGGCGGTGAGAATGAGGCAGCGCTGCAGCCTTGCCATATACAGCCTGCACTGCTGCGCTTGGCTCCCTCAAGTGGCCTTGCCTGTTCACATGCAGTAAGGAGCATCAGAAAATAGGCGTCTCAGGGCATGTAGTTGCAGTGCGGCCTTCAGCCACAGGGGTGGCATAGGTGCCATCCTCACTGCATATTGTGACTGGCGTGCAGTGCCCCGCTGCAGGGTGCAGGCGCGGAGCTAAGGGCTGGGGAGCAGGCACCCATCTTCCACCTGAGGCAGGAGGGGCAGACCAAAGAGGTGCGTTTTTGCTTGATGTTGGGGGGTTCTGCCATGCAAGAGTGGAAGGATGGGATGCTTGCCTCCAGTTGCCCCCATCTCTTGCTGCTCAGGGCATTTGTGGACAGGCAGGTGCCAGTACCAGAGGGCAGGCGCGTCTTGAGCATGCTGTGCCGCTTTGCAGGTGCTGCCTGCTGAGAACAGCTTGACCCTGGCCAACAAATACCCTCGCTTGGTCCAGATGTGTGAGGATCTGGCAGGTGGGTGGCTGCCAGCATGCTGCTGCAGTGCACAGAAATGCTGTTGCTGCCAGGCCTTGGCCTCTACATGTGGGCTGAGCTTGACATGGGTAGGGGTGGCTTGCATGGCTACCGGTGTGCTGCACCAGCAGATGGACTCTTGTCATGTGCAGGGGAGCCCCCTGGGCGGGGACTCTGGGAGCAGCTGGCACTGGGAGCAGCTGTGGTGATTGCAGCAGGTGGGCTCCAGAGTTGCTGACTGCCCTTTATTTGAGAAGCTGGTGCACAGCTTTACCTGTCCGGCACCAAAGTCTACATTGACATTGTGCGTTCAGGGTGGGCTGGTTGGAAAGTGGTGCAGCAGCAGCAGGAGCAACAAATTGGTACGAGTGCTTACCTCAAATACCTGCGCAAGCAGATAAAGAGTTTGGATCGTAGAGCCAAGGTGAGGTCCGGTGCATGTGAGTGCACCTCAGCCCAACTGGGCAGCAGAGGTGCTGTGTGCATGGACAGCATACACAACACTGGAATCACTCAGATAACCTGATGCTTGTGGTCTGTGTGCAGGAGTTTGAAACAAGGATGTTGAAGGCAAAGACCAAGAAAGATAAGGGCATAGCAAAGCGGGAACATGACAGGCTCCGCGCCAAAGCCACGGTAATGTGAAGTGAGACCTTTCAAGTCTGACAGGATCTTTGGCTGTGCCTGACAGAGATTGCCTGCTGCAGGAGTTGCGAATAGATTACAGGGACCTCAGGGAATGAGCTCTTGGAGAAGTGCCACTAGTCTGCAGGTTGCTGCACCATGGCTTTGGCGCACATGAGAGGCCATCCTGCTTTCAATGTCCTGCTTTAGCTCACTTTTACAGGAATGGTAGCACCTCTTCAAATCAAGTGCAAGATCAGTGCTTTGTTTATTGCCAGCACTGCCAGTGCTACGGGCCAGATTCAATTGCTGCCTGTGAGGAAAGCAAGTTTGTGGCAACCCACTGCAGTGTTGCTGTCGCCATGCTACGAGCACTGCCCTGCCAGAAGTGGTCCATCCCCTGAAGCAGAAAAACCTCTGCAGGCTGGCACCTAGCTGCCAGGCGGCGCACTGCCTGAGGTCTGCTGTACTGATCTGCATCGCCCAGCACAAGCCTCTTGGGGACCTGGCACCCCTGCAGCTTTGCCCAGTGCTGCCTGGTCTTGAGGAAGAAGCTGGCCCAGCCACCTGTGCCAGGTGAAGGAGACGATCAGCTGTGAACGCATCCCCACTAGGTGAAGTTGCCAGACGTTTGCTGTTGACAGATAAACATGCAGCAACTCCGTGAGCAAGCCATCCCAGGCTGACGGCCACAATATCGATGTGGGCTTCCCCGTAGGGAGGGGGTGTCATGGTGACTGACAGGCCATGAGGGTGATGCAAGCTCACCTGCCACAGGGCTCACTGCTGCCATTGCTGCAAGCTGCGGGCACTCCACTGCATGACAGGCTACGCAAGCACCCCACGAATACCTGCAGCGTACTGGGCCTACAATGTCAAGAGGCCATTCAGATGGAAGCCAAGCTCCCACAGCTGCAGCGCACAGTCTGCCTCTGCACTTTGATCAGGCATGGCAAGCCAGCAGGAGCTCCGCCTCCATGCAAACAAGCTCTTGCAGCATGCCGGTTCCCCCTGCACTCCACCACGTCACCCCAGCATGGACAGCCCATGCAAGTCCACTAGCCCATGCACAGACACAAGTGCAGAAACAGAGGCTCCTGCCAACCTGACCTCACCCTACAACAGCCAGATTGGCGTGGTTGCCCACAGCATCCAAGACCCCCCTGCAAACTGTGGGCACATCCTGGCAGTCCTCTCTGCCCCACAGCGTTTTGGAACCCTGCGACAGGCCGACTCCCCTCATGTCATAGCGCACCACTGTGTGCACGAGGGGATGCCTGGCAGCTGCCCTGCACCGCGCAGCAGTTCTTGGTGAGCCGGGCAGCAGCTTCAAACACACAGTGAGGCAGGGCTGGGAATGCCTGGCAGTGTCTGTGCATATAACATAACTGCTCCGCGTACTGCTGCACGCATGGTCCTGGTGTTCGGCGAGAAGCATGCCCCTTTGCAATAGTCCTGTAGTTTTATGCAAGAGAAGCTGGGCGCAGGGCGGAGGCGGGCCTACGGCTGGTGATTGCCAAGCTCAGATGTAAGCAAAAACGACATGACCTGAACAGCTCCATGACAACATGATCTGAGGAGCTCCCTCCAAGCCAACCATGGGGATGCAGCACAATGACAGCCAGTTTTGGCTCATTGCCTGCAGGCACAAGCAAATACTGCATCGCTTGATGCAGACCTCACACTATAAGCAGCGGTGTGGGAAGGCTGGTGAGTGTCTTCGGTCAACAGATTGGTCATGAGCCAGCCGGCAAGCTGACCTTCGACATGCTTCTGGTGCTTGACAGCATGGAGCTGTGTCCTGTCACGCATCACCAGCCAAAACTGCTCCTCGCGCTGACCCGTGTTGTGTGGCGTGTTGCTGCTGCTGCGACCTGCTGCGCTAAACCCTGAGCTTGACCTGGCCTGCCTCAGCAGCCCTGAAAACCAGGCGCCCATGGCCTCAGCGGCAGCACGTCGCCATTGCTGCGAAGCGGACAAAGATCAAGTTCTCAGGTGGCCGGCAGCCTGCAGAGCTGAGAGGTGCTTGGCCTGCTCCAGACAATTTTCGAGCTGCAGCTCTCCGAGCCTCAGCAGAAAGTCCACTTGCTCCTGGTCTGAGCAATGCCTATTGCGCTCAAATTCATGCCTGGCCTGCACCGCACATTGCAATGAGATGTTGAGGCCCCAATGTAAGGCTGTAGGCTTGATGCTTAATTCATTGCTTACCTTGCGTGCCACATGCTGCTGCTTGTGAAGGCTGGGCAGCCTCCTAGAAGCTCTCAGGAGAGCCCTGTACAGCTGTAATGCATACAGATTCATGGAGCCTCATCTGGAATAAGTCATAGGAGAACACGATTTTCATATCCTTTTGCTATGTGCGGATCCGGCCATCAAGGCAGCACCATGCAATGAGGGCTGCAGTTGAGTATGTATTGCCAAGTCCAAGCCACTTCTGACTTGAGCACTCATCCAAGAGGTTAGTGCACCCTTGACATGTGCATTGTGACCATGGCCATCCATACTGGCCAGTGAATCCCAGCATCTAGGGCACGCTGCAAGTCTGGCAGATAGTTTGGGCTTCTATAGGCAGGCATCCGGCGATATGTACTTCAAGAGGCTGGCTGCAGAGGCCCAGAAGCAGGCCACCAACCTGTCCAGCAGGGCAAGTGTGGCTCTGGACCGTAGCATAAATCGGGAGGGCAGCACCTCAGGTGAGCCTCTTGCCTCAGCCTGGGACCTGGCCTGGATGACAGTGCGCGGCATATGTATGTCTGGCAGACTTTAGGCTCGGCCTGCTGTGCTTGTAAAAGCTGCCAAGCTTCGCACCCTTTATTGCTAAAAATGCATGGCTTGCTGCGCGAGATAAGCATGTGTATCAGGGGTGGCAAGGCAGGCGGCCATATGACGGCCTGTAGCCCACTCCGCTGCAGGCAACTTCGATGAGCATGGCTCTGTGCCCTCACTGGAGGGCCTGGATGGCCTGTCTCCAGAGCAGGCTGTGATCAAGTTGCAGCGGCACAATGCTGCCCTGCAGCGCAAGGCGCAGGCTGCCATGGCTCTGGAGCAGGAGAATGCGCTGCTGCAGTCACAGCTGAATGCGATGACAGAGCGAGAGGTGGGCAGGCAGTTGCCTAAAACATGCGGAATCTGTCTTTTCAAATGGCAGTCCTCCCTCCTGGTCACACCGGGCAGAAGTTGGGCTGCCTGGCTTAGGCTGACAGCACGCGGGAGGCAGATCCCTGGCTTCTGGTTTGCGACAGCTCGCCACGCTGGCCAACAGGTGCTGAAGTATCCAGGCTTGCTGTCGTGCAGGCTCAGAGGGTGGCAGCAGAGATGACAGCTGAGAGGCAGGTCCGCCGTGGGGGCCCCCGCACTCCCGAGCAGGCAAGCAGTGCCCTCCTGCTGCAGCCCTGCAGGGTGCTGTGCAGTGTGCTGTCAAAATCAGAAGCAGAAGTGCAGCCTCAGACAATGCGCTCTTGCTCACTCGAGCTGAGCACCTTCAGGGACCCTCCTGCATACAGGCTCTGAGCACCTGCTGCAACACCAGGCAGGCAGAGGCATGCACTGCAGAGGTGCACCCTGCAGATACACAGCAGCTCACTCGTCAACAGTGAAGCCCGTGAGAGGTCAGACGCACCAAGCGCTCCCCATGTTGGTAGTGCAGGCCAACCGCATGCTGCAAGCCAAGGTGGAGATGCTGCGTACCAACCTGGAGGCTGCTCGTACTGAGGCTGCAGCCGCTGACAGCCTGAGGAAGGAGGTCGCCACTCTCAGGAGCCAGTTGACTGCCGGGAGTGCTGATGTGGTGGCTGCTGTCGCAGAGGCCACCAGTGACATCAGCCAGGGGGATGGGCATGTGCAGGCGCTTCAGAAGGAGCTGGCACAGGTGGGCCCTTCCCTTTGGTGAAAATGGTGCAGCAGGCAGCATGTGCATATAGCCCAAAAGCAGCCACTTTGGGTATGTGCAGACTATCAGTAAAAACCTCACAGCAAGGCCACCACTGCTCAGCATGCACTGTGTGTTGCCCTGCTGACGATGCTGCGTGCAAGCCTCTTGCTGAGCCAGCTGCTATGATGGAGTGGCCAACATGTTGCAGGCCAAGTTGGAGAACAAGGAGCTGAGGCGGCAGCTGAAGCTGGTGGAGAGCCGGTCAGCATCGCCCTTTGCCTCAGCATCGCCGCAGAAGATAAAGAATGCTGTGGCAGATGCTGAGGTGGCTGAGCTGAGGGCGCAGGTGGTGGAGGGGCAGGTCAGCAGACCAGCACGCTGCTCCCAGCCGCATGGCATGCTGGCGCCGCTTCATTATGCTGCTCCTGGCCGGTCACCTGCAGCACTGCGTGGCACCCTGACGGGGTGCCATGCAGATCAATTGCATGCTGTTGCTGCACAACTGCTACTCAATCCCCGACCTGCAGGCACAGCTGCAGCGCCTGCAGCAGGAGTGTGCAGAGGCTCAAGGCAATGACGCTAAGCTGCAGAGCCAGCTGCAGCAGGTGCATGCTCAGCTGGTGGCAGGCAGGTCACCGGGCGCCCCGCCTACACCTCCCCACATCTCAATTGCAACCTTAGAGGTCACCCTCAAAGTGAGCGGCTGCCCCCTGGGCTGAGCTGCATCCAGCGCCTGTGTACGTACATTCATTGAGTGCAATCATTGGCAGGCCTCCACCAGATCATGATGATTTCTTTCTGCGTCTCCCTGAGTGCTCATCTGAGGATTGCTGCTGACTGGGCCTTCCAGTAACAGATGTCCTGTGCTGCTTAGGCAGCTGAGCACTTGCATGATGCTGAAGGTACGGCCCTCAGCTTGCTGCTGAGGGCGGCCTTGCCTGTGTGGTTGTGTGATGGCAAGCATGCACAGCACTGCTGAGCCTGGCCGGACTGCGCAGGAGGCCAGTGACAGGGCAGCGGCCAACGCCGCCCTGCTGCACCGCATAGCAGCAGCCAAGCAGCAGCGCTCTCTATGGCCCTCCGCCCCAGCCTCCCCTGCTGGCAGCTCCCCAATCGCCTCGCCTGCAGCAGACACCTCCCAGACCCCAGCTTCAGGGGGTCCTGAGCTTGTGGCAAAGCTGGAGCAGCAGGTGCTTCACTTCTCAAGTGCTGTTTGATGACATAGCTTTGTGCGCACAGTGTCATCAAGCATTGCTGTCATGCCAGTGCCGCCCGCCTGGCGCATCTTCCTGTGTGGGCTGCTGGCTGCTTGCCTGTGTTTGTGTTGGTTGGGAGGTATTGACCCCACTGCTCTCTCAAAAGTGTTGGGCAGGCCTGCCAGTCCACAAGACTGCTGTGTATTGCGTGCCACTGCTGCTGTCTGGTTCCAGCATGACTGGCCTGCAGAGCCAGCTGCCTGTCTGACTGCCTCTGTATGCAGCAAAGTCAAATGATGCCAACAGGTGCAATTTTGATGATGTTTGCTGCACCCCTGCTGCCTGCCCCTGTAGGTGTCAGCCCTGCAGCGCCAGCTGTCCGGCCTGTCGCGTCGCGAGCATGCAGAGGAGGAGGATGTGCAGGGTCTGCAAACCCTGAACAGGGAGCTCATTGCTGAGGTTGAGCGCTTGCGCACTCAGCATGGTGAGGTGAGCTGAGCTTCTGTGATACAGAATGTCGCCTATGCTTTGCTGACCCAGAGCTGCATGGCAGGCAGGCAAGTGCCTGCTAAGTAGTCGCAGTGCCGTGCCGGCAGGCACCCCGCTATGCAGCAGATGTCGAGCTCGCTGCCAGTGGCAGCGGCATGATCCGTGTTATCTGGGATTATCTGCTGGCTGAGAGCTACTCACTGATCAGCAGATGGAGCTGCTGGACAAACCCTAGGCCGGCCTCTCTGGTGTTGTTTTTGTAGGTAATCGTCCTGCCTGCATACAGGCTTGCCATCAGGAAGGAGACGCACAACAGCTCCTGGCCGGGCCTTACAAGAGCAGCAGGAGCTGCTACGTGCACACCCGGAGCCTCCCTCTTGAGTCGTGATGAACACTTTCTCGCTTGCAGGCTCGCCGCAAGGCAGCAGATGCTAAGGTGGCTGCCAGCAGGGTGCTGAAGCAGCTCAAGGAGTCAGAGGCTCAGCTGGAGCAGGCACTTCAGGAGCTGCAGCAGCAGCGCAGGGAGGCCTCTCAGGAGCGGGAAGACCATGAGAGCCAGATGATTGGGCTGCGTGAGACCATCCGCCAGGTGTGCAGGGTGCTGCTGAGGTCCTGCTTTGGGAAGCTGTGCGGGGCAGGTGTGCAGCATGCAGTGCAGGCCTGCCGGGTTTCCTGCCCTCATGGTCATGACATTCCTGCAACTCAATGGGCTGGTCAGGACCGCGGCTTGTTGGCGCCAAGTCAGAGGTCTGCATTCATTGATAAGCTGCCGCACCAAGCATGATGTGGCTTGTGCATTCTGCAGGTCCAGCAGGAGGCTGCTGCTGCAGCTGCTGCCCAGTGCGAGGCTGCAAGGTTCAAGGATCAGATCAAGTCGCTGCATCACCAGCTACACGCTGCCCGTCAGCAGACGGAGGCAGTCAGCCGCCAGCTGCAGACTGCGCAGCAGCAGCAGTCTGACTCAGCGGCCAGGGCAGAGGCTGCTCTGCAGGAGGCTCAGGAGGCACGGGAGAGGCATGCTGAGGCTGATGCCCAGGCTAAGGCTGCTGCTGCTGCTGGAGCTGGTGCGCAGCAGGTAGCTGGGCAGCAGCTGCAGCCTGGCCCTGCGCAGGGCACCTCTGCACAGCAAGCAGGTGGGTGAAGCGCATCTCTGCTCACAGGCAGGAACGTGCACAAGTCAAGTCTGCGAAGCCGCCAGCAAGCAACATGGGCATATGTGTCTGGCTGGCGGCGTGCAATCCTTGTGAGCTGGGGACTACCCCTGCAATCCAAAGTCACTGCTGAGCAGCCTGCCCGTTATGCTGTAGGCTCTGACCTCCTCAGCATGGTGGACGCTGAGCCGGCCAAGCAGCAGCCTGCCAGCAGCAAAAAGTCAAACCCTGCCACAGCCCCTGCTGATCCAGGAGCCAAGCCTCAGCAGGAACTGCTCAGCCAGCTGCAACGCCTCAAGTCTGAGAATGCCCAGCTGGCAGACCGCCACCAGGAGGTCAATCGGGACAAGAGTGACCTGCAGGACCAGCTGAATGAGCTGCTGGCCAGCCAGGATAAAATGAGGCAGCTCACCCACGACATGGAGCGGCAGCTAACCGCCAGGAACGATGCCCACGGCTTGTTGCAGGTCAGCTGTGCCCTGTGCAATCTGCATGCAGCTCAGTGATGCACCCCACTGTTGCACTCTTCACTCCATGGCAGGGCCTTCTGTAGAGCTTGCTGCAGTGTTGAGGCAGCTTGAGGTACGGTCAGAGCTCCCTTGAGCTGTCTGCATCACTGTGGAGCGCTATATGTGCACTATCAACTGTGCAGGCTGCCCTGGTGGCGTCTCTGTTTGAAGGCTCAGCTCCCATCTCAGTTCCTCAGCCCGCCTAAGTGCAGGCTGTTTTCTGCAAAAGAGAGTCGATGACCTTAAATTGAGGACCTATGCCTGCTCTGGCCAGGCTTGAGTGCACAGTTCAACGCCAGTCACACCACCACAAGTGCAGGCTGCTCTGGTGGATGAGAATGAGCTGGTGGCCGCCCTGCGTGACAAGCTGGAGGCTGGAGAAGGCCGGCAGGAGGATCTGCAGTCAGAGGTCCACCATCTGCAGCAGCAGCTGAGGGGTATGCAGGCTCAGCGGGCCACAGCAGGGGATCTGCAGGAGGGGCATGGCGAGTGGCAGCGCCTCGAAGTGGGCTCGGAGCAGGCGCAACGGGAGCTGCAGGTGTGCGCTGGGGCCTGTCAACAGGGGCCAGCAGAGGTTGCATGTGATGGCTGCTGTGTTATTAGGGGTGTTTCTGATCTACATCTGTGTTTTTTTGACCTCCACGACGAGTAGCATCCTGCTGCCAACGCAATGCATGCATCATCCCCTGACACCAGACACAGTGGCAGGCATCTCCAAGAGCCATACGCAGATGCAGGGTGCAGGGGTGCAGGCTCTCACAGGGTCGTCAGGGTGCTGCATTGTCCATGCAGGCAGTCCAGACTCAGCTGAGGCAAGCTCAGGCTGATGCTGAGCTGCAACGGCAGGAGCTTGAGGCTGCCAGGCAGGATCTGGCAGCAATCAAGAACCGCGGTGGCTCCCAAAATGAGCTGGCAGTGCTGTGGCAGAGGCTGGACGCAAAGGGACAGGAGGTTTCAGCAGTCAAGAATAGTCATCAGCAGCAGCTCCAGGTGTGGGCTGCTGCAAAATTTGGGTTACAAAGAGCCTCCAAGCTGTTCAATGTCCTTGGTCTGGCAGGTATTGAATGAGGTTTCAAGCTGTCATGGCCTGTAAAAATTGCTGACAGTGCAAACTCAGGTGTTGGCTGTCACTTCTATGTTGTCACACAAGGGCCATCCTTGCTACCATGTGCAGGGGGCAGAAGTCCAACAGCGCAAGCTGCAGCAGCAGCTGTCTGCCACTGAGAGGCGGGCACGCGAGCAGCAGCGCAGTCTGCAGCAGGAGCTGGACGCAGCCAGAAATGACCTTGAAGCTGCTCAGCAGCAGCTTGCTGAGGTGACCTTCAGCAGGCTGTCCTGTGCTTAGTGTGTGGGCTTAAGGCAACCCTGTGTGTGTGTCAGCATCTGTTGCACATGCTGTTTGCACACGTTCAAGCTGGAACCCCTTGTTGTGTGCACTGCAGGCCCAAGGGAAGTTGAAGGCTGCAGCACAGCAGCCTGAATCGCAGCCTGCTAAACAAGAGCATGCTGACCAGGTCAGGCAGCTCAAGCAGGAGCTGCAGGCTGCCAAGAGCAGCCAGGGTGCTGCTGCCCAGCAAGCTGCCAAGAGCGCTGAGCAGCATGCTGAACGGCTGGGCAGTCTGCAGAGGGAGCTGAAGGCTGCACAGGAGCAGCAAGCTGCTTCAGAGCAGCGACTGGCTGCGCAGCAGGCAGAGCTCTCTGCTGCCCAGTCCCATGCTGTGGCCAATGGCAGACTGAGTGCTCAGGTCGCTGAGCTGGAGAGCGAGCGGGAGGCCGTGACTCAGCGCACTGCCGAGGCACAGCAAAGCTCCCAGCGAGCGGCTGCCCAGAAGGACCAGCTTCAGCAAGAGGTGCAGGCTGCCAGTGCAGATCTTGCGGCTGCACAGCGCAGGTCTGAGGAGCAGTTTGTGCTCTTGGGGGAGACGCAGGCAAAGCAGGCTGCAGAGCAGCAGCGCTGCTCCCAGCTGGAGCAGCAGCTCAAGGTGGCAGAGGCACGGGCAACCCAGCTGCAGGAGCTCTTGAGCGCTCAGAAGTCAGAGGCAAAGGGACTTGAGGGCACTGTAAGCAGCCTGAAAGGTCAGCTGAGCGCTTCTGAGAAAGGCCGAGCTCAAGCAGAGCGCCTGACAGCTGCCAAAGAGCAGCTGCAGGCTGAGGTGACAGACCTGCAGCGGCAGCTCAATGCTGCTCAGGCTGCTGCTACAGAGAAGGACCGCCTGCAAGCTGAAGTGGCAGGGCTGCAGGAGCAGCTGGCTGCTGCAGAGTCTGCTGCTGCAGAGAAAGACCGCCTGCACCATGAGGTGGTCGGGCTGCAAAAGCAGCTGGCTGCTGCCGCTGCAGAGCAGAGCAATCTGCGGGCACAGGCAGCTGAGCTGCAGAAGCAGCTGCAGGCTGCCGAGGAGAGCTCTGGCGCCAGGGAGCGGCAGTTCAGGCAGCGTGTGGAGGCTGCCGAGCAGGAGGTGCTCAGGGTGAAGCAGCAGATGGCAGCTGTGCGCCAAGAGCTGGAGGTGGCTCACCTCGCGCTGCAGGGCTGCAGTGAGCCGGCTGCCGCCAGCCCTCGACAGCCACAGGAGGAGCAGCCTGCACCCAGAGAGCAGGCAGAGCCGGAGCAGGGGCAGGAAGCTGCTGCTGAGCAGCCTGACCTCGCACTGCAGCAGAAAGCGGAGAGCCCAGGGGAGCAGATGCGGCAGCAGGGCTGCAACCAGGAAGGCGCTGCTGCTCGGAGGGAGGCTGCGACAGCGCAGGATCAGGAGATGTCCCTGCGCAGCGAGGCTGTGGCGCTCAAGCAGGAGCTGGAGGTGTCGCAGCACAAGCTGGCCTCGCTGCAGCAGGAGCTGGCGACTCTGCATGGTGCAGGCCTGCAGGAGCAACTTGAGGAGGCTCAGCAGCAGGGTCAAGCCAGGGCTGAGGAGGTAGCTTCCCTCAAGCAGGAGGTGGGCTCCCTGCGCAGCCAGGCAGCTGCTCAGGAGCAGGAACTGGGCTTCCTGCGCAGGCAGGGGCTGCAGCAGGAGTCACAAGGCGCTCAGCAGCTTGCTGAGGCTGCCCAGCAGCACCAGAGGCTGCTGGTCGAGGCGAGGCAGAGTGGCTGTGAGGCACAGGCACAGCAGCTTGCTGCACAGCTGCAGGTGGGCAGACAGTAAACCTCGAGTTGTTCAAGAGACATGCCACCAGGGCAAGACACTGCCCACGGTCGCAGGCTCTGCACATTAAATGCTTTCCCCCAAAGTCTGACACAGCTGTCAGTGTGCAGATCCTGGTGGGCACTGAGGCCACCTATGACCAATGACCGCTGGTCTGAGACTGTGCTGCTCTGCTGCAGGATGCGCAAGCAGCATTGAAAGCAGCTGAGCAGCGCTGTGATCAGCTACAGCAGAGCACCGATGCCAAGGCTGGGGACCTGCAAGCCAGGGTGCTGGCAGCGCAGGGACAGCTGCAGCAGGCTGATGATGCTCAGCACGCTCTGCAGCAGCAGATTGCAAATTTAGAGGAGGCACTGGCAGCAGGCAGCAGAGCTGCTGCCGAGACAGGCACCGAGAGGCAGACCCTGCAGAAGCAGCTGCATGATGCTCAGCTGAAGGTGTGCCTGCGCCTCTGCTGTAGCGCCTGTCTCTCAGCACCAAGGATGACAACTGCTGCCCGTGCTGGCCACCCCATCGGGCTGCATCGAGATACACCAATGACTTGAGGCGTTCTCCTGTAGGTGTGCTGTGCTGGCTGCTGCTGCTGGGGCTGCCTGTGGCCAGGGGAGAGCAGCTGTGCCAACGAAGACTACTGATCTTGACCTGCCTTGAAAACCAAGCTTGTACTGTTCAGGCTGCTGCTGCTGAGGCTGCCTGGGCGGAGGAGCACAGCAGCATGCGCGACCGCCTGGAGAGGCTGCAGAAGGCAGGCAAGCAGCGGCGGGGGGAGATGGAGGCGCTCAGCGCTCAACTGGCCGCCGCGCAGCAGCTGCTGGCCAAGGCAGAGCAGGTGAGCAACCTCAGGAGGCTGCTTGAACTGTGTGAGCCGCCCTTGTCTCCGCTTGGGCATGGGAACCCTGCAGAGCAGTGTCTGCCATAACGGAGCTGCAGATGACCCAGGAGTTCACGTCAAGTTCAGGACTCCAGGAGCACCATCAGGCAGGTCTTCCTGCATGTGTTTCCAGCACCTGCCATGCCTGCAGGTGGCATCCAAGCTTCCTACTGCAGAGGCCGAGCTGGGCCAGGTGCGGTCCCATTTGCAGCAGGCTCAGCGCGCAGCTGCAGAAGTACCCACACTGCGGGAGCACCTGCGCGCTCAGGACCGGGCTGCTGAGCAGGCCGCCAACAACTGGGCCAGGGAGAGGGCACTCATGGAGAGGCAGCTTGCAGCAGCTGGCCGTGAACGGGATCAGCTCAGCGAGCAGGTGACCCTCATCATTCCTGACGATGTGTTGTCTGGAGTGTGCACCTTGCTCATGGCCATCACGTCCCTGCGGTAGACAAGCTGCTGGTCAGGTCATGCCACAACAGGCTTCCCAGCTGCAGGGCAGCGGCAACATGTGCGCAAGGCCCTCAGCCTGTTCCTAAGCAGATGCCATGCAATCTGTCTTGCCCTGAGGTCCCTCACCTGTGATGCAGCTGGCTGTGATGGGTCCCACCCTGGCAGCCAGCGATGCCCTGCAGGCACAGCTGTCCATGCTGCACAAGCAGCTCAGCCTGGCCCGGCAGGCGGCCGATGCAGGTGCCAATGAGGCCCTGCGTGCTGACGAGGCAGAGTCACAGTGCGAGCACCTGCGCTCAGACCTGGCGGCTGCCACCTCGCAGCTGCAGCACCAGGAGGACAAGATGCGGGCACTGCAGCAGGAGGCAAGGACTCTGCGAGGTGTGTGGCAGACCAGGCAGCCACAACAGTCACGTCCTGAAACTCGGATGCTTCCTCTTCCACATACTCACTTGAAGAAGATTGAATCTCCATGACAGAGAGTCATGAGAGATTGGCCAGGATGGAGGGGCAGCAGGCAGTCTTGGTCGTTCTAAGCAACCAGTCTTCTGGCAGTCTGATGCTGACAGCCAGGCCTGCAGGCACCAGCAGCGCTGGCTCTTCGAGGGCAGGATGCACATTGGGGCTCCTCTATTGCTGCAGGCACCTGTGACCTTGGAAGCATGCAGCTTTCTTTGGTTCAGCAGCCCCGACGCACTCAGTGCATCAGATTAGTAGCAGATCCCTCTGTGACTGCAGGCGCCTGTGAAGAAGCGCGCAGTGCGCATGCGGCTGCAGTGCGCGGGTTCTCAGAGGAGCTGGACACACTGGCCAGCCGGGCACCAGCCTCATGGCCACAGCCTGTGCGCATGCTGGTGAGGCGCCGTAAGCGGGGAGCCAGTCGCCTGCCCATGGCTGCTGACTGGTACTGTCAAATGAGCCGCACTGGGGGGGTTTGATGCAGCTGTTGGCAATGCACAAGGCTGGCTGCAGCAAAACTTAGGCAGAGTGGAGCACCCTGTGTTCGGTATTGCCACCAGGTGCCATTCTGTGCTCACGTATTGCATCCCACCATGTAGTTGCTGCCCTACAGAAAGTCGCAGCTGCTTTGCCTTGGCAGCTGCAGGTGTGGCAACACCCTGGCACCATCATGCTGCTCCCTGCATGCACTGCCCTCTCCAGCGTGTGCCACCTGCCTACTCAGCAATTGGCTTGGTCCAGGCGCTCTGCAGCCCATCTTATTGACTGCAGGTGGAGGCAAGGGAGGTGGCTGCTGCAGCAGCAGCCGAGGAGGCTGCCCGAGCTGAGGCAGATGCAATGGAGAGTGACTTGCAGGCAGAGGCTGAGAGGCTGCGCCAAGCAGCTGGGGACAGCAAGGCTCGGCAGCAACATGCTGAAAAGGCAGAGTACGTCTTTGTGTGTTGCCGCTGCTTAGAGATCCCTATTGCTTGAGCCCACATCAAGCACCATCAGGAAGGCCGCAGCTTTCTGTAACGCCCCCACAGTGTGGCTGTGCACGCATCTGTGCTTGGGGCGCAAGACATTGCATTCTGGGCCGCTATGCGCGCCAGCCTCCAAGCTCTTTGGAGATCACCTGCGTGGCTGGTGCTGTTGGGCTGCCTGTCAGCGCTGCCCGCCCTGCCTTGCACGGCAGCTGCTGCCTCTGCTCCACTGTCTGCCGGCCTGTGAGGTGTCCTTGCTTCCTCGGCTGCAGGGCGGCTGCAGCCTCCAGGGTGCGTGCCATCGAAGTGGAGTTGAAGGAGCAGGAGGGCATGCTGCAGGGGCAGCTGCAGGCACTGCAGGCACAGACTGACAGGGAGCAGCGCCTCCTGAGTGAGAGGGTGGCCACCCTGGGGCACGAACTGGAGGTGGCCGTGGCACGCGCGCGGTCTGAGACGACAGAGTGAGTTGCTTCAAGGTGCACTGTTCTGCCCACCCCTCCATGAGATGCAGGGTGCCTGCTCTGAGGCCACAGGGTGAGCTGCTCGGGACTGCAGCACAAGCTGCAAGTGGCCTGGGGTGACAGGCTCACCCTTGCTGGTGCACAGGGCACTGCCTTCAGAGCTGGGTTGACCTGAATGCACCGCCGTGGTTGCCCGGCACGATGGATAGCCAACAAGGCTGCCACCTTCCCTGACCTCGCAGAGATCACTCCTCTCCTCCTGCCCCTCCCCCCTGCAGGTGGCACTCCAAGTATGATGGTGTGTGCAAGGAGCTGTCAGACGTGAAGGAGCGGGCATGGACGCTGCTGGAGCAAAAGGATGCCCAGCTGCAGACCCTCAAGGTACGCAGTAACCCCTGCCGCCGCTGAAGCTGCAGAAAGACATTCTCGGGCCACAACTCCGTCAGGATCTGGGCTGTGCACTGCACCACGGCCGCGACTGAGATTGGCACGATGCACGGCGGTGAAGGATGCCTGACTTGGAACAGCTCCGAACCTGGATGTGAGGTCGCGTGCAGCTGCAGACATGGTTGTGGTGGACTCCCCCCCAGACGCAGCCAACCAGCCATGTCAGTGCACACCAGGCGTCGCTGTCAACTTGTGCAGGGCCGTGGCAGCAGCAACACCGAGGAGCTGCCAGCGTCCCACCGCACCCCCAGCAGCCTGCTTCGTGGGCGGTCTCCTGAGGCGCTGGACCTTCCCAACTCACGGTCGGCAGCCTCCACGCCGGGGCGAGCGCCTCCCAGTGCCGAGCCAGTGTCAGTGCCCTCTGCGGGTCAGTCAGGAGTGCTGGCTGCTCACATCTTGGCAGCCCAGGGCTCTCTGAGGGCTGCTGACCCAGCCAGGGCTCCAGCAGGGAGTCACTGCCAGGAATCAGCTCTGTACAGGATGCAGACCTTCCGGCCCTGCAGACCGCGCCCCTTGTTTGAGCAGATGGAGCCCCTAATCCGGGCACCCTGCAGGTTCTCTGGAAAATGCAGCCCCATGAGGTGGCCAATTTGTGTTTGGGATCATCTTCTTGGCACTGCAGGTACCAGTGGTGAGGGGCCTCTCAGCCCGCCCCAGATGGAGTCGCAGGCCGCCACTGACACCTTCACGGCCAGCGCTGCCTTTGCTGAGCAGCTGCAGCAGGCGCTGCGCATGGCAGGGCCGGGCATGCAGGGTGGTGGCCAGCAGGGGCACCCAAGCGAGCTGCAGCAGCTGCACCAGAGGGTGGCCATGCTGGAGGCTGCCCTGGCTGAGAGTGAGCAGACACACGAGCTCAGGCAAGGGATTTTGGATCTCAAGCATTGCTCAGCGTGCTCAGGTTTGCTCATACATGCCCCCGTTCGTGGTTGCAGGAGCCAGTCCACCGCTGTTCTCAAGAGAGAAGTGGCTGAGCTGCAGGTGACCCATCTTTTTGAGCTTGTGCTCTGGCATGTTGCTTGCTGAGGCTTTCTAACCCAAGCTTTCGCTTCAGAGAGCTGAGCGGCGATCAGAGGTGGATGTCGAGTACTTGAAAAGTGTGATGTTGAGCGCATTCAAGAGCAAAGAGCTGGCTCCCACCAGCTCTCTTTTCCCAGTTTTGTCCAGGCTTCTGCAGTTTGGCCCAGAAGAGATGGCATTGATCAATGACCCATCGCCCCAGAAGCTCACCAAACGCCCCAGCAGGTCTCTGATTTCCCGCTTCAGCTCCATGCAGCCCCTAGACTGATAAATGTACTATGCTCGATGGCCCCCTTTGCAACAATTACACCACCAGCTATAGTGATCTCATGAGGGGCTGCTACACCTTGTAGGTCAGCGAAATTCTAGCCATGCTCTGTAATGCTCAGGCCTGCCCGCAGAAAGTCAGCAGGTGTCCAAAGTGATATTCCAGCAGACACGTCACGTGGCTTTCTTTGAGCAGATATGCTGAGAACGGCTGAGCGGCATGGCCCTGCGGAACGTTCAGTCAAAGTGAAAATCAGTAAGGCCTCTGGGATTCTCAAGCGGAAACATGCTCTAAGCATTTTTAGACGGGTCCAGGCTGCCAATAGCATGGCGGAGAAGGAACAGCATCCCACCATTTTCTTTAGTAGAGCCAACAAGGCGAGTTTGACCTGACATGTGCATGAAGAAATGTGCTGGTATCACATCTCTATTGGGAGATAGTCTCTGAGCATCAGCCAGGAAATGCACAGACTTTGTCTGGCTTACATCGTAGTTGGGCTGCGCCTGTTCTCCATTCAAGACATACATGTACGCACAGAATCTGAAGCGCTGCAGTCATGCCTGCAGGCAGTATACGACAGCAGCAAGGGGATGCTGCAGCTCCGCAGTCCTGTGAGTGGGGACCTTCTCACTGCGACATGCGGCAGCATGGCCCCAGCCAGGGTTGTGGACCCCGTGACAGGTTGCCAGCTGGCCTACTCCGCAGGTAAGGCTTTGCTACTCTTGCGTGGCCGACCCTGTTGCCAGGAGGGCACAACACTATGCATGGCTGTGCAGGCAGACTCCGGCCAGTCCGTAGCCGCATGCGTAACAGCTTGGTGCGCAGCCGTCGCTTCTATGTCTCATCAGAGCTAGACTGCTTCATTCAGACCCTCAGGCACACCAGTGGAGTCAACACCCACGTCACCAATGAAAAGTGAGCGATGTCCCCAGGCCAGATCTGTCTGTGTGGCTCACCAATGTGCCGACGTCCCCATTGTGCTGCAGGCGGGGAACTGCAGGCACCATGACTGGCCTGCACCCCAGCTTGATGACACACTAGCACAGCATACAGGGGAAGTGACGCTAGTAGCAGATGACAGCGGCCAGGAGAACTTGTGTGAGGTCTATTTCATCATGAAATTGCACAACAGAGTCCGTCCCATAGTCAGATATACACTTGACCACTATTTGTAAATGCCTGTCAGGAGGTGGCGTGCAGCAAATCCAGCTGCACAGCACACCGTCTGCAGGCCCAGTATGCGTATGCACAGCTGCTGCTCAGTGCAGGGTCCTACGACTTGCAGCATGAGGTTGACCAGGTTCCAGTTGGGGGTGGGGTGCAGCAGGCCAGTGGACACATCAAAGGTGGGGAGCCGGTGCCTGGGGCAAGGCACCAGTTTGAACAGCTGAGGCATGCTGTACACAAAGTTAAAGACCTGGGGGATGAGGAACACCAGAAGAGTCTCGCTCAGGTGCCCCAGAATGCCGGCCACAGCAATAGTCATCCCAGCAAAGTAGGTGAATGTGTCGCCTACAAACACCTGGGAGGGGTACCAGTTGTATCTGAGCAGGCCCAGCGTGGTGAAGGCCAGGGGCAGCATGAGGAAGGCAGAGAAGAGGTGGCCGTCTC
Source organism: Asterochloris erici (assembly GCA_019693375.1). Lineage (NCBI taxonomy): Eukaryota > Viridiplantae > Chlorophyta > Trebouxiophyceae > Trebouxiales > Trebouxiaceae > Asterochloris > Asterochloris erici. The sequence continues at coordinate 14,069 of JAAMXJ010000263.1, read as the reverse complement.
GTGTGACCGCCACAGAGCCAGCAGGCCCTGCCAATTCAAACAGGTTGTGGCACAGCACTGCGCAGGCAATGATGAAGGTCTGCCCGGCCTCCAGGCCATTCACGCCCTGCATTAAAGTGCCGCCAGTCAGCAGGAATGGTTTGCACGAGCTGCATGGCACAGAGCGCTGCTGAGTGGCAGCTCTCAGGTGAAGCACAGAGGTGCAGAACTCCCTGCCGCATTTCATTGCCATCGAGCTGCAAGCAGGTCCTATCACTGGTTGCAGCATGCTGCGGCTGCACCCGGCCGAGCACCACCAGGGAAAGATTGCGGCTCCAAATGACACAGCATGCTGTGCAAGGCCAGCCGCTCACCGCCAGAATGTTGATAGAGTTGGTGCAGAAGATGGTGAGGGCGACCATGTACAGCTTGTACAGGGGCCCCAGGGCAAGCACAGCCGGCAGGCCCAGCCATGCACGCAGCGGCTTGGGCAGGATCACGTCAGTTCCCCCAGAGTAGGCCACCAGCAGTGGCAGGGAGGCCAGGCAGGGCAGCAGCAGCTTGACCCGCCAGGGAATGTCTAGCACGTCGTCTGCAAATCCCAGGAAGAGCATGAAGCAGATTGTGGCCAGGGCTGCGTTGTAGTCTACCAGCCAGGCATCGCTCAGGGGCTCGCGGGGCGCCGCCTTGCCACTGTGCCCGCCCAGCATGCCCAGCCACCCGCTCAGGGGCCCTGTAGGGAGGGAAGGCGGGTCAGCCTGGAGGGTCAACGACTTACTGTGGGCAGCAGCCAGGCCCAGCTGAGAAGCACATAGCCTGCCGGCACTGGCTGTGAGACTTGAGCAGAGCGGACTGCAGCAGGCTGTGCAGCCATGGCCTGCAGCTCACAGAGCAATGCATCGGCAGGCTCAATCCTGATGCACAGCAACACGATGAAGCAGGGGCCAGGCTGCACCTGAGCTGCTGGGAGGGGGGTAGGAGAAGGCGCGTTGAAGAGCGCCAGCAGTGTCCAGGTAGTGCAGGTGCTGGAAGAGGATGATGCAGACCAGGAACACGATGCCTGCAGCAGGGGGAGATGGGCTGTTGCGCACGATCCTGGTCTGCTCTCATTGCTGAGCTGCAGCATGTATCACACTAAGAGGCCACTGTCTGCCTCAATATAAGCTCATAGGGGCTTGGAGAGGGCTCACATCGCTCTTTGCTGGACGTTGCAGTGCACCACTCGAAATGTCAAGAGCAGAGAGCATGTCCTGCCCCAGAGCTGTGACGAAGCACAACTGCCTGCAGCAAACCCTCAGCACCGAGACAGCCAGTGGGCAAGTGCCTGCCTGCTGTGCAGCACACAGAAGCTCCACACATGCAGTTCAGGCTTACCAGGTGCAAGTCCCAGGGACTCTGGGATTGGCTTCTCCCCAGCCTCAGTGCCGCGCTTGTTGATATCCTTCCCAGACAGGCCTGCCCTCAGCGTCGAGGCCTTGAGCACGGGGATGATGCGGGCAGTCACGCGCATGCCCAGGAAGCTGACCAAGGCGCTGGTGGCGATGGACCACCAGGTGCGGGCATCGCCGATGCGAGCAAACGCAATCAGACATGGCAGGAAGCCGACTGCGGCCAGGACCAGCAGGGGCCTGGACGTGCCCGATGCCATACCCTGGGCTCTTGTGCCTGTGATCTCTTGAAGGCCACTACAGCATGCGCTGTCTGATGTCCTAGATGGCCAACCTGCAGTGCGTAGCACACACCATCAATGGGTTGCCGGTGCATGGCATGCTCAATCTGTCTAAATGGCTGGCCAGCTGGACAAGAGTCCTGATCTGCATTGAATGTCCCAGTGAACAAACCAGGAACGATAAGTAAGCGGGTGAGGAGACGCTAGAGTAGAGATGAACATAGTTGCCCACCTTATAACTGCCTCAAACCGGCAAACGGCCCAGGCTCACAACTCCACTTGGGGGCCGAAGAGAGTTCAGTTGAGCTTGTGTAGGTCAGCATGGAAGACCAAGTTGCCACTGTTGTCACTGCAGCCTGAACTCGACGGATCTGCCAGCCCTGTGGAGCACTTGACCTGCGTTCTGGCAGAAAGGCTGATGCATATGCCATGCAGCAGCAGTGCCTGGGGAGCTGAGCTCAGACAGTGAACCTCCTCAGTCCACCTTTCAGAGGCTGCATGGCGCGCAGCAAACGCCTGAAGCAGGGGCAGCGCCCAGCAGAGCATGTCGAGGAGGATGAAGAGCTTGAGGATGCAGAGGTCGCTGGGCCGTCAGGGCTGTCGGGAAATTTGGAGGTGCAGCACACACAAATTGTGTGCGGGCCAGACGTGAATTTCCACGTGAGTGGCATGGGGCCCCTTAAGCCTTTGTGGGGCCATCATTGCAAGCTTGCAACAGTTTGACCCAGGCTCGCCAGCCTGCCTTGCGCCTGGCAGCTCTAAAATACCTCTTCTCTTCCTGGGCTTGCTCCCAGCTGCCCCACTGCCTGCCTGCAGACCGGCACCATCACCAGCGCTAATGTGTACGCTGCCCTGGGCGTGAGCAATGCCTGGGACCATGGCAAGTGGGCAGACGCCTTCCGCATCGATGTGTGGCGGGAGGACCCTGATGTGCACGTCTTTGAGGGTGGAGAGAAGGTGGAGGGGCGGGACTCTGACTTCACTCTTGAGTTTGAGATGGTGGGCGTCGACCCCTCCATTGCCAACGCCCTGCGCCGGATCCTCATCGCAGAAGTACCCACCATGGCGATCGAGCATGTCTTTTACATCAACAACACCTCTGTCATCTCGGTGGGTTCTGGCATGACAGGCTGTGCTGGGCAGCGGCAGCAGCTTGCAGCAGTCCCGTGCTGATGCAGAGTGTGCATGTCAGCCTGTACGACCTGCGCTGATGTAGGCTGCCGGGAAGCCTCAACACGTCTATGTGCTGGCACGCAACCTGCATGTTCCAGGCTGCACATTCTGTGCAGGATCCAGCAAGGAGGCTTGGCAGCCTTGTGCTCAAGCCACGACTGCATGTTTCCGGGCCAGTTTGGCAGCAGCGTTGTGCTGGGGCTCTGGTCTTCGTTTGTGCCTGCAAGTACAATGCTGAACCTCTCAGGGTCTCTCAGCAGCTGTGTGCTTGGAGGGGCACCTGCCTCTGCGCAGGTTGGATAGTAGTTCAGGCAACCAGCAGCAGCAATGTCTGGCCATGAGCTCGACTTGTGTGCTGCGTACCCGCCTCAATGTCAAGCTGGTCCCAGCTCAGGGCACCAGAGTCATTCATGAGATGTGCTCACTGGTTGCAATGTTGCAGCCCTGGAGGGCACTGGACCTGGCCACCCTGCAGCATCAAGGTAGAGCGACATGCTTGCATGTGGGGACTGCCTCAGGGACACCAGCGCCAACTGTCTCCCCACTGCTGCAGCATGGCAACCTCAGGCATGCTGTCTGCATCTGGCCATCGGTGCGGGATGCACTGATGCCTGCTGTTCTTGCCTGCTGCAGGATGAGGTCCTGGCACACCGTCTGGGCCTGGTGCCTCTTCAGGTGGACCCAGAGCTCTTTGATTGGAAGACAGGTGAGAGAGCTCAGCCGACTGGCGTGCTCTGGTGAACACCCTGCAATATGGCGGGATGAGCAGAATTGCTGCCTTTGCGAGGGCCTGTTCAATTGCACCTCATGCATCCAGCTGTGTCGAGGTATACGGCTGGCTAGTGCAGTGTCAGTGCTGCCTGGCGACTTGTGGCGATCAGACAAGCGCGAGGGTGCTGTGCAGGTGACGATGTGCCTACAGAGAAGAACACTGTTGTCTTCAGCCTGCAGGCGCGGTGCCGCCGGACGCAGAGCGGCCTGCACAACGAGTATGGTAAGGCCTCATGCACTACTGTGGCCTCCAGCCATTCGCTGATGGCAGTGTTCAATTGGCCTGGACCTTGGTACACAGACCTGACCATGGCGACGGCATGTGGCATACTTTGTTATGCGCTCTGAGCAATGGCACAGCTGGAGTTTAGGGTCCGCCTGACTGCCTGGATGCCCTGCAGTGCGTGCCAGCCACCTGAAGTGGCTACCGAATGGCTCGTCCATGCCCTCTGAGACAAAATGCCGCTTTGGGGGAAACCAGCAGTCCATCCTGCCCCGTGGGGCGGCCCCTGTTGAGCCCCACATTCAGCTCGCTCGTCTGGGCGCTGGGCAGGAGATCCAGTTGGAGGCACACTGCATCAAAGGTGCGCGCGTATGCCTGACATGTAGCACTGGCAGCATGCGAGTCGGGTTGCAAGCTGTCCTGGAAGTGTTGTGCAGTCAAGACTGGTTGGGCATCTGCAGTGCATAAGGGGCCTGGCCCTGTGCAGCAGGCTCAACTGCGCACCTGATTGCCAATGTTGCTCTCAAAGGGCAGCCTAAAAGAGCCGCAAAATGCAGCAGTCATGTATGAGGTAGCCCTTGCTGGGTGCAGGCAGGGGCTCTGAGCACGCCAAGTGGTCACCTGTTGCTACTGCATGGTACAAGCTCCGGCCAGAGATCGTGATACTCAAGGTGAGATGAAGAACCAGCAACATGTGGCTATTGGATCCCTCATTAGGGTCAGCAAGCTTTGGAACGCAGTCGGCAGCCTTGTTGCTGTGCAAAAATTCATGATTGTGGTTGCAGTTGCAATCTGTGGTGATGTGACACACTTCTCTTGCCACATCAAGGTATTGGGTCGCTCAAAGCCGCTCTCACCACCTGCAGCCTGTCAGGGGGCAGGACGCGGAGGACCTGGCGGCTGAGTGCCCTCACCTGTTCCAAGTCAAGGGTGCAGGCGACACCTGCGAGCTGTGGGCCCTAGACCCCCTGGACCCAGACAGGGAGGTTCGTTGTCTGCGGGAGAATGAGTTGGAGAGGGTGAGGCTGACTGGTGTGGCATCTGATGGCAGTGACGTGGCTTGGCAGACTCTTGACCACCAGTATGTTTGAGCACCATGATGACAGCGCCGCTGATCCCTGGTCACAAGTGCCGTTTACGCTTTTGAGTGAAGAGCAAGGACCTTTGCAGTGTCAAGTCGTCCTCGTCTGTGTATACCTTGTGAGACACATACTCATAGGGAGGACCTGGAGGCACTGGGCAAGGCCCATCTGCTTGCTGGCTGCAGGCACGGCGCCTGTCAGGCGAGGACAGATGGAAGGGCGCCTTTGAGCTGCGGAAGCACAAGGACAAATTCATTTTCACCATTGAGAGCACAGGTGGGCAGCCACTCCTCCTCGTACTTGGCCAGCCAAGTAGCCAGGCAGCAATTGACGTGGTGCAGCTTCATGCTCTGAGAACAGCATGAGCGGTATGAGCCCTGGCAGGCAGGCAATGTTCCCAAGCGTTTCATCTTGGACGTTCCATATTGGTCCTTGTTTGTTGCACTGCAGGTGCTGTTCCTGCTGCAAAGCTCTTTGTTCAGGCGGCAGATGTACTCATCAGCAAGTGCGACAAGCTCCTGGAGAGCTTGGAATGACAGCGTATCATCTGAAGTCAGGTGTACCAGGTGCCATGGAGGGGCTTGGCAATGTTGCAGCAGTGTGTGGTTATCTGTGGGCAAGCTGATGGTGGCTTGGCACCAGTCTACCACATGCACCAAAAGGTTTGAACGCGGGCGATGCCACCTGGCCCTGGCCTGCACTGATATTAGGCAGAAAAGGGCATGTGCCTGTTGCTGCTCACTCACTGCGCTGACCTTGAAGAGAGGACATCAGCCTGGTGCTGCTCACTGCAGCAACAGTTCCAGGCAGCAAAAGGGAGACTTGCTCTCTCACTCTTGAGCTGGCTTGTAGGCTTGTGTAGGAGCTGCTGGCTGAACTCACAAAAGGTCGGATACATGAAGCACTAGATATCATGTGCTAAGCCCTCTTCAAAGATCTGCCCCATTCTAGCCGGTCCAACTCGCCACTGCTCTGTAAAGGCCTACGATTTCAGCTGCAACAGAGTGTGCATGCAGATTGCACTATGCCAAGCAGTCACACAGCTAAATGCCACAACCCGTCTGAAACTTCAACAGCAGTTGCACCTGTCAAAAGCAATAATGCAGGCTGCTGAGGTGAGCTCATACGACTTTGAAGTTTAGGACCATCCGATCACATGGAGAAAAGAGCCGGAAAAGGCTTCCAAAGAGCATCTCGCGGAGAGGTCGACAGCAGAGATGGTCTGGTAGTGCGATGGATATTACGGTGGCTTTCAGTCCTGTCAGGGATGCGGTGGGAACGCCTATCAGAGTGCTGTTCCCATCCCGCTGCCAAAAGAGGACGCGGTCAAAGAACCAGTCTGCCCAGAATCTGCGTTGTCGATGGTTAAGCTGTAGGCATTGATGAGCAACTGCACTGTGCTGACAGCTTTCAAGTTGCTACAGACGAGGCCGATGTGCGGGAAGCCCCTGGAATTCCTGCTGGCGAGTGCCGAAGTGTTGCTCACGGTCACCCTCCGCATGCAGCACGCTGCTGCCAATAAAATGCTCCGGCCTGCCACAGACTTCCATGCACCTCCCACAAACTTCCATGAGACTTACTGAATTTGTTCGAATCATGACCTTCAGGGCTTTCAGAGTATGCAGTGCACTTGATTCCTGCTACCGACTCCCTGCACCGCTTGATGCCTTGGCACTCTGATACATGGCCTCAGGGTCAAAGTCGACAGCAAACATGTTACCTCAGGAACACAGCGACTGTGGCCAAACACATGGACTGAAAAGCTGTCCTCAGCCAAAGGAGAAGTGTGCACGCAAAAGTCGTCAGAAAGACTCAGCAAAGAGAGGGAGGATGTCACATCCTTTTTTTGGTGGTCATTATGTGCCTTACAGATGTTCTTTACAGCAGAGTGCCTGGAAAAGACAGCTTTTGAGTCTCGGGCAGTTCAATTTGCACTCCGAATGCTCTGGATGCGCTAAGTTGCTGGAAACAGTGTGTAAGTTGGGTTCCTGAAGAGTGGCCCTGCCACCAATTGGATGACTTCTGCCGGCAGGGGCTGCAGGGCAGTGTTGAAGGATTGGCGGTGGCTGGCTAGCAAATGTGTTACAGAAGTGAAGTGTGTGTGTGGCTCAAGGCCATTATATACTGTTGGGTCAACGGTCAAGCATATTAGTGCATGGAAGCTGCTATGGGTTATTGTGAAGGCTCCAGAAGAGTCTGTTCCAGAAGCTTCTTGAACATGCATGGTAGATTGCAGAATGTTCTTGAACAGTGTGGGACACTCTCACAGACTGGACTGGCATGTCTGGTCTGACTGCCTCTCAACACTCCCACGCAGGCTGTGATGGGTGTCCAGGACTTGAGACCGTGTTGTCAGCTAAGTAGCCCCAGGCCGTCGCGACAGAAGGTGTGCTTGCCTTCAGCCACAGGCTTGGTCAGGAAGTCTGCCAGCATGTGCTCTGTCTTCACATAGTCGAAGGCCACCTCCTTGCGTGCCACTCTCTCCCTTGAAAAGTGGTAGATGACGTCGATGTGCTTAGACCGCAAGGATGTGATGGGGTCTTGAGGAGCTTGACAGCCCCTTGGTTGTCTGCACGGATGGTGATGGTGCTGACTGTCCTCTGTAGGTCATTGATGAGCTTGCGAAGCCAGAGGGCCTCCTTGGTAGCAGCTGCTGCTGCCATGTACTCTGCCTCTGTTGTGGATGCCGCAACTGTCTGCTGGTGCCGGCTTGACCAGGTGATGGCACCTCCGTTCAGTATGAAGACGTAGCCGGTGGTTGAGCGTCTGGTGTCAAGGTCTTCAGCGTAGTCTGAGTTACAAAAGCCCAGCAGCTGGTCGCTGCTGTTGCCTTTGCCAAAGCAGATGCCTTGGCCTCTGGTACCAGCGAGGTAGCGCAGAACTCCAAGGGCCGCTGCCTAGTGGATGGTGGTTGGTGTTGTCATGTATCTGGCCAGGGCTCCCACGGCTTGCGCAATGTATGGCCGTGTGCACACCGCCAGGTACATGAGGCTCCCAATGAGCTGGCTGTAGCCATACTTATGCTTGTCCAAAGGCTCCCCCTCGTCCTTGGTCAGCTTGGTGGAGGCTGTGAGCGGCACTGACTTGGGCTTGGCATCTTGCATCTGGTACTTGGAGAGCAGCTGGGCTGTCATGCGCTGCTGGCTGAGCTTGAGGCTCTGCCTGGTGCGGTTGCGCTCGATCAGCATGCCCAAATAGATCTGTGCCTCCCCCAGGTCCCTTGCCTCGAAGGCTGTCATGACTTTCTCTTGGCCCACTCCACAGAGGAGAGGCTCTGAGCCGCGATGAGGATGTCGTCGACGTAGACCAGCAAGTGGATGGTGTCCTCTTTGCTGTGGTAGCTGAAGAAGCCAGGGTCAGCTTCTGACTCTGTGAAGCCAATGGCCTCCAGCTCCTGCTTCAGGCGAGCATGCCACTGCCGCGGGGCTTGGCGCAGCCCGTACAGAGCGCGGTGCAGGTGGCAGGCCAAGTTGCCAGGTCTCTCCTTGTAGCCAGGTGGCTGTTGCATCTAGATGTCCTCCTCAAAGGTGCCGTTGAGGAAGGCTGTTTTTGATGCCCAGCTGGTGCAGCTCCAGGTCCTCAGCCGCCACAATTGCCAGCAGTGTCCTCAGCGTGGCGTACTTGCTGACTGGTGCAAAGACCTCATCGAAGTCGATGCCTTCACGTTGTCTCTAGCCCTTGGTCACCAGCCGCGCCTTGTAGCGCTCTGCTCCGCCGTTGGCTGCTGTCTTCACCTTGAAGACCCACTTGACTGGGATGGCTTGAAGACCAGGTGGGAGCTCCTCCAGCGTCCAGGTTCTGTCCGCCGTGAGAGAGGCAATCTCCTCGTCCATGGCTTGCTGCCACTGCTCTGCTTCCTCTGGAGCCATAGCTTCTTCGTAGGTGTCTGGCTCCACGAGGGTGGCTGACGTGGCGTTTGCTGTGTCACGCTTGGAGCTGAAGCTGGCGTTGGCTCCAGCAGCAGTTGGCTGCTTCCACCAATCAGATGGCGGGCTTGAGGCTCTGGTGGATGGGCGCAGAGTGGTCTGAGGCTGGGGTGCTGGTGGTTGGTCTGAGTCTGGCGGCTCCTCTGGCAACTCCATGACTCCACGGATGCTGCGGTTGTCTAGCTTCTGCCTCTTCTCCTCATGTATGTGGCTGTAGGCTGTTGCTCCAAAGGTCCGCATCTGGGAGACATCTGGCTTCTGACCGAAGAACAGCTCCCACGGGGTCCTTAGCTTCTTGGCAGCAGATGAGCGACACCTGATGTAGCTGGCCGTGTTGCCAGCTTCTGCCCAGCGGCGATGCCAGAGCTCTGCTGTCTCTGGCTTTGGGGTGGCCGCCAGTGCTGTGGTTGCACCCCTCAGGCTTGGGATGTAGTAGAGGCCATTGGGCCCGCGCTTGGCGGCACTAATGTCTCTGCCATGCTGCCTGATGGAGCAGCATGTGGGCCCAAAGTTGAACTTGGTGCCCCGCCCAGTTGCCGTGGTGATGGAGAACAGGTTGGCAGCTGCTGTTGGGATGTAGGACATCCTTCAGCACAATGGTTGCTCTGTCTGTCTCCAGGAGAGCATCGCCGATGGCCTGAGTCTCGCCGAGGGTGCCGTTGGCAAAGCAGACCGCAGTGTTGTGGTCTGCTTCCCTGATGTTGCTGAGCAGGTTTTTGTTGCCTGTGATGTGGTTGGATGCTCCTGAGTCCAGCACCCAGTCCAGGTCCCAGGTGACGACTGTGGCCCCCATGGCAGCCACGTTGCGGTGGCCACTGTCTTCCATGCTGGGATTCGGCCCACTGGGGCTCCAGCGTGCCCAGCTGTGCCCTCTCTGCTCGTCCCGCTTTTTCTTCTGACACTCTGCCTTGAGGTGTCCCCGCTTGCCACAGTACCAGCACTCCTTGGCATTGCCTGAGCCGCCAGTGCCAGCTCTGTGCTGTGGCTTGCTGGCCTTGTTGGTGAAGAGGGCACGGTTGTCAGCCCTCTCTCCGCCGTCCAGTCGCTGCTCTGCTTGCAGCAGCTTGGCCAGCACGGCCCCCAGCTCCAGCTTGCTGTCTGTGATCTCCAGGACAGCCACGACGGTGTCAAACTCTCTGGGCAGCCCAGCCAGGATGCACATGATGAGCTCCTGATCCTCCACAGTGTGGTCAGCAGCCAGCAGCTGATCCCGCATGTCTGTGGCCAGGTTCACGTTTTGGACCAGAGGCTCATGGGGCTCCTTGCGTAGGCTGTTGAGCTCTCTCTTGAGGTGTAGCTGCCTTGCTGTGCTCTTGGCTTGGTAGACTGCCTCCAGCTTCTGCCAAGCCTCTGCTGCTGTTCCTGCCTTGGACAGCAGTGGTAGGTGGTGGTCCTTGACGTGGAGAGCCAGCTGAGCCAGAGCCTTCCCGTCTGCCTCAGGCTTGGGCTCACCCTGCCCAGACACAGCGCCCCAGAGGTCCTTGATGATGAGGAAGGCCTTCATCTTGACGCTCCATACAGCCCTCCATACAGCGTAGTTGTCTGTGTCCAGCTTGTCAATGTCCACGTTGGTCATCTTGTCCCAGGTGTAGTCTTGCCTTCCTTTGCTGTGCCCACTCCTCTGGTGGTCGGCTCCCTAAGGCAGAGACGGCTTCTGTGGCTAGTAGCCGGCATGGGCTGGGCCTATAACCTGTTGAAAGATTGGCGATGGCTAGCAAATGTGTTAAAGAAGTGATGTGTGTGTGTGTGGCCCAAGGCCCTTATATACTCTGGTCAACGGTCAAGCTTCATGGAAGCTGCTATGAGTTAATGTGAAGGCTCTAGAAGTGTCTGTTCTGGAAGACTCTGGAACATGCTTGGAGCTCTGTAGAATGTTCTTGATCAGTGTGGGACACTCTCACAGACTGGACTGGCATGTCTGGTCTGACTGCCTCTCAACAGGTCCGAACGCTTTGCCTCCGTCATCTACCCCTCTCAGCGCCTTGAGCGCCTTGTGGGGCCTGCTGTCTGCCAGGAACTGCAGGCCAGCCCAGTTGTACTGCTGCACATAAAGATAGCTACCCTGCATACTTCACCCTCGCGCAGTGCCGACTTCAGCTGCCCCAGCTGGCTGCATGGTGGTGCAAGAGCATTGACTGTGACGCCAAAAGCAGTGACTTGTCAGACGCAGCAGTGTGCAGTCGCCAGGCGATGCGGCAGGGCGTGCTTCACCTTCTAGCTTCCTCCTGCATCTTGATTGCCTGTGACCATCCGAGAGGCCTTCACTGGCACAACTGACCTGGCCGCAGGCTCAGCTGCCAGTGCTGGCCATGAGGATGCTGCAGCTGCATCTGACAGCCAGGCTGTGGCAGCAGTCCTGCCACCAGTTGGACGTCGTCTGCTGGCAGGGGCTGCTGGGCAGGGCAGCCTCGAGGGAGGTGCTGGACTTGCTGAGCAGCTGCGCCAGGGGCCAGCAGGTCCCAGGAGGCAGCAGGAACCTGCACATGGTGAGGAGGCACGTCTGGCAGCATGGCATGCACACTGTGCTTTAGCAATGTGATCACCTCACATGCTCAGCAGCAGCATAGCGCAGCAGAGGTCTGGGGATTGTGAGGAGCTTGGTGAGGCAGCAGGCGTGATCGGAGGGACTGCAGGCTGTTCCCTCAACGTTCATATCGTGCTCCACTGTAGCAGGGCTACATGCCTCTTAGTCACAAAGTTCATAGTTCACAGAAAATCCAGTGGGACCCAACTCGGCTGAAGCTTTTGGGGACCTGGTGTACCCGTCAAGGTGCCCCAGCGGGGAGCACAAGCTGGATTGCCCTTGGTTCGAACATCGCCTCGGCCAGGCGGTGTTTCATCCACAAACTCAGCACTTTACAAGGGGCAGCAGGCGCCTCGAATAGACACTGTGCAGACAGAACAGCAGCATGGCAGCAAATGTGGTGTCAGGCTTCAGTTTGTGCCGCTGCACTGCTCTTGCCCAAGGTGACCCCGTCAACAGCCATGTCAGCTTATTGAGCTGCTGACCGTGCAGGTGCAGAGTGCCGGAAGGCTGCTACTGCTGGCCAGCCTGCAGCGCAGAGGGGAGTGCTGCGCCGCCTCACAATGCGCCCTCAGGACATCAACACCCCTGCGGCATTACGCAGTGCCAGCGGCGCAGCCGGCCCCAATACCGGGGGGGCTGCCAATGTCTTGCTACAGCTGCGCCAGGCGCATGCAGGTGTGCTGGGGACGTGCCTGCACCAGATGAGGTTGCATGACATGGGGCAGCCCCTCATATGCTGGGCCCCTGTTCTCTCGCTCAAGGGGAGCGACAGCACAAGTACGCCCCACGTCATTTCTCTGGCTACCGGCTGCAGGTGGTGGTGAGGAGGCAAGGCCAGGGCTGGGCCAGGGTGGGCAGGCAGGAGCAGCAGTCGAGCCCCACGCAGCTCAACGTGGGGCCAGGAAGCGCGATGCCGGCAGCCAGCAGGACGGGGCTGCCCAGGGAAGGGCTCAAAAACGAGACCGGGGGTCTCAGCACGTGCTGCTTCTCTGCCTGGTGCATGGGTCTGCTTCACGTGCATGGCGTGACACTATTTAAACAAGGCGTAACAACTGGGGAGCTGTAGCCCCCTGGGAGCTGTAGCACACAGCTACCCACTAGAATGTGTCAGACACTGCCAGAGGCTTCCACTGCACCTGCTAGAACCTTCCATGAGCTTCACTGTAGATAATAATGATAATGATATGGTATATAAGCACTTTGTTCAATTTCCCAGTCAACACAAACACTCCTCGCACCTCATGAAGTCCTGACCTCCTTGCACCTGGCCTCAGGGCCCAAGTACATAGCAGCCATGTAACCCCTGGGCCACAACTTGGTTTCGGAGGCTTTGTCAGATCATTCCCTATGGACCTAGTCGCCATGCAAGCAAAGATTGGGGAGCTCGAGGCTCTCCTGGCCACAGTTACCAGTGCCCTGCAACAGCTCAGCACACGGCTGGCTGTCCGCTCAACACCCAAGCCACCCAAGCCAGACAAGTTCCATGGAGACCGCCGCAGTGGTGCAGCATCCAACTGGCTGCACCCGATGACCCTCTACCTCATCATCCTTGGACTCCTGAACACCGCGCACGCCATTCCCTACGCAGTGTTCTCTCTTGTTGGAGCTGCCAGAACCTGGTGGCGTGCTCTTGAAGCTTCTGGAAGCCCACCAACCACCTGGCCAACCTTCAAGGCTGCCTTCCTTGAGGCCTTCCAGACCCTTGATGCGGAGCGCATCGCAAGGGACAACATCGAGAACCTCAGGCAACGCACCTCTGTCACAGACTACGCCAACCAATTCTCGGGCCTACTCCTGGAAGTTCCACACATGCACCCCGCGGACGCCATCTACCAGTTTGTGAAGGGCCTAAAGCCCCAGATCCGCCTCCACGTGGAGCTCCAGCGGCCATCCACCATCAACGACGCCATGCGCCTGGCACAAGCCGCTGACTCCGCCCTCTACTACACGCGACCAGCCTACCTTGTCAACCAGCCAACACCTCCACCTACCTATATGGGGCCTCAACCCATGCAACTGGATGCCCTGACCAGACGCCCACCCACAGAGCGACACCGCCTCCTCAGAGACACCCAGAGCTTCCGCTGCCACCAGCTTGGACACCGTGCTCCAGAGCACACCTGCAACAACACCACACGTTTAACATCATTCTCAACACAAGAGCAACACAAGGACTAACTGGCCAACCTGATCACACCAGCTTTGGCACAGATGAGCGCCAGCAGAGCCACGCCCAATTTGACAACCCAGACGCAGGCTACCCAAGTCCAAGGGACGTCCCCGCAGCCTAGAGCACACCGGCTCGGGCAGGGAGGGACCCTTGGGCAGCAACTTCCAGACCAACAACACCTCAGTGACTACCAGGCCTTGTGCCACATCCTCAGACTCCAAGGGCAACACCATCGCAGAGACCATCACCTGGGCACAGCGCACGTTGTGGTCCAGAATCCAAGGACCTGGACACCCAACACAGATCACAGTGGGCCCCAACGAGCAACACCGTCGCAGAGACCATCACCTGGGCACAGCGCACCTTGCGGACCAATCCAAGGACCTGGACACCTAACACAGATCACAGTGGGCCCCAACGAGCAACACCATCGCAGAGACCATCACCTGGGCACAGCGCACCTTGCGGACCAGAATCCAAGGACCTGGACATGTTGAGAGGCAGTCAGACCAGACATGCCAGTCCAGTCTGTGAGAGTGTCCCACACTG
>JAAMXJ010000262.1:0-118875 GCA_019693375.1 Asterochloris erici | reverse complement strand
GAACATGCATCAGCGGAAGGTGGGCTTGCCAGAGGTTGCTGGTGGCCTGCCATTCTGGCTGTCATGCCTGAGGGTGCCTGACCTCAGTGCAGGCACTGATGAGTGACCTGGCTGACTGCTTTATTGCGCTGCCTGGTGGCTGGGGAACCATGGAGGTGAGAAGTGCTCAATCTCTGGCATGATGCCAGTGCTAGCTCAAGCAGCTGAGCACTCCTGTGCAGCTGAGAACCCCTGTGCAGCAGAAGCAGCTGAGCAATCCTCTGCTGCAGGAGCTCCTAGAAATTGTCACCTGGGCTCAACTGGGATTCATCAAGAAGCCAGTCGCAGTCTTGAATGTGGACGGCTACTATGATGGTCTCTTGAGCATGTTCGACCATGCAGTGAAGGAGGGCTTTATAAAGTCTTCCCTGCGAGAAATAGTCATCAGTGGCAGCAGCCCCGCTGATGTGCTTGACCAGCTCTGCGCTTACAAAGGTAGGTTGCTGTGCTGTGCTCTCGCGTGATGGAGTCCAACAAATGGGCTTCAGCAGGAAATAGCTGCTGTTGCTGTGCAGGGACAAAATCACTCATTGAGCTGAAGCAGGGGATGCCAAAGGACGTGCGGTAGAGATCAGGAGAAGCTGAATGAAATACTTGAAATCTTTGACCCCCTTGGAATGCAGGGGCCTTGAAACTAGACTTTGATCTCCTGCAGCAGATTGCATGTCAGTGTTGCAGCCAGTGCCATGCGTAAAGCTGCATATGGGGCACACACCTTGTGCTCTGGCACAACTTTTGAAGTCCACCATGACACAAACTCATCAAACTCAATGTAACCAGAGCCCCGCTTGTCAAGCAGCTTGACGGCTGCGCGAATCTCGCTGTCGTCGAGGTTGATACCAGTCTGTGTCCTGCAGGCAGCAAGACAGGTGTAGGCCTGGGGAGATCAATGACAGCTCCCGACGAAAAGAGTCCGTAACACCAATCCAAAACACAACACGTCAAGCCACTGCTCAAGGAGCTCACGTGAGCCGCTGCAGCTCTGACTCCTCGAGCCGCATGTCATCGTTCTGAAGCAGGATCATGACACTGTTGGCATGCCTAAATTTGACAAGCACTAGCTGGCCAAGCTGGTAGCATCGGGCGTCACAACATCCGGACAATGCGATGTGGCCGCAAAACTGCCAGCAAGGGGCTGCAGCTGTGTACTTCTCCAATGAGGGAGCGAGCAGAATCAGGAAGCTCTTAGTTGCTGCCCACATGCTTGTCACGGTCGCAATCATCTCAAAAACTCACGGTGTCAAATCTGGAGAAGATGGTGGCGATCTGCCCCGCCTCATTGTCACTCAGATCGTAGTTGGCAGGGTCAAAGCCAAACTTCTCACGTGCCCTGTCCAGAGTCAGGTAGGCAGACAGGTTGACCAGGGTGCTCCCAGTGCCGACAGCTTGCTGTGCTTGCTCCTGCACAGGGCAAGCAGGTGTGCTCAGACGTGTGCCAGTTCAGGGCACAGCTCTCCATGACCACAGCACAGGCAAATGTTTCCTGTGGCTCACCTTAAGCATTTCGGAGATGTTGTTCAGCGCGGAGGCCACCTTCAGAGTGTTGACAGCAGTCTGCAGCGTAACCAGCAGCACTGTGAAAGCAAATTCTACCCAGGTCTGGGGTGCCCCTGTTCAGGCAGCAATGCAGCTTTGCGCCACAAGTTGTCTGAGCCAGACAGGCAGTCACCTGCGCCTTCTCAATCACTCCCAGCTTGACTCCTCCACCCGCGCCAGCCACCTGGAGAGCAACAGCAGCGTCAGCCTCCCCTTCCTCCAGACACAGCCCAGTGCAGGGCACAACAAGAAGCAAGCAAGCAGCCACGAGCTGAAGCCCCTTGGCTGCACATGCAGTGCCCATCATGCAGGGACCCACAGTCAAACAGGGCAAAGGTGAGACTACACAAAATCAAGTAGCCCACCTCCTTCACTGCATCCATGAAGGCTGCAGTGTTAGTACTGTACTGGACTGCTGTAGCTGTGAGGACTCCAATGGTGAACAGGTCAAAGACAACACCTGCAGCATAGACAAGTACTGCCTTAAGTGCACGCTGGCAGGAGACCGTCACGCATTGAGGCTCACTCAATGCAGCAGGCACAGGCCTCACCAATGGCAAAGTAAGAGGCCAGGAAGTAGGCACCATACTCGAGGACGATCTTGCCAAAAAAGTCCTGGTTGAGGGAGAGGTACCTGCAGGCCATTGCAGCAGGAGGCTGTTGCAGCTCTGAGCCCTCAGTGGCAGTCTCAGTGAAGACAGGTCCATGAGGGCAGTCACCTGGCTGTGTTGAAGCTTCCATACGATGCGCCTGCATCCAGCAGCAATTGCAGAGCCACAACACCAGCAGTGCCGAGAGACCTTCCCAGCAGCATGCGGCGCAGGCCGTCCGGGGAGGTTGCGCCAGTCTGCATGTGAAATGCTTGGTACCGTGAGCGTGAAGCGACGCAAGTGCCACAGGAATTGAACATGGTTGAGCTAGAGCCGCACCTCCTCCCATCTCGCCAGAATTTTCTTGGCAGTCTCCTGGTCCACGCCGCCTGCTTTGAACCCCTTCACCTGCGCTACCATAACAGCAAGCGTGGCTGTGCATGGCTTGCACAGCATGCATCGCTGTAGTGTCCAATGCCTGAAGGTGAGGTGTGCACGAAATTCATACCAGCTTGTCCTTTTGCTCCTTGCTCTTTCTCTCCTCTATCTTTTGAGAGCTTGGTTTATCCTCTGCTCTCAGTCTGAGCTGCCTCCTGAGGCATGCAGGCCTGGCGGTGCGAGGTCGGATCAGGTGTGAGCAGCCCCTGAAGCCTGAGTTTTGCATCTGCATGGTGCCCACAGAACGAGGATTGCTGGCTTGCATGTTTTAGGCGCTGCTTTGTAGCGAAGGATTTTGGTTGGCGTGGCAATTTGTACAGCTTCAATTTCAAGGAAAGATCAATTGTCAACATCTGTGCAGGATGGACAAACAGACACAACAAATAAGCAGCTCAAAGAGCTGCTGGGAATAGGAGGAGATGAAGCTTCTCAGCTGTGGGCAACAGGCAATCCCAGAGTTCCCCCGCAGCAATGCTGAATGGGTTTTGTAAGGTGCCATGCAGTCTGCATGCAGCAGCAACGCAGATGAGCTACCTGCATCCTGCACTCTGTCCTGAGGCAATGCTGCAGCCATCAGCACCTCCCCAACGCCGACGATCATAAGCTCTGCATGCCGCATGTCTGGCAGCCATGTCACCTGCTGTTGATGGCACAGTGGTGGGTGCTGACAGCCTCTGTCAAACATGCTCATGGCCCAGCACAGCTGCCACAGCTGCTGGATTGCGAGGTCTGGGAGCTGCACAGCTGCCAACAAGCCCCCCCCTGCAGCACTTCATGTGTTCGATGGCAAAGCATGCCATGGCATACACAGCTGACCAGACAGGGCCTTGACCATGTTGCAGCTAGACTTTCCTGAAGAACAGACAACAAGAGCTGCGGATGTCTGAGTGTACAGCTGCCACTGCCTGGTCTGCATGTATCTGGACCTGCACAGCAGACATTGTTTCCCACAGACTAGGCAGCTCAGCTTGGATGGATGGTGTGGGGGAGCTCAGTCACAGAAACAGGTGAGGCAGTCACCTCTGCGGCCAGATGCAGGCGCCTGACTTGACTGTCAGGAGGAGGAGCGTGTCCAACATGCCTGAGCATAGCTCTGTGAAGCAGAATCAGCTCTGCCCCTGCATCCTCAGTCAGCCTGCAGCCCTGCAGCAGCAGGATGGAAGCATCAGATATGCAGCTTGTAGCCTTGCCTCTGCAGCGTGTCAACAGGCTCACCTGGACGTAGCCAGCCGTCACAATGGCGCCTGCCATGAGGCGCCCCAGAGCTGGCCCTCTGCAGCACTGATGCTGCCAGGCAGGCACGAGATGTGAAGCAACATCCTGCACAGCATGCACTGAGGCTTTGGGCGTGTAGCAATCAATCTGCAACTCCTGCACAGGCGCGCACCTCTGCGAGCTGCACACACATGACCTTCAGACGGACTTCCTCATATGACATGCGTGCGCATGACACCTGCAGCATGTGGCAGGTGATACCCCCCTGCCAGGTGTGAGCTCAACGAGGCCGATGCCGTCCATCATATCCTTCCTCTCATGCGCTGATCTGTCAATGCCTGGGCAACGTCCTTGAGGCCCAGCAGGAGCTTGATGGTCTTCTGAGTAGAGAACGTGGGTTGATAATGGAAAGCTATACAGCAGCTGGTCCCTGCAGATGATGTTAGCCGCAGGCCTCTCACCGCCAGCTGCTGCAATCGGGATGCCTGGCATCCTTGTCTTTGAAGCAATCAGCTGGCCTTCAGAACCTTTTCACTTTCACAGACTACCTGAATTATTTCGAAGTTGTCAGACGGGCTCAGTAGGTTGCCGCCTTATCCTATCCGTCGAACGGTCGAGCAGACACAGAGAACAGCGACCCGATGCAGAGGTCCTGCTGTCGTGCTGGATCGGTGCCATGCCTGCCGCCTCAAAGGCAGGCTCTGCTGGGCCGACCTTTCCTTGGGAGACGTGATGCTCTGCTGAGAGCTCGCAAGCACGTCAGCCGTCCTCAGCTGACTTCGGGGGGGGGCAGACTAGCATGCAGAGCTGCTCAGCAACAGGGTCAGGTATGTGCAACATTAGTGAAGGTACCTGCAGCAGGGCTTGTAGGGCTTCCATGAGATCTGCTGCTCTCCTTGCAGTCTGGCCAAGGAGGCGGGGCCTCTGGTCTCTTCTATACAGCAATGGCTCTGCTGGTGGCAGCTGGTGCTGCCGTAGGCTATGGCGCTGGCGGCAGAGCATCAAGTGAGCACCTGCATGCCTTTTGCGGGCACATGTCTCATCATGAAGTAAGGCATGCAGTAGTGCCCATGCCCCCTTGCTGCTGCCTAGCACCTGCTGGCTGTGCAGCCTGGCCCCTGTTCATGAGCTGCTGACTGCACCAAAAGGGCATGAGACTTGCCTGTGCAGGGGCACCCTCTGGCTTTCTGTGTCCGAGCTGCTGACCGCTCTGTCCTGCCCATGCCACCCATCCCCAACTGAGCTGCCTGCTCCATGCAGCAAACTCGGGTAACCTGGGGAGGTACGGCGGGGCAGCAGTTGGAGGAGTTGCCATGGTGTTTGTTGGGAAGAAGCTGCAGGAGGAGCGGGGACAGGTGAGCCACGCGGCCCCCGCCAGTGTGATCGAGGAGGACATCGCTGGCCGCGAAGCCATGACGAACGCAGAGGCCTGGCAGAAGGGCAATGAGACCTACAAGAAGCGCTTTGGCAACAAGGGTGTTCTGACCAGCCCCCCCACAAAGAAGGTAGCCGTGGTGGCCTGTATGGACGCCCGCTTCCATGTGGAGAAGGCCTTGGCCCTCAAGGAGGGGGATGCCCACATCATCAGGAATGCAGGTGACTCATCTTGGTGAATTGGTTGTGCTTGCCTCCGGCAGGGTGTCCTCCCGAGTCTGGGCATATGCTAGCATATGCGTGTCTCAGGCCTTGCTTTTACCTGAGAAACCACTACCCTAGCCTCAGCTGAACCAGCACCTGCCGCCCTGCATGCATTGCAGATCTGCTTGACAGCATGACAGCCTGCAGCGCTCGCTTCCCGGCCTGCACGATCATGCGGCAGGCCTGGCCCAGCATTGCCTTATCGCCTCCTGCCGTCAAAAAGATCCCAGACTGCAACACCTTTGCTGTATGTAGCCGCCAGCTGATCAAGAGCGCCTGCCAGACCACTTGCAGAATGTCCAGAGTGTGTTGATATGTGTGTGGCCTCGAGCTTTGCCTCACTGCTTTCAGGCGGCCGTGTGTCTGAGGATGTGATCCGCTCCCTGGCCATCTCTCAGCAACTGCTGGGGACCGAGGAGGTTGCAGTCATCCACCACACAGGTGAGCTCCCTGGGCATTGGATGTTGGTCGTGTAGCTGCTTTGGCAACTAAGTTGAGCAATGGGCACCACCCCATGCTGCGCTGTCAGCTACCTGAGCACCCTGCACATCTGCCATCCCTCTGCACCATCCACACTGCTGCAGCCAACAGAAACCTGCTCAAGGCACTGCGGCAGACTGTGGCAGGCCCTTTGTGTGCAGCTCCATCTTCCACCACAAGCTGCTGCAGTGGCAGCAGTTTTACCTTCCACAACAACCTGCTGCAGCAGCAGCAAATTTGGGTTGACCAATGCGTGACGGCAGCCCTTTCCAAGACGTGTTCCAGCTGCAGCACACCAGGAACCCCTGCATCGATCATCTTTGGGAGTGGATGCATGCCAGGAGTTGATGCATGCCAGCATGCAGTGTTTGTGGTTCCTTGGCTGTTCACAGCTGCTCTGCATTCTGTGCACCCAAGCTATCCCGCCACAAGCTGCTGCCGGCTGCTTGATGGGCTCTTTGCATGATGCGTGTTTCAGCAATTTGTACCGCACAACCTCCTGCAGCTGCATCTTCCGCTTGCGCTGCTGGCCCTCTGCAGGCTGCTCGTCTCTGGTGCTGCTGCACACTACAATGAACTCTGCCACGTCCCTGTCTCCACACCACCCCTGCTGCTGCAGACTGCGGGATGGCCAAGTTTGAGGACCCCACGCTGCACGAGAAGATCGACACCAACCTAGGCCCAGAGGCTGCCGCAGCGGCCAAGAAAATGAAGTTCTTGAACTTCTTCGTGAGTCTGCTCTGGCTTGGCCCGCGTTGTGGTGTTGGGCATTGCTGGGTACCAAGTCACACACCACCCTGACCCCAGCACATGCATCCGCATCCACAGTACAGCCCAGCAGAGCAGCTGCCCAAGCTGCGCCAAGGGCCTCTGCTCAGCTGTGCAGGCAACATGCAATTAGCAGGCAGCTTGTTGATGCAAGCTGCACTGACAGGGCCTGATTTGTGCTCAAAGAATGAGGCATGCGGGCTGCATGCTGACCAAGGCCTTTCAAGCCAGCACCATTCAGACGCACTCATCCTGTCACAGCCAGCATGTGGCAGCTGGTCCTGGTGGCTCTTGAAGTTGCCATTATGTTTGTGAGGGCTAGTTGGAACTGCAGGCCAAGAATGGTGCCTTGCAGCTTTCAAACCCCTAGCACCTCCCTCACAGGCCAGGAGGCACCCTGGAGGATGCTGATGCAGGGTGCCAGTCTGCATGCAGGAGACATGTGATGCACACTGCAAGCGCTGCCTGTCTCCTCGTGCCTATGCAAGCTTTGAATGCACTGCAGGGCGTGGACCTGGAGGAGAGTGTGCGCCTTGACCTCAGGGCACTGAGGAACAGCCCCCTGCTGACCCCCGCCAGCAAGAACAAGCTGACCGGCTACATCTACGATGTCAAGTCTGGCGACCTGAATGTCGTTCCTGCATGATGATATCAATTTCCGAGCTGAGCGTCCCCTGAAGACTGACGTTTGCATCTGCATGGTGCCCGCAGAGCGAGGATTGCTGGCTTGCATGTTTTATGCGCTGCTTTTTAGCGAGAGATTGTCCATGGCAGTTTGTACAGCTTCGATTTGAAGGATTAATTTGCATGTCAGCATCTGTGTCAGGACAGACAGACACAACAAACAGGCAGCTCAAAGGGCTGCTGGGGATAGGAGGAGATGTAGCTGCTCAGCTGTGGCCAAGAGGCAATCCCGGAGCTTTCCTGCAGCAGTGCTAATCTGGCTCTGCAAGCTGCCCATTGAATTGATATGCTGCAGCGACGCAGATGAGCTACCTGCATCCTGCACTCTGTCCTGAGGCAATGCTGCAGCCATCAGCACCTCCCCAACGCCGACGATCATAAGCTCTGCATGCCGCATGTCTGGCAGCCATGTCACCTGCTGTTGATGGCACAGTGGTGGGTGCTGACAGCCTCTGTCAAACATGCTCATGGCCCAGCACAGCTGCCACAGCTGCTGGATTGCGAGGTCTGGGAGCTGCACAGCTGCCAGCAAGCCCCCCCTGCAGCACTTCATGGGTTCGATGGCCAAGCATGCCATGGCATACACAGCTGACCAGACAGGGCCTTGACCATGTTGCAGCTAGACTTTCCTGAAGAACAGACAACAAGAGCTGCGGATGTCTGAGTGTACAGCTGCCACTGCCTGGTCTGCATGTATCTGGACCTGCACAGCAGACATTGTCTCCCACAGACTAGGCAGCTTAGCTTGGATGGATGGTATGGGTGAGCTTAGTCACAGAAACAGGTAAGGCAGTCACCTCTGAGGCCAGTTGCAGGCGCCTGACTTGACTGTCAGGAGGAGGTTTGTGTCCAACATGCCTGAGCACAGCTCTGTGAAGCAGGTTCAGCCCTTCCCCTGCATCCTCAGCCAGCCTGCAGCCCTGCGGCAGCAGGATGGCAGCATCAGGAATGCAGCTTGTAGCCTTGCCTCTGCAGCATGTCAACAGGCTCACCTGGACGTAGCCAGCTGTCCCAATGACGCCTGCCATGAGGCGGCCCCAGAGCTGGCCCTCTGCAGCACTGATGCTGCCAGGCAGGCACAAGATGTGAAGCACATCCTGCACAGCATGCACTGAGGGTTAAAGCTTGAAGCACTCAAACTGCAACCCCTGCACCAAAACCCACCTCTGCCAGCTGCACATAGATGACCTTCACAGGGACTTCGTCACAAGACATGCGTGCGCATGACACCTGCAGCATGTGGCGTGCAGGTGTGGGCTGAGCTGCGCTCAACAAGGCAGATGCCGTCCATCATTTTCTTCCTCTCACTTGCTGATCTGTCAAAGCCTGGGCAATGTCCTTGAGGGCCAGCAGGAGCTTGATGGTCTTCTGAGTAGAGAATCTAGTCGATAAGGGAAAGCTATACAACAGCTGGTCCCTGCAGATGATGATAGCCGCAGGCCTCTCATTGTCAGCTCCTGCAGTTGGGATGCCTGGCATCCTTGTCTTTAAAGCAGTCAGCTGCCCTCAGAAGCGAATCACATTCATACGATTAGACTCAGAGTGTTTCAAGAAGGCATGGAGTGGGGGGA
This sequence comes from Asterochloris erici, assembly GCA_019693375.1. Taxonomy (NCBI): domain Eukaryota; kingdom Viridiplantae; phylum Chlorophyta; class Trebouxiophyceae; order Trebouxiales; family Trebouxiaceae; genus Asterochloris; species Asterochloris erici. Next base: position 109,916 of record JAAMXJ010000262.1, on the reverse strand, counting down.
CACCCGAGTCAGATGGGCCATTAGGGTGCCGCCCCTTCCTGTCGGAAGTTGTCCGCGAAAGGGCCAAACAGACACAGAGGAAAGCCACCTCGATGCAGAGGCCCTGCTGCCGTGCTGGATCGCTGCCATGCCTGCCGCCTCACAGGCAGGCTCTGCTGGGCAAGCCTTTCCTTGGGAGACGTGCTCCTCTGCTGATAGCTCGCAAGTGCGTCAGCCCTTTCCAGCTGACTTGGCCGATGGGCAGAACAGCATGCAGAGCTGCTCAACAACATGGTCAGGTGTGTGCAAGATTTCTGACGGCATCTGCAGCAGGGCACCCAGACTGATGCTTCTCCTCTCTGTGCAGAACCCTTTCAGTTCTGAGAGGGAGCTGCAGGGCATTCAGAAAACGCTGGCGGGCATGTCTTCCACTGTCTTTTATGCAGCAGTCGCTTTGCTGGTGGCAGCTGCTGCTGCTGTAGGCTATGGCGCTGGCGGCAGAGCCCCAGGTGAGCACCTGCATGCACTTTGTGCACATGCCTCTTCATGATGTCAGGCAGTAATGCCCATGCCCACTGGCTGCTGCTCCGCCTCTGCTGGCTGTGCAGCCTGGCCCCTGTTCATGAGGTGCTGACTGCAATGCTGGCGGGGGCACCATCTGGCTTCTGCTGTCCAAGCTGCTGGCTGCTCTGTACGGCCCATGCCACCCACCCCCGACTGAGCTGCCTGCTACGTGCAGCAAACGTTCGAAACCTGGGGAAGCTGGGTGGGGCAGCAATTGGAGGTGTTGCCATGGTGGCTGCGGGAAAGAAGCTGCAGGAGGAGCGGGGACAGGCAGCCGGCGTGGAGCTGCACAATGAGCTGGTGCGCCGCGGGGGGCCTGGCAATGTAACCAAGGAGGACATTGATGCCCTCGCGCAGCGCTTTGGGATCAACTTCTCAGAGAAGCAGCTCCCTGAGCTGCAGCAGGCCTATGGTCTGTACCTGGAGGCCCTCATACCCCAGGGCGACACACCCCTCTCGTGAGTGAGCAGGCTGATGAGGTGCTGGCAGTGGCGTTGTGCATTGCAAGCAGGGCAACGCCGCCTTGTCGTGAGTGAGCAGCCCAATGTGCAGTTGTGTTGTGGATCTGTGCGTGTAAAGCAGGGCCCTCCTCTCCTGTCGTGAGTGGGCAGCTTGCTGCACTGTCTCGCTGTGGCCGACACACAGTGGTGGGCAGGGCTGCCTGAGGCGGGGCCGCCTGCAGCAGAGTTTGCCGCAGGCCACACTGTAGTGTCGCTGCGCTGTGCGTGCAATGCAGTGCCACCTGCGGTTCGCGGTTCAATAGGCCGGCAGCCGGCCGGCCTGCGAGCCTGGCAGCCCAGCCTGATCCCAGGCCAGACCTGCCATGCCATCGCCTGCAGGGGTGACGAGCCCCGCCTGGTGGCTGACTTCAAGGGGGTGCTGGGCCTGGAGGACAAGGCGGCTGCTGAGGTGCACATGAACCTGGCGCGGCGCCTCCTGAGGGAGAAGGCTGAGCAGCGAAAGGGGGGAGGGGCTGAGCAGCGCAAGGTGCGCGGCTGCTAGCTGCTCCTCAAGGCGGTTGATGTTGTTCACTCCCACCGGGTGCTGGTGAAGGCAGCTGTCCCGTGTCCCTGGACGGCAGAAGGTCTCTCTGCGTCCACGGAGGCAGCTCAGAGCAAAGAGACATGGGCTGAAGTGTTCCAGAGGTCTTCAGTCCAGAGCCATACAGTGGTCCCGTGAGGCACCAGCCTCCTGCATGCTGCCCTGGACAGATGCACATGCCTGATGGAGAACGGAACAAATGGTCAGAGGCTGGCAGCACTGCACCATCAACTGCCTGCTGCTGCCGCTGTTCTCTGTGGGGTGCAGGACTGAAGGTGCGCCCGCCCACCTGCAGGCTTTCCAGAAGCTGATCTATGTGTCCTACCAAGTGTTCGGCGCCCAGAAGGCTTCCTTCCTGCTCCCCTTTGCCCGTACCCTGGGGATCAACCCTGGAGGCATCGACATTGCCAACCGGGAGGTGGCCAAGCAGCTGTTCCAGAACTTCCTGGCTGCAGCCGGCGGCGAGCTCCCAGTGAGTCCCCGCTGCTTGGCCTTAACTGTGCCCGCTGCCTGAGCACAAGGTCCCCTCGCGCCCCTGAAGCCCTACTGATGAAACTGCAGTCGAGCTGTTCCAGTACCTGCAGCTCATACCGCGCTTACACAATGGCCCTCCATGCCCTCTTGAGCTATGCTGGCTGCATCTACGGCAGAGCAGACCAGTGCCGTGCTGCACTGTTCTTCAAGCCATGCTGGCTGCTGGAGCCACCAAGCATATCTGCACCTGCAACGTCTCTTGGCTGCCCAATCTTTGGTGGCGCTCTACTACCTGCAGGCTGACAGGGCGGCCCTGGCAGAGCTGAAGCAGTACCAGGACCGGATCTCCCTGAAGGACGACGTGGCGGAGGAGGCGCTGCAGGAGGCCGCCAGGGTCAAGCTGGAGCGGTTGCTGGACGCTGCCCTGGAATGCGTCAAGAGGCGGGGGCGGGTTCGCAACCTGGGGCCTGCCATGCAGGTGGGGGCAGGCTGGAGACCTTGGACACCCAGCAGCATTGCATTGGGGTGTTCTGCACATGGCCATGCGTGCTGGACCTGAGGCCTGTGCAGGCACCAGACTGTGTCAATACCTAAAGCTGCACTCAGCTGCCTGCATGTCAGAAAGTTGACCTGGGGGCTGCCATGTCGATCAGGCAGGCTTCAGCCCATGCACACCCAGCACCATCGCATCAAGCCGTCGTCCGTGGCGGAAGGCATCCTAGACCTGGTGTCTGCCACGCAGGTGAGGCGGGCATTGGATCCTGCGCACCCGGCGTCATCACACTTGGCTGTCTTGCATGTCAAGAGCATGCTCGACCTGGGGTCTGCCATGCTAAAAATGAGGAAGCTTCAGCGCTTCCAGTCCCACCAAAAGCGTACCAGGCTGCATGCAGTACTGATATGCAACATCTCTTTGTCTGCTGCCATAGCTGCTGCAGGGTCGGAGGAGAATGGCAGCTGCTATCCAGCCTCTTCAATTTCGGAACCCTTGCACAAGGCTGTCGTCATTACACTCAGCCAAAAGTTGGCGGGCAGCCCTGTCACCCTGCGCAGCTGCGGCAGACGTGGAGGGGAGACAGCTGCGTGGGACAATCTCATGCAGCTGAGCAGAGAGACATGTGTGTGTCAAGGATGCCCTGTCTGGGTTTGATGTCTGTGCAGGCCATCACCTGGCTCTCAATACTGCGATGCTCCCCTCGAGCATGCAGACTGCGCAGACTATGCGACGAGCTCTGATGGCAGCCCTGCATGTGGCCTGCAGGCGCTGCGGGAGCTGGTGGACTACAACAGGAGCCTGCAGGAGCTGGCGGGGAGCCCTGATGTGCCCGCCGGGTTGGGCAAGACCTCTGTCTTTGGCAGCAAGTTTGCTGACGGCCGCTCCGCAGACCTACGCCTCCTGTACACGTGAGGGCGCCCTGCCTGAGCTGTGCTGTTGCGTGCAACACTCTCCAGGTCTACTGTGTGGCTGTCGTGACCAGCGCATTTGCTTCAAAGGATTTGCATGCAGAGCTCTCAGCACAGGCACTGGTTGCGGCCTGGTTGCCTGCAGGCTGAGAGCACAGAAACGCAGTAAGAACAGGGCAGCAGGCCTCGGCTAGCACACCAGGTAGTGTTAATGGCAGCACCAAGCACTGAACCCACAGCTTGGGCAGCCGACTTCGCTTCGTGCTGCCCTTGGAGCTGCGTGCCCCTCTTCCCCGCAGGACGTACCTGGAGGAGACGCTGCGGCTGGAGAATCGGTTCAGTCAGCAGCTGGAGCAGGACTTGGCGGAGCTGCAGACCACGCTGGGCCTGGGCCGGAAGGAGTGCCAGAAGATCTGCGACGAGACCAGCTCCAAAGTCTACAGGTGCGCTCATGCTTGTAGCAGCATGGTTGGAGCTCTGCCACACTTCACAGCAGCTTGCGAGACTGCTCTGAACAGCCAGGCTGGCGCCTCTTTGTGAGAGCTTTGCCTCGCATGTAGATGTAGCCTCCTGGTTCAGCAAAGGGTGAGGCCTTGTGGAGGTAGCAGCGCTGCCAAGGGCCTCTGCCTTTCTGAGCAGATCGGGGATGCAGAGCCGCCTCTCTGAAGTCGGGGTGGCTCGCTGCAGCCTCCTGGCTGTGTGGCATTTGGCAGCGCTGCCCCTGCACCTGTGTCTGTGACTCACGAAGGCGCCAGCCAGCTTGGGCTGAGCAGATGTGGCCGCTGGACATTGGCAAAGTCAGCTGCAGCAGCAGTGGCAGCGCTTGTCCAGGCCTGTATTTGTCTGTGCACATCAGCATCCATGGCTGTGCAAGGTTTTGACTGCAGCGGCTGCAGCAGCACTGCTTCCAGGCCTGTCTGTGCATCTATGTGTGGGCCCCAGGGTGCAGCAAGCCCCTGCTGGCCGAGGAGGAGCTGACACCCTGTGTCTGCTATGCAGGCGCCTGCTCCGAGAGGAGGTGACCTCAGGCCGCCTGGATGCTGCTCCCTCCAAGGCTGCCGTCCTTCAGGGCCTGTGCGACACCGTCAAGCTGCAGCCTGAGGTGGCCCAGGCCCTGCACAAGTCTCTGTACAAACAGAAGCTGGACTCCCTGCTGGAGGACAACAAGCTGACAGGTCAGTGGCACCTGCTGAATGTATCAATTCATATAAGCCCTGGCTGCATGCAACTCGGCAGTGCTCCTCTTTGAGTGTGACAAGCTGACCGGTGCATTGCATGTGCTTGATTTTCAGTACAAGGGCAGCGCTTCTGCTGGTGAGTGCAAGGCTGGCTGATCAGCACCGTCTGCTCACTTTCTGGGACAGGCGGCATGCTGGATGGGCCCCAACCGCCTTCCATGCCACAGCCTTGGGCTCACATCTATGCAGGATTTCCTCCCATTGAAGGCAGATCTCATCTGGGCGTTGTCACTGCTCTGGCCAGGCTTCAACAATTGCAAAGGCGCCCCTCACTCGATTACCTCTGTCCACCCCCTGCCAGGCACGCAGTCAGATTGCTGAAGGTGACTGAGTGGTCTGTGCAGATGAGGATGCTCAAGAGCTGGAGCGCCTGCGCAAGCTGCTGTGCCTGCAGCAGGCAGACATTGACGAGCTGCATGGCCAGACATGTGGCACTCTCTTCAAGGAGGTGGGGCTCGCTGCATCCAGGTCTGTCAGTACCGAAGGGGTGCCTCTGCTGCACCTGAAGATGCAGGGTAGCAGCCTGGTGTGCAAAGAAGGCAAAGCACGCCGCCAAGCAATGAAGGAGGCCGCAGTCTGCTGTGCTCATTGGGGCAACTGCCACAGCCTCAAGCCTTGCGCCCGCCCCTGTGCTGCTGGTACCTTGTGGGTCCACCTTGCGTTGCTCTGCAGCAGGCTGGCTCCCATTGCTGATGCTGCTCAACTGCCTGTCAAGAGGGATTTTTTTCATAACCCGGTGCCTGCAGCTCATCGGATGACTTTCCCGGCAGAAACACTTTGAAGGGTGTGCAATGCGCTTAGGTGCATGCCTGCAGGTGTTAGCTGATGCCTTGGCTGCTGGCATCGACAACTTCACGTCCAACGACCGAGCCACTGTTAAGCGGGCCAAGAAGGACCTCAGAATCAGTGACACCCTGGCCAAGGAGTGTCTAGCGACTCAAGTCAGGCATGTCCTGCACCCAGTCAAACCTCGAGAGTCACAGTTGACACCTGCCTGTGCTCGCGCTCCCTGAGCAGCAGGACCCCCCACAGCCACCCCTCGCTGCCAGCTTGTGCTGGCCTTGCTGAGCAGGACAGCTTGGCAGGGATAGATGCCATCAGTTGCTGCCTGCCGCACCTGGGCAATCTCTGGTCAGACCAAATTCTGCCTTGAAATGCTGCCCCCCCTGGTGCTTGCAGGAAGATCTTCCTGGGCTTCATAACTCGCTCCCGCAGCCAGCGTGACCGCCTGGAAGGTGCCAAGGAGCTCAAGCGCCTCGTCTTCTACTCCAATATTGTGGTGGCGCCCCTGCTGGAGGACTGCAATGTGAGCAGTGGTAGCTGTGCGTTGTTTGCACACAAAGTGCCCCCTACCTCCTTGTCCCTGAGTCATTGAGGCCAATGCTGAGGTGGCTGTCTTCATTGCCTTGGCAGGCCAACCCCTTCACCTGTGCTACTCTTGGGGTCTTCTCTGCCTGCCATTCAGCTGACTGCGCAGCACGCGTGATGCAGGATGCCCTTGCGTTCTCTGCACTATGCTCTGCCCTGCCAAAGGACTGAAACGGGAGCACCTTCACGCCCTATGTTGCTGCCTCAAAGCATGCTCCCTGCTTCTCTGTCCCTGCTTTTGTCCTGCAATGCAAGCTGAGCTGCGCATCCTCCGATCTGGGTCCTGTGGGAGGCCTGAGATTCCCTTACTGTGGGGCAGTTGCATGAGCACCCTAGCTGACTCAATTTGCCACTTTTCATACTCTCCGCGGGACAATTGCAGTGTGAGATCCTTGGTTGCTGACTCGCTCTTTCGCCTTCTGCCCTTTTGAGCTTGCGCTGTGTCAGACGAGTTGGGCATCCTGGCTGTTGTCCATGTCTTGCACCCCTGCTGGCACCAAGAATATGCATGTATTGCTTTCCCCTCGCCCTTGCCCAAGGGCATTGCTTGGCTGCTTGTGGCACACTGGTGCCATGCCTGCCCTGCCCTGACCTTGCACAGAAACCCCTGTAGGCAGAGGAGACGGAGAAAAGGAAGGCGCAGGAGAAGGCAAAAAAGGAGATTGCCGACCTGATGGTCAAGGCCCAAGCCGAGGCCAAGGCCAGCAAGGATGCGCCCAACGAGAAGCTGGCAGAGCAGGCCGAGACCATGTCCGAGGAGCTTCGGCAGAAGGTGCCGCTGTCTGCTGGCACGACCTGGGAGGCAAAGCTCACATGGGGCTGGCTGCAAAGGGGTTGTTGGGGTTCCTGCCGGGGAGGCTTCAGCCGTCATGCACTGCCTGCTGGTTATGAGCAGCCTGAGGCCTTTGACTCTGGCGCTTGCTAATGACCTGCTCTTGGCGGAGAAGCAGAGGCGGGCTGACAGGGATGTCTTGGCTGACGTGCACCGCATCTGGGGCTGCAGGCCGAGCAGAAACAGGCTGAGGCGGGCGTCGAGGTTGACACAGCGGAGGCCTCTGCCTCGGGGCAAGACGATGAGCGGCCAGCCACGCTCAAGAAGGCACAGGAGGCTGCCGCCGCCCGGGAGGGTGGGGAGGATGTCGGTGACACAGGTGAGCAGCTGCAGGCTGCCCTGCAGCATTGTGCCAGCCAAAAGGGATGCGCTGCCTCCGTGCTGCAAGCCCCACACGTGCGTGGGGCAGGGGCGGTGGGTCTCAGCCTCAGCTGAAGCTCTTCTGCACGGCCGCTCTGCCTGATTGAGGTGTGGGCATACATGCATGCGGCCCGTCAGCCTTGTGCTGGTGCACCTGGGCCCCCAGGGAAGCTGCCAGCATGGGGCCACTGCAAGCAGTGCGCCACCTGCACCCGTCTCTGGTGCAGGGTTGACAGTGACCAGCCCACTGCTGGCCGCCCATGGCTCTGCACGCACCAAAAGAGCCCACTGCTTCTTTGCTGGCTGGTGCAAGCAGCTGGACATCTGTGCCTGCCTGCTCTGCAGGAGTGACCATGAAGAGCCAGAAGGACATCAACCTGGCCAAGGATCTGGACGCCCGGGATCGACAGGACATCTACCGCAACTTCCTGCTCTACTGCATGAGCGGGAACGTTGTGGCCCTGCCCATGGGGGCATCAGGTGGGATGGCTGTTCTTACTCTGCGCCTGGATGGTGCACTGTGCTGCACGGCGTGAGCAGCACTGGCCATGGGGGGCCATCCCTTAGGCTGGCCGGCCTGCCTCTGGGCATTTGCCCCCATACCATTTTGCTTCCCGTCTGGGCCCTGTCAATGGATGGCTGGTGCTGTCTTGCTGCGACGAGCCCGAGGCGTGCACTGATGTCTCTTGCAGTGAGCCATGCCCAGGTCCTGACACAGCTTCCTGCCTGCAGTGGTGGTGGAGAGGGATGAGAGTGAGTTTGCACGGCTGAGCCAGCTGGGTGACATACTGGGCCTCGACGTCATGCAAGTGGGGCAGGTGCACAAGGAGCTGGCGGAGCAGGCCTTCAGGAATCAGGTCAGCACCATGCAGAGGCAGGGGGATGGTCTTCTGGCAGCAGAGCACGCTCAGCTCTTGCCTGGGGGCTGGCAGCAGAGCACGCTCGCCGTCCCTCTCTCTGTGGACATCAGCTGCACAGCATGCTCACTGGGAGCATGACAGCACCTGCATTCTCCCGCTGCTTCCTGTCAACTGATTCAGACAGGGGAGAGGCCCCACACTGTGGCCGCTGGGTGTGATCACCACCAGCACAAGCACTTTGCCAAGCCTCGCGTAGTCACACTCTAAATTTAGTGATGCCTTCTCTTGCACCGTGGCATGCGGCACAAGCAGCCACCTTGGGGTCAGGCCTCCTGAAGTGGAGCAGCACAGCCACAGGCGAGCCGGACGCTCATGTGCAGAACCGTACACTGCACCAACTCTTCAGCAGCTCTCCCCCCTCTGTGGACTCTCAGGTGCAGGTGCGGCACACTGCATCACCTTCTCAGCAGCTGTTCCCCTTCTGGTTGCAGGTGCAGCAGGTGATGTCCAGCGGGCAGCTGAACCAGGAGAACACCCAGTACCTGACAGACATGCGCGACAAGATGGGGCTCAGCAAGGAGGACGGGGAGAAGATCATCAAGGGGGTCCAGAACCAGCGCATGGGTGCCAACCTGCAGGCCGCCAAGGCCCAGGGCTCGCTCACCCTGGACAAGGTTAGCGTCGAGGGCATGCAGCCTGCCGCGCCACCGCTCGTGACTGCTGCTGCAATGTGTGGCCGCGGCAGGCCTGAATGCGCCCCGTGAGTGTCACGCAACCATGAGTCTTTCACAATGACCTACTGGCAATGTTTGCCGCTGCAGTCACAGCCCATCTCCAGGCCAGGCATGGCTGAGACAGTGTGTGATGGCCGTGCTGGCCCCCGTTGCAGGTCCTGGAGATGAAAGAGAGCGGCGTGGACATCAACAGCTTTGTCTCTGAGGAGCTACGGCTGGAGCTGTACAGCAAGGAGGTGAGACCTGCCTGCAAGCTGCTGCAGCTGCTACCTATCAGGGTGCTGTGATAGCAAGGATGGGAGCCCTGCACGGTGCTGTAACTGTGGACCTGGCTGTGCTGGGGGAGCCAACCTGCTTCAGCTGCACAGCTTGCCGCCAGGCGCGCCAGTGCTGTGGCAGCCAGGACCTTTCAGCTGTGCCGGCTGCTGCCAGGCCCTGTCCTTCTGTTGGGATGGCACCTGCAGGCGAGCCTCTGCCGCTGGAGCAGGTTGGGTCCCATCTGCTGCTGTCCCTGCACAGTGCCCGGTGGATGGACAGCAAGCAGCCCAACTGAGGCTGCCCATCCCCCCGCCTCCTGCACATCGCGCAGGCGCTCTCCAGCAAACAGCCCAGTTGATGCCTCTGTCCCCCCACTGCCATGCAGATCGCGCGGGTCCTGTCCAGCGGCACCGGCGACTTTGACAGCCACCGCATCCTGGAGCAGCTGCCCAAGGACCTGAACCTGCCCGAGCGGCGCGTGGCGGCCACGCTGCAGGCGCAGGGCAAGGACCGCAAGCGCACCACCCTGGTGCAGGCAGTGTCACACCTGCGCCAGCGCAAGGCGGATGAGGTTGTCAAGTCCCTGAACAACCTGCTGGCCTGCAACAAGGTGGGCTCCATCCCCTGGGCTGGCCCTGGTGCCTGCTGCAGGGGCCAGCGGCAGGTGCTGCTCTGAGATGCTGCTCACGTGTGGCTGATTGCATGCATGAGGGGCGCCGACTTGAGCTCTGCTGCATGCATGGCTGGGGCCCTGCTTGCAGGACCTTTCTGCAACGGTAGTTCTCTGCCTTAGGCCGGCCGGTGCAAGTGGGGGAGTGCAGTGTGCTGTGCTGCTCGCATGAGTTGTTGCATGAGGCGTGCTGGCATTGGGTCTGCTGCAATGCTGCTCGTTTTGGTCCAGGCATGAGGTGCATGCGGATGTGCCCTGCTGCAGTGCTGCTACTCATTGGCGGAGGCCCTGCTTTGGGGCCAGAGCACTTTCAGTGTCTTGCTCAGAGGCTGCTCAAACCATTCATGCCCAGGTCGCTGTGCTATGCCAAGATGCTGCTCAGCCGTGGGTGCGGCCAAGGGCTGGCGGTTGCTGCAGCTGCTGACATCAGCTGCATGCCCCTGGCTGCCAGGCGCTGCCCTCGGAGCAGAGCCCACAGTGGAATGAGCGTGAGGAGCTGCAGGACATGTTCAGCATCTACATCAGCCACGTGATGGACGAGGCCAAGCAGGCGGACATGCAGAGCCTTCTGGGGCTGAGCAACAAGGAGGCAGAAAACCTCAGGGACACTGTCTCCTCCGGCAGCTTCAAGCTGGATGAGGAGAAGGACGATGAATCATTCTTTTGATTGCCCCAGTAGTTGCAGCCCCCCCTGGGACCCAACAGTCAAAATAAGCCTGCACATGGGCAGTCCCCAAACATGACATTGCTGCATTTGAAGGTGGCTGCATTCAAAGTATGTCTGATAATCTTGCCGAACAGATTGCTAGTGTGCAAGCAGATCAGGTAGGCTGAGTGTGCATCAAAGTGGTGGCCTCAGCCCTTCTCGCTGGCACTCTGCAGCACCCCGCAGAGCCCAGGCACTGCCTTCCTCCACAGCAAGCCGGCCCCCGACTGCAACATTACGCGCCAGGACCCTTCACCTTGCGCTCCCTGTGATCCCGGAGGCCTGGGCCTCAGAACGGCTGCTCCATCCTTCCAGTGCACTCAGGGGACCACTTGCCCAAGGTGGGAAATTGTGATGCTGCGCAATGGGCTATCCCTTGCCGGCAGCTCTCTTGTGTCATGACCGGCATGTGCTGCTGGCAAGACATCTTGCCCAGATCTGCAACGCGTGCATGCAGCAGGACCTCGCCGGGCTGGCCACCTGCCCCACCAACTTGCAGTGGTTAATTCACGTTCATCTCTGCAGGGCATCACAGGCGCTCTGCTGGCTAGTCAGGGGTTCCCCCCATGGCAGATGGGGCCGCACGCGCAGCACGCAGGAACAACAAGGCCCCAGGTCAGTGTTCACAATGTGACACTGAGAGCAGCAACAATCAGAACCCTTGGGCTGCTGTAGCTGCTGCTGACCACCCCAGTCCACAAGTCTGGAGCTGTGTCCATCCCTGTTCAGGTCAGCACACCAGCCGCTATGACAGCTCGCTGGGACTGCTGACCAAGAAGTTCTGCAAACTCGTCGAGGATGCGGACGATGGGGTGCTGGATCTCAACAAAGCCGCAGAGGCATTGTCGGTGAGCGGCCCCACAGGCTGTCAAAGTGTGGCACGCTGGCAGCAGCTGGCTTTGACATGTGGTGTCATGCAGCATTGCAACCAGCAGCCCATGCCAGACATTTCATTGGGGCTCCGCGTGTTGCGGCGGCCTGTGCTTTGTGAGCCATCTGGGCTGCCCGTGTTGCTGATTGGTGGCAATGTAGCCAACATGTGGGCAATGCTACCGGGTGAGCTTCTGCGTGCTCTGAGCATGGCTTGCAAGTCACTTGGGCTGCCCGTGCAGCAGCTGGCTGTGATCAGCAAGGGTGCTGCTGTTCAGCATCGTCCGCAGACCCTCCTGTGGTCAGTCCTCCTGTGGTCAGTCCTCTTGGGTCAGTGTCTGCGTGCCCCAATTGTGGCTTGTGAACCACCTGGGCGGCCTCTTCCGCAGCTGGCTCCGGTGAGTGAGCGCGCTGCTGCTGAGCACCACCTGCAGGCAGTTCGCTGGTCCAGCGCTCCCTGGTGCCCCAGCTGAGTTGTTGATGTCGCATGCGCTCACATCTAGTTCAGTGACTTCTGTGCCGGCAGGGCCAAGGCCCCATCCTCAAGATGACTGCAAACCTTGTGCCCCATGTACTGCAGTGGGGCTGAGTGTGCTGCTGCAGGCGCAGGGGTAACCTTGTCATGTTGCCTGACTTCCTCGTAAGTGGCGTGGTAAGCCATCCAGGCCCACAGCGTGAGCAGGGCTTCTTTTATGAGCCGCCCACTGCCCAGCAGTTGGTATTGCAAGCCATCCCAAACCGCAGCAGGGGCAAGGCCTTACTCAGTCGCTGACCGCTTGACTGCCTGGCAACTGGCTTTGGCAAGCCATCCCCACATGGGCCTGGCCCTGCAGGTCCAGAAGCGACGTATCTACGACATCACCAATGTTTTGGAGGGCATTGGCCTGATAGAGAAGAAGTCCAAGAACAACATCCAGTGGAAGGGGGCAGGTGGCAGCGAGGCCTCAGAGGCAGAGCATCAGCAGGCCGAGCTGAGGCAGCAGGTCGCCCAGCTGCAGGTGAGGCACCTGTAGTGCAACCTAGACGGTCTGCTGTAGCCCGTCAGGCCTGCGAGTCCAAGCCCAACAGCACAGGTACTTGGAGCAGCATCGAGTGAGTTGTGGGAGCCCTGCAAGATGATTAGTACATACTGTGGGTGCAGAGGTCCTGAGCTGCCTCTGTGGACCGGCTGCCATGACCTGGGTTGCTGCACCTGCAAGATGACAGTGCCCAGGGCATTCAGCAGCCCCCGTTCATTCACAGCATCAGTTGGGGTGCCAGCCTGGCCTTCCACTGCTCTGCAGGCCGATGAACGCCTGCTGGGGGGACACATTGCAGCGCTGCAGGACAGCATCCGCACCATGGCTGACTGCCCTGCCAACCGCTCGCGGCTGTACGTGACAGACACAGACATTGCCGCTCTGCCTAGCGTGGCAGGAGACACTGTGTTTGCAGTAAAGGCCCCGATGGGCACAGAGCTCTCGGTGCCCGACTTTGAGAGCGATGCTGATGCCCCCAAGCAGTACAAGTGAGCCGACTTGGGCTGCCAAGTCAAGAGCTGTGTTGCTCTGCTGACCTTGGCCCATGAGACCAGCTGGAACAGGGACGGTCCCTTCCATGTGAGATGCAGCGCCAGCGCATGATGCAGGCGTCTTGCTGCGACCTCCAGGGCGTGTCACACGGCTTGCACGCCCCCTTTGGGCAGACCAGGCACAGCAAGCTCTGTCGCTTGTAGCTTTCCATCTCCTGCAAGCAGGGCTTCAGGCTCAAGACTCAGCCTGAGCTTGGGCCTGCAGGATCGTGCTGAACAGCCACAGTGAAGCCCCCATTGAGGTGTGGCTGGTCAGCGCCAGCACCAAGCAGGCCCAGAACTCGCAGCCCTCCTCCACAACACAGGCGCATGACCCCAAGCAGCCTTTTGCAGGTGAGCTCTTTGTCACCCGTAACCTGTGCCCTCTGTTGCCTTGCCAAGTGCTGCCATCCCCAGCCAGCAGTTTCAGTGCGGAAGGGGGTGGGAAGGGGTTGAGTGCACGAGTTCGTGCAGCCCTCAGCGCCGCCCTTCAGGCTTTGACTGAGGGCTGCTGAGAATAAAGGGTCCCTCAGGTCTGACTGCCTTTCGTTGCAGAAGGCAGAGCCTCAGGCGGCCCGATTGCAAATGGGATTGTCAGCCCAGGACTCCTCAGGATACAGAATCATGAGCATGACCCTGATGCCTGGTATGAGCATGAGGCACCACCCAGCTTGGGAGTTACAGATCTGTTTTTCAAGAGCACAAACGAAGACATGGACTTGACATGAAGGCCTGCTCTGTATGAAAGCTTTGACAGGCAAAGAACACATGCTTCATGGCCTTGCCCATGGCAGAACTGCTTGTTCATTATATGAGTGCCATCCCAAGTTCCAAAGCCTGTAAGTTGTAAGCTAGAGGCAGCAAGCAAGAACTATGCACTGAAGCCAATTGACTTGACAGACAACTCCAATGGGGGTAGGTGCTTGTCCGCACAACGAGGGGCATGCCCAGCAAATCTGACACTGTTCCATTTGCAGGCAGCGCAATTGAGCACTGCTGACATACTTATTGGACTGAGGGTATGAGACCATGTCGTTCCTGTACATTGGAGCCCTAGTACCCTTTCCCCAGCACTGTCTAGTCCTGGCCGTCCTGACTGACGGCAGCAGGAGATGGCACGTGCGAGTAAATCTGTGAGTGCCGGCGCGTGCTCTGAAGGTAGGCCTGAAGGGGATCACACAATCTGATGACATAGCACAGGCCACGTCCCCGCTGCACAAGGTCTGCCTTGGTGGACGGCAGGTCCCAAGGAAATGTGCGGCAGGCCAGCCGGCCACTACTGAGCTGCATGACCACTTGAGGCTCTTTGATGCCCTTGAAAGACGCAGTGCCCACATGCGAGATGTGTACCTGTACCAGGGCAGCATATTGCAGGTACAGCAAAAGCTAGCATGGCAGCATCATGTGCAGCAGCCACATACCTCTGGAGAGCGGCGAACCATAGTTTCCCTAAATGGAGTTGGCGATGGTGGCGTGGGCAGCAGCCTGCATACAGACATGCAGTCCACGTTTCTGTGCTGGCTGCAAGGCCACGGCCCCACATCTGTCGGACTGGTGCAACCCTGGCAGCCAGTCCAGCAGCCAGGTTGGGCATGGAAGCAGCTGCAGCAACAATCTACTGCACATGTGGGGGATGCCAGCGGGCTGCGGTGACACTTGCAGCAGTCCAGAGCCGTGGAGAAGCCCCTCTCTGGGCCTGCGCTTAACTGGTGACCCATGTGACAATCATGCATGTGCTGAACCTCATCGTGAGGCTAACAGCTGTCAGTGACTTGTGTTGACTCGTGCAGCTGCCTCCCTCCGACTCACGGAGAGGAGGCCATGGGATTGGTGTTCCAGGCGGGCTCCGCTTCGCCACCGCCAAGTTGCTGCATGGCAATGCCTGCACTGCTCGGAGCATCACCGGCAAAGCCATTTGCCATGACGGCGCCGTCATCCTCAGCGCTCCTGGAGTCAAAACACTGACGTGGAGGGGATGGATGAGTTCACCATCAAAGTGCCCACGAGCATGTGCAAGCCGGGCCTGGCAAGCACCTCCTTCTTGCGAAGTGATGGGCCTCAGGGTCTGTTCCTGGTACAAGGGCTGAAGGGCAGGTGCAGGACCCTGACAGCAGGCCACCGCAGGAGGGCAATACAGGACGAGAGCAGCGACTGTGACTGGATGCCCCACCTGAGGTAGCTGCCTAAAGTAAAGTCTATCTGACTCGCCGACGTCTGGACCTGCACGGCCCCGCTCAGTGTCAGTGAAGCCTCTTGTGGCATGCTGTCAGCGCAGCCAGGCATGCAGGCTGGCAGGCGCATGCAGCTTGCACCTCAATGGGTCGAGGTAGTGTGGAATGGAGGCTGTGGGACATGTTGGATCGCTGCCGCATGCGCGGCTGCCCACCCTCTCCAGGGGGGGACAGCAGCTCGGGGCCCCCCGTCAGGGAGGACCGCTCCGAGTTGGGGTGTGACGCCGTCTCCCACCACTTGCTGGAGGCCTGTGCAGCACCAAGGGGCCAGTCGGGCACCTGCTGGCCACAGTGCCCCATGAGGGAGGGCAGGCAGGTGCAAAGCCCTGCTCCTGCACGGCTGGGTGCCTTGGCGCCACATCATGCGGCAGTACCTGACAGCGAACAGCACGATGAGGGGAGGCCAGGCCTCGAACATGCTCATGCTGCCTTCAGGCAACGCTGTGCAGGCTGCAGCCACCTGCAGCAGGTGTGGGTTGCCCTGCTCCTGCATGGCTGGACACTCAGCGCCGGTGAAGTCCGACACAATCTGCTCCACCACATCGTAGGGGCACGTGACCTGTCCTCCGTGCGAAGCCCCACTCGCATAGCGGGCACACCGATTCACCTGCATGCAGCCGGGGGAAAGCAGGCCTGAGCAGTGCGACAGCCGGCAGCTGCACAGCAGCAGATACGGCGGCCTGAAGGGTGAGTGCCCCACGGCCACCCAGCCCAGCTCCCTGCCTGTCGTCGGTGGCGGCTGTCCCCCAGGCTGCTGTGCTGGCTGGCTGCATGTGGGGCATTCTGCCTGAAGAGCGACAGCAGACAAAGTCCCCATGCAAAACCTGGCTGCATGTGAGGCACTCTGCCTAACTCGATTGGACACCCTATGGCCACCGTCCCAGACAGAGTTTGGACGCGCACCAGTGTTCCAAAGTAGTCTGCCCGCCCTGTGGTGGTGTGTGGCACCACCTTGATGGGAACGCCGGAGTAGAGTCCCATTTTGATCCGAGGCCCTGCACGACAGACACGTGCTGTGGTTTCAAACACCACCTTGATGCTGATGCTGCTGAATCCTGGAGCCCTGTACAGCAGGCGCTGGCTCTGTAGGTTCCACCACCACCTGACCGCAAATGCGACGCACGCCCATCTGAGTGATGCTGCCAACATCAGCCTGAAGATCAGCAGGGCGGTGTGCTTCCTCAGCAGCTGCCAGGCAGCTGCACTAACCTTGCCACACGAGGGCATCCCCGCTCATCTCTGCTCTGCAGGGCTGCAGCGAGAGGATGTCCAGCCCCCAGTGCACCTTGAGCAAGGCCTCCTGCACCTGCAGGCGCAGAGATGTGTCAGTGCAGTAAGACCTACTTCCTAGCGGCTGTGCACACCAGCAAGGCGGCTGCAGGGGATGGTCAAGTTGCAAACGCACAGGATTGTGTCACTCTGCTGACTGCTCTGCACACAAGGCAAGTGAGAAAGCCTGCATCTGCACAGGCCCCAGCGGCGTTCTCGCGAGGCAGGCGGAACTGCTGCTGCGCCGCCCATCGCAGCGGACCCGGGCTGTGCAGGCGCTGACAGCGATGCCGGGACAGGGTCCCCAGCCTCACCATCATGCAGAACTGGGCTGCCCAGATGGGCTGGTGGAAGGCCAGCATGAACTGCCCCTCTGCCTCCTGGCACTCGTAGCCCTCCGTCACCCGCAGCAGGCGGCGCACAACATCCGTGTACAGAGTCAGGGCATGGTCAGCAGCTTTTGGGTCGCTGGCCTGCAGCAAAAGGAAGAGCTCCACATCAGGTCAGGTCGCCTGGAGGCAGCATGGCGTGCCGCCACTGACACCTGAATGCAGCCAACAAGCAAATTGGGAGCAGCATGTGTGGAGCAGACTGCAAAGTGGGAAAGGTGTGGTGAGCAGGATGCATGACAAGAAAGGGCAGATCGTCGCCCATGTCGCTCTGCGTGAGGCTCACCTTCATGGACTTGAGGCCGTCCATGCTGCAGAAGGCCAGCGTGATGACTGGCAGCTGCACTTTTGCACCCTCAGCTGAGTACCCCAACGGGGCTTCTCGGGCAGCTGGAGCATCGAAGTAGCCTGCAATTGGCAGGGTCTCCATGACTGAGCAACAGCGGGCTGCATGCTGAGGCGCAATGCCCAATCAGAAGGCTACAGCAGTTTGCAGCGGTTGGCTGGTGAGGGTTCACCTGGCGTCAGCTGCTCCACGCTGCACAGGGGCGGATGCATCCTGGCCCTCTCCTGCAGGCACCAGCAGCAAGGGGCTGCTGCACTGTGGCGGCAGAGGTGAGCGCCCTTCCCTGAGACTAATGACAAGGCTGGACATCATCTGCGCCAGGGCTGCTCCCAGCTACTCAGCATGTGATCTGTAGGCGCCTGCCATGTGAGCTGCCTCGGTGCCCGGCAGGCCGACCCTGCTGCGGGCTAATCGTACTGTGGCAGTCTTTGCATGCAAAGCACGTTTGTGGCCTCCCACAGGGGCCGCTGCCTGTGATGACATGCTGCTGAGGCCCTTACCTCCAGGCCAGGAACCAGGACCTGGTGAAGCTGCATGGGGCTGGAGAAGTCCTTGAGCACGTGCTGCCCCATATCCATGACAATGAGGCTGTCCATCTGCGTTGGCAGCCCATCCAAGGACCCTGCCGGCACGTAAGGGGATCTCAGGTGCAAGACCTTGTGGCAACGGCTACAAGAATCCACTTCCTGTTATACAGACGCCACGCAACAAGCACAGCACAGTGCCAATCACCGTTGCACAATCACATCACAACATGTGCTACACAGTAAACAGCACATCAGTGCTGGACACCAAGCTGTTTGACCCATGGGCACACCTTGAGGTCCACCAGACAAAATTGTAAAAAGGCCTTTGCGGCCTGGTTTCTCAGCAATGGCCCTGCAGCAGATGAGGCCTGGCAGTGAGCTGATCAGAGAGCACCTGCAGGCTGCTTCAGCACCCTGTGAGCCCATCCACCAAAAGCTGCACTGCTCACGCTGTGTGGGTGACGCATTCTGGTCCACGCTCAAGGTCCACCAGTGGCGTGTGGCTGTTGACACGTGGCGTGGCGGCCTGGCTGGCGCTGTGGCTGCTGGCTTTCACCTGGCTGTGCTTGGCGCTGATGTTGAAGAAGGAGGCGCCCAAGGAGTGGTCCAGCCACCGAGAGGCCTGGCGGCTTGTCTTCTGCCTGTGCCAGCAGGGCTCAGAATAGGCAGTCGCAGAGGGTTGGCAGCAGCCAGTGCCTGCTTTTGCCCAAAAGCATTCTTTTCATGGGGCCCAGGCCCAGCGGTACTGTGACAATCCGCAGCTGTGCCTCGCCTTGCCCGATAGCAGACCTGCCGATTGCCATCATGGCGCACCACCTGCGGTGTGCATTCTGGTGCCTGCTTATGCCTCAGCAGTGACCCTCAGCTTCAGCAGCCACAATGCTGAGCGCAGCAAGCAAGCACACCACAGCAGTCCTGGGGCCGTGAAGTGAGATACCTGGGCTTTTGTGCATCCAGCTGTGCATAGTCGGGGTGTTTGGGCAGGCTCCTCATCAGGTCACCCAGCGAGGAGTTGATGGCAGCAAAGGTCCCAGAGTCAGTCACGATCTGACCTGCAGAGGCAGGGGCAAGGCTGCATCAGGGACGTCACAACGGGACCTGCACACCACTGGGAAGGCTGCAGCAGAGATGCCACGATGGGACCTGACATCAACAAAAACAGCGCTGCAGCGGAATGGCACGGCATGACCTGCACAGCAATGGCCACACGGCAGCAGGGATGCCAGCAAGCTGTGCAGGCGGGGTGCAGGAGCTGAACACCAGCTTCATGTTGATTTCGAGCATTGATCAGAGCCGAACCCTTCAAGGCATCAAAATTGGCGATTGAAAGAGCGACCCACCTCCATGGGGCACCTCGCTGACAGCGTGCACCATCTCCGTCACAGGACCCTCATACCTGCAGGCAGGGGGTCAGGGGTGGCAGCCTCTCTCGAGGGGGGGGGGGAGACAGCTACAGCTGCGCCTCGTGCACCCTGGGAGGTGCACTGCTTGCTCTGTGTACACAAGGCCTGCACTTGATGGACTCAGAGAAGCAGAGGACCTACCTTAGCGCATGTGGAGAGATTCACTCACTCGGCAAATGACTGAGACATGCGCCCTGGAGGCGTTGAATGCAGCCTACACAGCCTACTGCTCAGCGCCCCGTCAATCAACTTAAGGAGGCTCAGACATGATATTGCTGCATGCCACTCACTCGACGCGCATCGTCATTGGGTGCACCCTGGCCTTGGACACCTTCCCATATGCGATGGCCATGCGCACCGCGAGCCCCCGGAAGGCCACCTCAGAGGGAGCGATCTGCAGGCGATTGCATGTGAGCCTCACGCTGGCTGGCAGTCACAGACGCCTGTCAGCACAGGCAGCCAAAAACCCCTGAGCAGGCAGGCTATGGCAGACGCACCGCGCCAAGGTCATACACTTGGGGAGGCTCCGCCGGATCCTGTGAGGCTGGGCCGCCAACAAAAGCGGCCGCGCTGCTGGCAGCGCGGCTGAGGGACCTCTTGGTTGACTTGCGCGACCGCAGTGCACGCTTGGAAGCCGCACCTGCAGAGCCCAAGGGTGCTCAGTCCTTGACACAGACTCACAGCAGGCAGGGCCTGCAATGCTGCAGTCCATGACACCAAGCACTCGACACACTCACTGGGCTGGCCCATCTGATGACTACCGCTCAGGCAGGGTGGCACTGGAACTGCATCCCGCGCTGCGCCGTGCAAGGGAGTTGGCCTGAGGCAGCTCTTTGGATGCTGCTCCAGAACCGTTGGCCACTTGGCAGTGAGCAGGGCCTGCAGTGGACGGGAACTAAGTGAGCAGGCCCTGCGGCAGGAGGTGCAGCTCGACTGCACACTGACAGAGGCCAGCAGAGCGCGCCAGCTCACTTGCTGGGTCTCCACTGCCCAGCTCACAGCGTCGCTAGCTTCATAGAAGGCCTGCAGCAGCAGACTGCCTGATGTGAGGGGAGAGACCTCACAGAAGCAGCATGCACGCAGCCATGGGGGGCCCTACCATCAAGAAGGCATCGCCCTCTGTGGTGACCTCATATCCGTAATGTCGTGAGAGTCTGCTGCGCATGATCTGTAACAGCCACAACTTGCTGTCTGAGAACACGCACATCCACTGACTGCTATCTCGAAATGGATTGACGACGACCAAGTATGGATGTCTAAACTGAGCACCAAGCAGTCTGTGTCTCAAGATGAGCACTCAGCACATGCTGCCTTGAAATGGGATGGACGGAGCCAGCTTGCATGGCAGTCTTGAAGCTGGAAGGTGCATCTGGCTGTGCAGAAGCTCACCTGGTCATGCAGAGCAATGGCAGCGTTCATGGCGTCACGATTCTGCAGGCACAGCACATGCTTGAGGACCAAGGTGGCTTTCTGCGGAAAGGTGCAAGCAAGCGGCTGCTGCAGGTTCAGGCGGCAGCAGCAGGGCACAGCCATCACCCATTCCCAGAGCTCTGTGCTCCCCTCCACGTCAGTCAACACAAGTGCAATGTTGCCAGCGCCTGCAAGCACAGGAACACTCCTGGGGTCCCTTGGCATGAGCTGTGGCTGCACAAGCAGGAGAGATGTCCATCTTTGACAGGGCAGCTCAGCAACTTTGGTCAGTGCCACGTGGTGGCTCCATGCACTTCAGTAGCAGCAGGCTCTATGCCTTCAGTAGCAGCAGGCTCTCGGCCACCTCTGGTAGTGCAGAACTGCGACTCGAATCAGTGCTCACGTGGTGGCCCTGTGCGCTTGCGCAGCAGCAGCAGGCTCTTGGCCAGCCTGGCTCTGGCCAGGTAGCCCAGCAGAGCCAGCGCAATGCTGCAGCCAGCCATCGCAAGCATGCCATCCAACAGGGACTTGCGCAGGCGCGGGTGGCTGTTGACGGTTGGAGTGCACTCAGGGGGCTGGCCTGGCACGCTGACCAGGCTGTAACCCAGATCGCAGTGGCACTCCTGCAGCAAGGGCAGGCGGGTGGGCATTGACTTGCTGAACTGCAAGCTGGGCCTGAGCTGTGTGGGCGCGAAGATCACATGCTTTGCTGAGATGTGAGCAATCGCACCTGATAGTTGGTGTATTCTGCGGTGATGCTGAGGTACTGTAGCTGGGGCATGAGGGTGTGGTTGACGGCAATCTGGGGGCAGGCCATGTTGGGCAGGGCATCGTACATGAGACTGCAGAGGGCAGCAGCACCACCTTCTGCCCATCAGCTTGGCGCAACATAATAAGTTGTCACTCTGCAGCTCAGCCGGAGACAGGCTGGCCTGGAGTGGCTTGTCCTGCAGTCAAGGTGACAGACTGCCTCTCTCAGGCAGGACTCACCCAGTGAAAACAGCAAAGATGGGCAGGTCGTTGCCCTGCGCATTGGCTGCCGTGGCTGCCAAGCCACTGTCTGAAATGTCTACGACTTGCAGGGAGTGGAGCACGCCATATTCATCAGGAAGAGGGCCACTGCAGCACAGGAGGCAGCCAAGCATGAAGTTGGCCCCAGGCAACTCGAAGACCTGCTGAGCAGAGAATTATGGCTAGCAACTGCCACCTGAAGTTGTTGCGGCCCAGGTAGAGGTCGGTGAGCAGCAGCTGTTCACTCAGAGAGGCAGGGAGCGTGCCTGACAGCTGATTGCCGTCCAAGTGAAGCATCTGCAGCCACAGATTGTCAGATCCAGCAGTCCTGCAGGGTGAGTGGGTCTGCTGCACGTGTGGCTGGCAACGGAGCTTGCCTTCAAGGTGAAAGAGTGAAAACTGTTGGGGAGGGTGCCAGAGAAGCTGGAGCAGGCAACAGACTTGTTAGGGCAACGTTGGTCAGCACATGAGACATGGCAGCACAGCAGAGGCACATTGCAGGCAACCCCACTTGTTGTTGCTGATGCTGAACTCTGACAGGAGCTCAATCTGACTGAGGAGCGCATCAATGTTGCCGTGCAAGTGGTTGTTGCTGAGGTCTAGCCTCTGCAGGGCATGGCAGGAGGTGGGGAAGATTTGTACAGGCAGTCTATTGGCAGGGGGGCTGTGCATGAGTGCAGCATGCAGCAGGGCGGTGTGGGTGGGCTGTGCTTACCAGGATTGGGGCCAAGGCCAAATCCGTGCTAACTGTGCCTGTCAGCTGATTGTTGTCCAGCAGGATGGTGAGTTCTTGCCCTGTGCAGCATGAGACAGCAGGCGGTCTTAGAGAGCACTGTGAGCAGGAAGGCGTCAAGCGGTCATTCTGGCGGCCAGGGCAAGAAGGGAGGGCTTAGCTGCACGCTTGACAGCCAACTCAGGCAGCAGAAGTCAAGCAGAGGTGGCCATGCATCACCCCGATCTACGTGGCACATTCTGGTAGCTTGCTGACTGACATGGCTGACCGTGCAGTCACCCACCTTCTTCACCTAGATGTGCCTCCAAGGGGATGGTGCCAGAAAGCTGATTGGCTGAAGCTGCAAACATGGTCAGTTGCGGCAGAAGCTGCCAACCCTGGGGCAGTGCACCAGTCAGCTGGTTGTATGAGACCGAAAAGACGTTGAGGTCTGTGAGGTTTTCCATGTCTGGAATGCTGCCAGTGAAACGGTTGCCTTCAAGAGCCACAAGCTTTAGCGATGTGGCGCCAAACAGTGAGGCGGGCAGCGAGCCAGTGATCTGATTGTGCTGCAGATTTAGGTGCTGCAGCTGCGGCAGGTACAAGTCCGGCGGAATGCTGCCTGTCAGGTGGTTGCCAGACATGTCGATGTACTCCAGGGTCCGCTGCAGGGCTGGGAGGCCAGACAGCTGTGTCACATTGATGGAGGCGTTGTTCTGGGGGATCCTCAGGGCAACGGCGGCATTTGGTGTCCAGCAGTGGGCGGTGACAGGGATGGTGCCGCCACCTGGCTGCGGGATGTTGAACACGATCAGCCTTGACGTCGGGCAGCATGTGACGCCATACCAGTTGCAGTGTGCCTGTGGATCCAGGCCCACAGTAACGTTGACAGTACCATTGAGCTTGACAGTACCATTGAGCCAGTTTGTGCGACGGATCCAGTCGGGACCTCCTGCAGCAGCAGGCGCAGGCAGGCTGGTCGGCTGCATGCCCAGGCTTCCACAGCTGCCGTGGCTTGGGGGTCGCAGGCACACGATCACAGGCTGTCTTTACAGCATGCATCGCACCTGAGCTAAGGTACAGCTTTGCAAGCTGCAACTGCTGGGCGACCTGACAATCTTCCGGACAGTATCCCAGCATCTGAGCAGCTGGGGTGTTCCATGAGAGGACACAGGCGCAGAAAAGCAGCCAGCAGAGAGCCTGAGAGCCCATCTTGGGGACCTGCAGGATGCA
Source organism: Asterochloris erici (assembly GCA_019693375.1). NCBI lineage: Eukaryota > Viridiplantae > Chlorophyta > Trebouxiophyceae > Trebouxiales > Trebouxiaceae > Asterochloris > Asterochloris erici. Next base: position 86,478 of record JAAMXJ010000262.1, on the reverse strand, counting down.
GCCAGCAAGGATATGCACTCCTGAAGCCAGGTGAATTTATGAGGCCAGGTGAACCCCAGCACACAGAAAGAGAGCTCCAGGTGGTGCACTCAACAGCCCACACCTGCTCATTGTTTTGGCGTATCCATGGACAGCCACTGAGATGGGTTCAACGACCAAGACCTGAAAGAGCCCACCATAGCAGATGACGGCACGCCACGCAAATCATCATGAATTTGATGGAAGAAAGAATGAAACCCCGTTCTGAGGGCGGTGCTGAAAGGGCTTGTACCTTGTAGGCGAGCCCGATTCGTCAAAAGAATGCCAAGGCTGCAAGCCAATGCCAGACGTCATAAGCCAGTGAAGTGCTGACCCTTCATGCCGCTCTGCCAAACCCACTTCAAGAGCAGGCCTGCCGTTTGAGCTGAAGGAGAAAGTTCACACACCATGGTGGTGGACAGTGGGCAGGTGGGCTCCTGAGTTTGGCAGCCCCACAGGCTGCATCACAGCACCAGCCATGCAAACACGACGCCCACCCCGCCTGCAGAAACGCCTGAATGAGCTAGGGTACCAGCAGAGGCTGGGGCGCCCTTTGAAGTGGCCAACTGTGTTTTGCTTCACCTACTCCATCATGAGCCCGGTGACAGCCATCACAGGCCTCTATGTTCAAGGCCTCCTGTATGGGGGCCCTGTGGCTCTAATTTGGGGCTGGGTGCTGACCTCATTCTTCACCATTGCTGTGGGCCTGGCTTTCAGCGAATTGTGCAGCGCAATGCCGCAGAGCGGAGGTGAGGTGGCACCTGCTGGTTGCATCAGCGCCATAGCCCCAGACCGCGACCTCACCTGTGCTGCGCTGCAGGTCTGTATTTCTGGTGAGGCTGTTGGCAGCCCAGCTTCACGCCCTGTCTGTTGGCTGCTCATGCAAGGCCCTCCTCTCCTGCAGGAGCTACATGCTGGGGGTGAAGCATGGCGCATTCTGGTCATGGGTGACAGGCTGGGTGGGGCTGCCACTGCTTGCATGCCTGCCTGCATTCCTGCCTGGAGTGCTTCAGACACACCAATCGCTTGTCTGCTGCAGCCCTGTCGGCATCTCGGCCTGGGCCGCCTCAGACTCGTCACATGCAGCACCACCGCCTTTCCTGCCGGGCATGCTTCAGGCAGACCAGATGCATGTCTGCGGCAGATGCACCATGCTGGACTGTGTGGTGCAGATCAATCTGCTGGGTCAGCTCGCATTCGTGGCAGGCAATGAGTACACCGTCGTCCAAGTGTTCGCCACCATGATTCTGCTTGGCACCGGCACAGCCACCGGTGGAGGCTATCTGATGTCCTATGGAGAGGTGCGCCCTGCATGTCTGCAGCTCAGCAGCAGCAAGTGCCATGACTGTGCGGCTTGCTCACTGGCTGCATCCTGCCTGCAGCAATACCTGCTGCTGGTCTGTCTGCTGATCAGCCACGCTGCGCTCAACTCCTTCCCCATGGCTGTGGTGGCCCGCATCGCGCAAGTCGCTGCAGTGTGGCTGTTCCTGGGTGAGCTGTTTCCTCTGCGGCATGTGGCCGAGTAGCCGCTCAGGATGCACACTGCCAGATACACAGAAATTGCAGCACCCCGTCTCCCAGATTGAGCCCTGAGGTCCTCAATGGGGCCATGGCGCACCCAGGCTCGGACTTGAACAGGACTTGGGCCGTTGGCAGGCCTGACTGAGTGGCAGGGGCTGCAGAGCCAGCAGCTGACTGCCTGCAGGGGCTGCCATTGTGGTGGGGGTCTTGCTGACGGTCACTGAACACAAGGAAAGCTCCATGTTTGTCTTCACAGTGTATCAGGTGAGGCCTCTGCACTTGCTCGCGACAGCCTCAGCAACTTGGCAGACTCTGAGACCTTCGGACTGAGTGCAGGACAACCCCAGCAGCAACATCACAAGCATCCCCTACACATTTGTGCTGGGCCTGCTGACTGCATGCTGGAGCCAGACGGGCTATGACAGCGCTGCCCATGTCATTGAGGTGCGTGCACCCATGCCCTGGTACCACTTCTACTTCTTTGCACCATCTGGTAGCTGTAGACATGCTGAGACGGTGCTCTGCCAGCTGGGCAGGGTGCCAAGGTGGTGCAGGCGCAGATGGTGCAGAGCCGCGACACCATCATGAGGAGACAAGGCTGACAGGGTGCATGCACCAGCAACCTGCGGCACAGAGCGCTATGGGAATTGCCCTGCTGCCTGGGCTCTCTTGCAGCCAGGGCAGCTGCCGCACAGCCTTGCCTCTGCTGCGTGCAGGAAACAGCGCAGGCCGATGCCGTTGCAGGCCGCCCCATTGTCATGGCCATTGTGCTGGCCTCAGTGACGGGTCTGGCCTACCTGCTGGGCCTGACCTACTGCATAGACGTGAGCCATGAAATTTCTGCTGTCATGCACATGTGACTGCTGCTTTCCTGAGCTGCCAGCTGTGCGCTCTGCAGAACTATGACTACGTCCTGAGCCTTGACAATGAGACAGGAGGGCTCCTGCCTGTGGGCCAAGTGAGCATAACATCTGTCCACAAACATCAGGTGAAGTTTCGCTAAGTTCTTCAGCTGTCAAGTTGCTGCCTCCTGCAGATTTTCTGGGACTCTTTCGCCAACAGGTACGGGACGGGCACCAGATGCATCTGGCTGCTGGGCATCCCGCTGGGAGCCTGCTGGTTCTGTGGCCTGCTCAGCATGACAGCAGCCTCCAGGATGATGTACTCCTTCAGCCGCGATGGCGCCATGCCATTCTATAGGCTCATAAGATATGTTGATCCAGGGACTCAAGCGCCAGTTGTTGCAGGTGAGGCAGAGTGGGCCCTTCCAGCACAGCCAAGGCTGCCACAGGCATGTGCTGCAGCACATGCAGTTCCCTGGGCCTCGCCAGCCAAAGAGTCATGCCCTATCACCGCACCCTGCAAACGTTTTCCCAGCAGTTCAGCTGGCTTGACCTGTGCTGCCACTGGGTGCAGTCTGGACAGTGGCGCTGGCTGCCATCATCATCTGCACAGGCCTGCTGAAGAGCCTCACCATCTTCCTGGCCATCACCTCGGTGGCCACAGCCGGTCTGGCTGCAGCTTACGCCCTACCCCTCTGGCTGAGAGTCCTGGTCCAGCAGACTGGCTTGGAGGCGGGCCCCTTCAATCTGGGCAGGTAGGGAAGCCTGCCGGCCGTGTGGGTGGCGTGTGCAGGACATCTCTGACGGTGCACTGTGAGTGCAGGTGGAGCACACCCATCCACGCCACCGCGGCGCTGTGGCTGACCTTTGTGACCACCATCTTCATGCTGCCGGCTGCATACCCTGTGACCACCATAGTCGGGGCCCCGATGGCCTTTGCCCTGGTGGTGGTCCCAGTCCTGCTGTGCTGGTGGGCCTGGAGCCGGCGCTGGTTTGGCGGGCCCATGCCAGATGTCTACAACTCAGAGGTGGGTGCCAGCAAGCGTGTTGCTCAGCAGGCAGGCCCTGTCGTGCAGCAGGTGCCACCATCTTGGCTGGCTGCAGATTGTTAAGTTGAAGAGCTGGATACTTGACCCACCCAGGACAATGTCATGATCAAATAAGCCAAGGCAAAAACTATGTTCACAGCAGCATTCAGGTTAGGAGTCCATCGCTGGGGCCATGGGCCTCCATACCAGGATTGAACGTACATACAGCCCATCAGAAAACTTGAGCTGTTCCATCTATCCCTCTTCCTCCAGCTTTTTGTGTTTCTGCAAGCAGAGAAAGGACCTCTTGAAGCCTGTTGTAACATCACCTGTAGGACAGCTCGACTGAGGTTGCGCACCTTCTTCTTCCCTGAGACAGCAGCCCCCACTTTCTGCGAGTCATCTCCCCGTGGGCCCTTTCCCTCACCCCGCCTCTCCTTGCTCTTCTTCTGCTTGTGTTGCGCCTGGGCGGCTGCCAGCGCACTGGCTTCTGCAGGTTCAGCCACTTTGCCTGCTTCATGCTTGCGCTTGCTGCCCTTGGTCTTTTTATGGGCGGACTGCAGCCCCTTGGGCCGCTCTGCCAGAGGCGACTCAGGTACAGCCGCCCCAGGGCTAGCGCCTGGCTCACAGGCACCTGCCGCGTCCTCGTCGGCATGGGCCTGGAGGATGCCCGACTGGTAGACAGTCATGCGCTTGGCAACGGGCACTGCCTGCACTCCTTGCTGCTGGGGGAGGAATGCAAAAAGCTGAGGCTTGAGCCCTGTCGCCTCTGACTGCATGGTGTAGGAGCTGCCTGCAGCAGCAGCATACGAGCATGGGGTGCTCAGCGCTGGCACCTGAGCCGAACAGACAGCAAGCGAGAGCAGGGTGAGGCACACCGTTGAGTTGACAGGTGGCCTGCACATCTTCACCAGCGTCCTCTGACAAGCGCCACTGACAGCCCTGGGTCAGATCCCACTGCAGCATGATGGTTCTGGCGTCAGATGTTTGCGTCTCTGAAATGAAGCAACAGCTCACAATGCATCACTTGCCTCATGGGGCAGCTGCAGCAGCCACAGCTCCTGGGCCTCATGGCTGGCCAGTGGAGTGGCAGGGTCCCTGTTGTCAGGCTCATAGCCGGCTGGCACCTCAGCAGCCCTGCACAGCGCAATCATGGTCATGCCTGGGCCTACCCATATGCCAGATCAAGCTGCAGCCACTGCAACTCACTGCAGAGCAGGCATCAGGGACGCTGTGGATGGACAGTAAAGAGCACATCCACTTTTCAAATGGGTTGCAAATGCTGGTGAAGGCTGCTGCTTTGGCGATGCTGCCTCATGCAGACCTATAAGGGTTTCCTGGCACCCTAGGTAGCTACATGCGTTAGACTTAGACTTCTGCTTGGACTGCCCTGCTGTCATTGGACTTACCGCATCACTTGCTGACATGTCTTTGTGAGCGCTTCCGCCATGAATCCGAGTTGCCCATCCTAGGCTGATTCCATGCTAGCGGGCCAGAACCCCAGTGGCTGGGTAGCTGGTGCTCAGCATGAGAAGTGGCCCCGTCTCATCTCAGCATGACCTGCCATGAGCACCAAAAAGAAGATCCACCCTGGCAGGCTCGAGCTGGATGTGCATGAGCCATGCATCAATGTCCATTACGAGGTCTGCCATCCATAGTAAAGGCTCAAGGAAATGCAGGCAGGCATGCGCTGAGACAACCTGCACTGCACCCCTGCAGACTCAGGAATGGGACATGGCCAGCGATGGCGCGGCAGCTCTGGTTTCCAGCACCCCCGGCATCAAGAGGCATGTCTGCTGCAGCCTGGCGGGGTGTTCTCGCTTGTGCAAGCCTGTGTGAGGAAGCTGAGGTTGCCTGTGCTGTCCAGGGTCAAGGTTGGGAGCGTGACCAGCACGGCAGCCATTCCAGACCTGGCCCAGCAGATCGTGGGCAAGTGTAGACTCATACACAGCTCCAAGGTGTGTCGATGGATTGCCCTTTGGCACATCCCATGCATGCACCCCTTTACCGCCTGCCCAATTTCACTTCATGCTGCTGCAGATCCCTCAGGTGGAGGCCCTGCTGCATGAGTTGCTGCAGAGGGATAGCGGGACCCCGGGGGTGCAGGTCAAATCCGGCCAGTTTGCCAATGCCTACAGTGAGTGCCACTGCAGCACTAGACTGACCCCTCATCATGCACGCGGCAGGCGGAGCCGGGACGGTGCTGCTCTGCTGCTGGCACAGGCCCCTGAGCTCTGCACAATCGTGTCTTAGTCTCGCAAGTCCTTGCGCAGTGTACGCAGCACAGGGCAAGTGTGGATGATGTCTGCCGCATCTGCAGGCAGCGAAGACAAGCAGCAGCTGTGGCAACGAAACCAGGAACGCTTTGCGAGCGCGCAGGAGTCAGAACCTGAGCAGCCGGCCCTGCTGGAGCACCTTGACTCATACATTGTGAGGCGGACGGGATGGCATTGGGCAACAGCTTGGTTTCAGGCACCATCGCAAACTGGGCTGAGCATCTATCCTCCTGGGTCATTGCTTCAGTTCTATCGTGTGTTGCACGAAAGCAGTAGTCCTCACTGGAGCTTTGGCCAAGTGCATTTGCTGCCAGCCATGATGGCCGTGCCGGATCTTGCTTGTTGCCCTCGGCCGCTGAGCATGACATGCACAGCCGCCCTGCAGCTGGAGGGGGCTGGCCCGCTAGCTGTCTGCCGTCTCGGGGAAGATGGCTCACCAGCCCACTGCTGAGGGTGGGCTGACCAGGTGCGTACTCCTTCTGCAGGAGCACCTGTATGACGAGGACATCCAGGGCAAAGTAGCTGCAGCCTCCCAGATTGCGACTCTGTTCCGGCAGACGGCCCAGCTGCAGCCCCTGCTGGCGGAGGCAGCCCTGCTGCCCACATTGGCGCGCATTCTGCGCGACGATGGACGTCGCAGGTCTGCCTGCTCCTGTCAGTGGCAGCTTATTGCTGCTGCCTGGCCCGGGGGTTGGGAAAGGGGCTGGGGGCTTCCAGCAAGGGGACCTGGTTCTGAATTGTTGGCCTGGCTGCAAAGCCTTCAAACATGCAAAGCGCTTTGTTTAGATGCAAAGCTGCATTGTCTCCGCTTGTTCTGCATGTGCATGTCCCTTCGCAGCCTTGCCTGGCTCACGGGTCAGCGTGCTCCTGCAGCGTGGACCTGTGCCTGGCTATCGAGTCAGTTTTCTTCGCCCTGTCCAACTTCAGCCAGGCCCACCAGCTGCTGCTGGACAACCAAGTGGGGGCCGTCACACTTGATGTGATCGACCTGGAGCTGCGGCGGGCAGATCACCGTGAACAGGTGGGCGGAAATGTCCTGCTCATGGCAGACTGTGAGCGCTGGGGGACGTCATGCCCTGTTAGGAAGCATCTGGAATGCCTCCTGGAATTTGGGTGCTTAAATGCTGTTGTTGCCGCTCCACAGTGAAGCTGGAGGGTGGGCAGCCGTGTGGGTCGTCAATGGAGTGATGGGCTCATGTGCCGTGCTCAAAGCTCAAGGCAGGGGTGGAGTGTTGTGAACTGATTGGGGGTTGGTCAAGGTTGCAAGGCTTTTGTCACTGCGCTGGTGCTGAGCGGTCTGGGGCTGTGAAGGAGGTGTGAAGGATCTGCAATCTACCTGGCAAACCCTAGCTGCGGCAGAGGCCTTGGTTTTGGGGGGGCAGGGGGGGCGGGTGCCAGGGGCTTCTGGGCTTGGCGGCCGCCACTGCAGCCTACTGATGAGGCCAGAGGTGTGCTCGGCGGCTGCATCAGCGAGGTGCGCGTGCAGGGCTTGGCGCATTCTGCTGCTCCATGCCTGTGTTATGTCGCCTTGTGCCAGCAGATTGCGCCTGGCAGCAAAGCAAGCAGCAATTGAGGGGAATTGACTTTGAGCCAGCATGGATGAGCTGCTATGAGCTGCCCAGAACCAATGCTGATAGCTGGTGGCGCAGCCCTGTCAGGATGGCTGGGGGCGTCTCAGAACCTTGCACCAGACAGGCATCATTGATTACATTATCATCGGGAAGCAGGCCACAGCTGGTTGCTGCTCTTGGGCAGCCAACTCAGCCCTGCAGGAGTTGCTGTGCCTGCAGGAGGCTGGAGGCAGCGCCGCAGTTGCCCAGCGGGTGGCTGAGGGCACTGCCACCAAGCAGGACCGCAAGCTGCTGCTGGCCAGCCAGAAGCAGGACCGCCTGTTGTACATCTGCACCTACCTGCTGCTCAACCTGGCGGAGGACCCTGCCATCGAGCGCAAGATGCACAAAAAGGTGTGCCCCCCACTGGCCTGCAGCAGTGTGCAAGCCCCTTGGTGCTTGCTGCGCAGTGCTGCCTCGAGAACTCATGCCTGTGGCTGGTGGCCATTGGGCCCCGCATGGGTGGGCAGCCACCAGATCTTTACACTGCACAATCCAGGGCCACTGCTGCTGCCCTGTAGGCCCTGCTGCTGCACTTCTGACTGGGTCTCGAGGCTCACCCTGACCCTGAAGGATGCCTGCCTGATTGGACTTGCCCAGGCTTGCCAGCAATACCAGCCCAGTACGCAGGCCACTGTGCCCTGGTGCAGCCAGAAGTACCATGTGGCGGTGCTGGCTGCCCCGCTTATCCTGCAGTCTGCAGTGCCTCCAGTCCCCACATGTGCCCGTCCTGGGGCGCTCCCGACTGGGAGGTTGCAGGGACACTGACTGCCCTGCTCGCTGCAGAAGCTGGTGCCCTGCCTGGTGCGCATGCTGGGGCGTACCAACCTGGAGCTTCTCATTCTGGTGGTCACCTTCCTGCGCAAGCTGTCTGTCTTTGCAGAGAGCAAGGACCAAATGGCGGCCTGCGAGGTTTGTGCAGGCAGAATGCCAACCCTGCATTTGTGTATCTCTTGAGTATCTTGCACAGGCCGGCTCCACGTGCTGCCTCTCCTGAACTTTCGAGGTGGCAGCCTGCAATGGCAGCCGACAGGCCAAGGCCAACCCCTCTGCTTTCGTCCTGTCCAGGCTTTGATGCACAGCCCCTCAGCTTGCTGCCTGTTGATCACCGCATCTGATTTAGACTGCTACCCAGCACTAGCCCATGCATTGCTCTGCCCTCTTCCATAGCAACCCCCAAGCCTGAAATGTGACTCTGACTCAAACCAATGACCACATGAGCAGGCGGTGGCCCCCCTGGCGCGCCTGATGGACGCCAGCAATGAGGTTCTGCTGGCAGCTGTGCTGCGCCTGCTGCACAACCTGTCATTTGATGACACGCTGAAGGCAGACATGGTCAAGCACGGCCTCGTGCCCAAGGTGAGAGTCAGGCCCCTTGCTGGCATGTGGGGGCACGGCAGCAAGCACTGCCCCTGCTTGCAGCTGGGTTGCCTAGCCACTTGACACTCTCTGATGCAACTGAATGGTCAGGCACAGTGCATGCCCAGGGTGGAAGGGCGTGGCTCCTGCTGATGCAGTAGCCTCAGGCAGTGAGCAGGCTGCACACCAGCGTCTGCCAGTGCCCTGGAAGCCCTGCCGTTTTGGCGCCAGATGTCCAGCTGAGCTGACGCTGCAACACCCACTGCGCATGCAGCAGCAGCCTGGCAGGGCCCAAGTCTGGCCAGGTCTAGGCTGACGCCTCGGCAGTGGTGCAGACACCCTACCCTGTGCAGTCTGCAGATGCTGGCCCTCATGCTGCGCCCAGCCTTCCGTTCCCTGGCCTCCAGACTGCTGCATCCTGCCTGACAGATAGTCTGCAGCTGTGCATTCTGTGCTAAGCCCTTGCAGCCCGTGTGTTGGCTGCGCTGCCATGTCAGCTGCAGGCAACGCTCTCCCCTGCTCTGCTCTACAGGCGGTGGCCCTGATGCGTGACCCGGCCTTCCAGTCCCTGGCGTTGGGCCTGCTGTACCACATCAGCCAGGAGGAGCGTCACCGCACCATGTTCTCTTACACGGATGCGGTCCCCGCCATGCACGCCATGCTGATGGGCACCCATGACCTGCGCAGCATGCCTGAGCTGATTGCGCTGGCAGTCAACCTCACACAGAACACGCGCATCGCAGAGGTAGGGCGCACGTGCTGGCTGCTGTGCAGGCGGCAGAGTCATGTCAAGAAAGACAGGCATGCACATGTAGGGCTGCATGTAAGCAGCACCTACTGGTACCAGCCTGTTGTCATCGGCAGAGGGAGGGGCCAGCAGCAGGGTGCCGGGCAGACGGGCAAGGCATGTCAAGATAGACAAGGATGCACAGGTGGCCCTGCCAGCACAGCCATCTATGAAAAACAGCGGTAGGGGGCAGCAGCAGCCCCTTGCAGCAGGCTGGATGCAAGCATGACGCAAAAAACACACATGCACCTGGGCCCGTCTCGTGGCAGCGTTTCCAGCAAAGACTGCCCTGGCAGGCATGCGCCGGACATGCACAAGCGGTAGGGCAACCCAGGCTGCAAGCAGGATGGGAGCTCAGCTGAGAGGCCAGCCCTGCAGATGGGGGCAGCCACGGGTAGCACTCGCCAGCCTGGCATGTTGCAACCTGCAGCCTCGCTCAGCTGCAGCCTGCAACACACCAGCAGTGCCCACCCCTCAGCTGTCTGTAGAGTGGGGCCCCAGAACATGCTCACAGGCAGCAAACACCTCTTTCTGTTCCCAACCACATCCTCAGGCAACCGCTCAAGACAGGCTGCTGTCGGCCGCAGGCAATGTATGTGGAATAATAAGCACACATGCCGTGCCCAAGGGCCCAGCTGTCTGTGAACAGCACTCAAGGTTTTAGTGCTTACAAGTACCAACTGCATGAACATCTCCCTGGAATGCTGGCAGCTGTTTGCCCAGCCAGCGCTTGTGAAAGCCCAACAAAGCTGCTGCTGGCTGCATGCAGAGTGCAGACACAATGGCAGTGCTCAAGCCTGCAGCTTTGTGAGGGCTGCGACTGAAGCGCCCTCATGCAGGTCCCCTGCCCACCCGCCCTGCCCCATGCACAGGCCGACGCTCAGCACTACCTAGAAAGCTGCGGCTGGCTGCAGGCGATGTGTACGGGGGACCGGCTGGCCCAGCTGATCCAGCACGCCCTGCAGATGCGTGACGAACTGCTTTTCAAGGTGCTGCGCAACATCAGCCAGCAAGATGATGTGGGAGTCAAGGAGCGCTTTGTCCCATACGTCGACGCGCTGGTGGGGCTTCTTAAGGTGGGCGGGCATGCTGCTGTGGCAGCCATGCCTGCTTCATGCCAGCTGCGTGTGGCGGCTTGCTGTCAGATGGCTTTGGCTCTGAGCAGGTGCCCGGCAGTGATCAAGGCTGGGCCCACAGCTCACTGCTGTATTGAACCATTCTCCCTGCAGACAGCTGCCCTCAGCGTCCAGGCATGCTTGCACTGGGCTCCCTCCACAGATGGCCGCCAGACATGAGCATGCAAGCATGGCATGTGGAAGTCCACAACGAGGCCTGATGCATTCGCTGCAAGGGTGGCAACGTGCTGGGCAAAGCACGCGCGGCAGCTGCAAGCACAAGTGCATTCTCAGAGCGTGTTCCTTGTGTGTGCAGGCGCCAGACATCGATTCAGACGTGTTTGTGGAGGTGCTGGGCTGCCTGGCCACCCTGTCCATCCCTGGCTTTGACTGGCAGCCCATCATTGTGAAGCATGACCTCGTCCACTTCCTCACAGGTCCGCCTCAAACTTGCACTGAGTGCTCCATACCACAGTGCAGCCTGCACATGCATGCAAAACTGGCTGGTCGCTGGGCACCAAGGTGATGGTGCAGCAGGGCCTGCGGCTCCGAGAGGCTGGCAAGCTGGCGACTCCTGCGTGAGAGCAGCTGGAATGCTGCAGGCTGACATCAGTGGTGGACTGCAGGGTACACCCAGCTGGGGGTGACCGAGGATGACATCCTGCTGGAGGTGGTCATACTGGTGGGCGTGCTGTGCTCAGAGACAACAGCTGCGGCGTTGGTTGAGTCTGGACTGGTGGGTACAGCATGGATGCTTGCCTTGGCAACTCAAGCTGACACCCTCACTGCTGGGCACTGCCTTCTATTTTAGGAACTGAAACAAATGCTGCACCTGCTGATGATTGCATCGGCACAGAACTTCACATGGCATCTTGAGACTGCTGTCTTGTAGGAGAGGTTGATCGCTGTATTGCCTGCTGGCTTTGACATGACCTGCATGGCGTCTGTGCACCGACAGTGACGATGCATCCAGCTTGGCTCTATCATCTGGCTCATGGTACACCTCTCTGAAGGCCTGCCGGGACATCTAGCTCACAAGCAGCTCCTTCATGGCTCTCTCAAGGCCTTCTCATGCCATCTGGTCCCACAAAGCAGCTCCCATATGGCCCTCTTGTGGCATTCAGCTCACAGCTGATGCGCATTGGGAATGCAGGTGGACAGCATGTACCTCATGATGGCTGAGAAGAAGGAGGACGACGAGTTTGTGCTCCAAATCACGCACTCACTCTACTCCCTGCTCATGTATGATCCCACACGGGATTTGCTGCTCAACACCACACAGGTGGGGCCTAAGTGCTGCATACAGTGCTATCCAAACCACGATTCACAGGATACGGTGTAGAGCTGCGGTGCAGGGATCGCCTGTGCTAGGTGCAGCTTGACTTGCTGAGAAGGGCAGCGCCACACTGGCAGTGGCATATCTCAGACAATCTGTACCAACATGAGGCAGATGCCGGCACCCTTCCCAGAGGATGCATGGCCGCCGGCAGTGGATCAGCTGTGGCGTGCACAGACGATGCAGCGGTGCTTGGCTGCGGAGGCTGCCTCTGGTCTGCAGGTGGTGTTCTACCTGGTGGACTTGCTGCAAGACAAGCACCCCGAGGTCAACAAGGCAGCTGACAGGGCTTTGGACGTCATCATGGACACCAACGAGCAGTGGGCGGTCAAGCTGCGCGCCCTCAAGTTTGAGGCACACAACCAGGACTGGCTGGAGGCCACTGAGAGGATGGATGCTGAGGTGCAAGCTTGACACCTGTGTGCCTGTCAGTCATGTCCAGCTGCTTTTGCTGGAAAAGCTCAAGGAGTGGGTTGAGGCCACTGAGAGGCATCCAATGTTGATGCGCAGATCGATGCTGTGCTGCTGCTGTCTTGCCAGTGCTGTGGCAGCACAGGGGGGACAGCCTTTACGGAGGACAGCTCTGCACATCATGACGAAATGGGGGCAGCCTTGACAGAGCACAGCTCTACATAACATAACATGATCTGCATTGAGGCCTGCATGTAGCAACACCTTCCAGGACATGCAGAACTCACAAAAGGCATCTCGCTGCTGTGCCAGGGCTTGCACCAACCTGAGGGCGCCTCAGTGCTGGACCAGCACGGCTCGGAGTCGGAGCACAGCTCTGGAGGTCTCTATGTTCATGATAGCACGTGAGTCTGTCAATTGTCACATGTGTTTGCTGCAGCAGCGCTTCGTTTCCAATGCTGTCATGTGAGCTGCAGGGTGGTGGGCTTTGAGGACTTGCAGAATGCAGGCCTCTGGGAGCAAGCAGGGTTGCTTGCAGTGCCTGCTGCAGACCAACACATAGTGAATGGTGCCATTACACCAGATCTAGAGCTCAGCCAGGAGGACGGGAGAGGGGAGGCAGAGGCAGAGATGCTTCAATGACGTTTGCGGCACATTGAATTAGACTAAGATGAAATGATGAAATAGTCAGCATCAAATGAGCAGTGCAGAGTGAATGAACAGCCCGTTGTCAAAATGCATCACCACTTCTTGCGTTTAGTCAGCTTCCCAGTTGCCTTTGGCTCCACGACCTTCAGGACCTCTACATCGATTTGTGCATCCATCATTGCATGCATCCAGGCACGCTGCTGCTCAGACAGCCTGTCGCGGGGGCCCTTGACCTCTGACAGTTTGGCACTTCGTGTGCTTGGGTTCCAAAGAAGCAGATCTGGCAGGCCACCTGAAGGCATGCAGCAAACTCCTGGGCATGGCCTTGTTGGGAGCACCAACAACTCTGAGGCAGGCGTGGGTCAAGGCCTTGAAGCGGCTGAGCAGCAGATTGCCATGCACGATGCCTGGTGGGCTCAGCCGGCTGCAGTGCAGCATGCCACCTCCCAGCATTCAGCTACAGATCATCTCTGACTGCAGCTTGCCTCACCTGCTGATCCCGAGAAGTCCTGTGCCAGGAGCTGGCACATAGCAGCCAAACCCTGCCCGCCCACACATTCGGCAATCACCACCAGCTCCTCAATGTCTGCAGGCACATCACATTTCTCAAGACCGCCTCGGATCAGGGAAGTTGGCCCGAAGATCGGTGCATTGAAGGCGCAGAGTGAACATGCCTCCCTCAGCTGGGTGTGACCTGCTTGCCATGCGACATCTGACCCCTTTGCATGCAGGGCGCGCCTCCCGTGTGAGACGCGTACGCCTGGGGTCTGCTCCAGCACCTCTGCCGCATGACAGAGCAGAGGTGGCCCAGCCCATGGCTGCCTCACCGCATCGATCCCAGTTCACGCCACGGCACCACTGCCTGTGATTGCTCTGCCAGCACTGCCGGATGCGGGCTGGACCAGAGCCAGCCTGCACCTCCTCCAGCCTGGCTCTGATGGCATTTGACCGTGCAGGGTAGAAAGCCACAGTCCCCAGGTCCAGGGGAGCTGTCTGGAAGGATGTCCTGAAGACCTCTGGGACAGGGAGGAACAGGATGTCCCACATGAGCAGGCCAAACATGGTGGCCCAGATGCCTCCCTCAGCATGCATACCTGCAGGCAACAGCCAGCGGGTTTGAAGGTGGCAGCAGGAAGCATGCTTAGCAGAAGTGGGTTGGCTGTCCCAGGCACAGCCTTCCTTGTGGCATATCAGCACACCAGGCAGCAACAGACATCAACTGCGGGGTCCAGCATGCAAGCTGGCCCTGAGCGCTTACCAGTCCACCCCCCTCCCTCAGGTGAAGCGTAGTGCTGCAGGGCCAGCTCCTCCACGGAGCACTCCTCCCCCCCGTTGCCAGCGAAGCGGCTCTTCAGCCCGAGCACGCTGGTCAGGGGCATGGCCATGATGCGCACCTGCAGAGTGCGCAGAATCAAGCGCGGCGAGCCGCGGCTATATAGCCAACGTTCCAGGGCGTTGTGCAGTTGTGAGCAGCAGGTTGTGCAGCAGGCTTTGCTGCCAGAGTGAACCCTCCCTGCTTCAGATGGCTCTCTGCACTGCATTCTCTGCACTGCACTCGGTTGCAAAGCATCCTGCTGCCAAGCGCACGGCTAGAGGCAAGCAGAGTTGATCTGATGACCTGTCAAGCAAAGATATGCCGTGGCCCTCATGGGAAGGTGCCCCCAAAACTCACGCACAGCAGGAGCAAGCAGAGTGACCGCAGTCTGCAGGGGAGGCACAGGAGTGCCCTGCTCACCTCGAGGGGCTCCCTGGACACAGCTGGGCCCCAGGCCGGGCGCTTCCACCGCCGAGGGGCCTTGCCCAGCCTCAGCACGCGCCGCTGCAAGGCCACACGGTCTCCCGCAATCACCCACTCGTCAGCCAGGGCTGCCTCTGCGAGCTGCAGCCAGACAGGAATGGCGGGACCATTGCAGAGCTGCAACCAAATGGTAGCACCAGCAGCCAGTGCAGACGGACATGCAGGGCTTTGCGTGGCCAGCACGCAAGCAAATGTGGTGTCAACAGCCCAGCACAACACTTTAAAGCAGGTGGGACAGTTGCACTTGAAATACCTCCAGTGCATCCTCTGCCCTGCCCAGGTGCTCGGTGTCCAGGGACAGGCGCACCCACCACTGCCCACGTCGCCCCTGGCAGCACTCGCCACCTGCAGCAGCCGAGGCCCAAGCGCCACAAGTTTGAGGAGGTAGGTTGCAGCAGGCAGAGCCGAGGGGCTGGTGGATTCATGAGCTTGTTTAGATGCCAGCGCCTGGTTGTCAGCTGCCCGATACTCACACACCTCTTGCCTCTGAAGCTGCCACCCTGCCGCATCAAGTGCCTGACCAGCCCAGGCCCCACTTACCTCCATGTGGCACCCACAGCAGCAACAGTACAGCCCTTCACAGATTGGCTTGCCCAGCAGTTAAAGCAGCAGATGTGCCGTCGTCCCAGATGCATCCCAGATCACAGGCAACGCTGGGGCAGATGCAATCACCCTGCAGCTGCTGCAGCAGCTCTGTGCGCTGGCAAGCATCTCCACTGAGGGCCCGTTGGTCACCCACATGCGGCAGCACCATTTTGATAGACACAAATGCAGCTTGGTAGCATAAGCGGCTAAACCTCACTCACCCAGCAGCTGCTGCAGCAGCTCCACTGCCTCCCCATACTTCTTCTCCTTCTCCAGCAGCGACACAGCAATGGTGGCCATGCTGGTGTGGATCCATGCTGAAGTGTAGCGCCGCAGGAAGAGCTGCTGTGCACCAGTGCACTGGTCGTGAGCACAGGCTGGGGGCCTCCGCTTGTGGGCGCCGCCTCTGACAGCTTCAAGGGCAGGGCGCAGGGCGGCAGCAATGCCCTTGTCATCCCCTGCCTGCAGGCTGGCACCTCAAGATCAGGCCACCGCCCGCTTCTGGTGGGGCTCCCGCCACGGAGTGCCTCTGGGCACTGGGCTGCAACACTGATGCCGTCGTCGTCAGGCAACCACCAGGTGAGCTCACTGGCAGGCCGCAGCTGCGCTGCAGCAATGTGGGCTCCACAATTCAAGTTTTCATGGATGCAAGTGAAGTCGAGGTTGGCAGGTCAAGGCAGCCTTCCTGCTGCTCAGGGCAGCTGGTACGCGCCCCAGGGTGCCGCAGCAGCCCGTCAGCTGCTCATGCAGCTTGCCTGAGGCCCACCTCCAGGCAGGCATCCAGCTCTGCAGACTGCTGCAGGGCTGCCTTAACAGCCTTCAAGTCGGCACACCTGCCAGTGACAGTGCACCCGAGACCCACCTCTAGGCAGTCGTCCAGCTCTGCAGCCTGCTGCAATGCCGCTTCATAGGCCTCCAGGTCAGCGCGGCTGCCAAAGACGGAGCGCGTGCGCGTGATGGTGAAGGCCGGGTAGCGGGCCACTCCCAAGTCAGCCGCCAGGAAGTTGGACAGGCTGTGGGCCTCATTCAAGAAAAACAGACGCTGCAGGCGCCGCACCAGGGCAGTGGCTGCGCCGGCCAGCTGCAGGCAGGGACCTATGGCAGCGCAGGCCTCCCTCACTGCCTGCAAGCATGATGCATATGTGGGGCCTCAGACTTGATAAAGGTGTAGTTTGTAGGTGTGGTGAGCTGCAGGCAGGGTCGCTGGCGGCCCAGGCCCCCCACGCTGCCCACGACCACAGCGCGGATGGTGATGTCATCATCTTATAGAGGTGCATCATGGGTGCCAGCAAGCCGTGGGCGGGGTTCACGGTGGTGTCAGCCTCCCCCGCTGCCTGCAGCCATCCTGCAGAGTCTGGCCTTGAGTTTGTCGATGGCGCAGGGGCCAAGGGGTCCCAGAAGGGCGGGGAGGGCGATGTCAACTTGTGCTCTGGCTGAGCTGGCCTGCGCTGGCTGCTCTGCCATGGGCTCAGAGAGGTCGCCCTCACCTCTGAAGCAGGCCCACCCTCGTGGCAGGCCTTCCCCAGCTGCTTAAGCAGCTGCCCCTTGTTGCCTCTGCCCAGCAGGTGCAGGCCCCCCAGCAGCTGCTGCAGCTCAGCCACTGTCAGTGTCTGCCCCAGCTCCATCAGCAGGTCTGGGTCCGTGGTGCTGCCAGTGACAGCAGCAAAACTGGCAGCTTCCAGCTCAGCAGCTGCAGCGGCAGCGTCTGACAGCTCAGAGTACTGCGCTGTGCTCAGGCGGAACCAGGGGCCCTTGCGCAGGAAGAAGCGCAGGAACAGGCACTGCGCCTGCTCAGGGAGGCCCTGCAGGGCAGCAGGGACAGAGAGTGATGCACGCCCACACTTCTGTGGCTGGGGCACCTAGTGTATGCTGTCAGGCAGCACTGGATACACGACAGCAGAAGGTGGCCTGGAGCATGCAGGATCCAAGCTGTAGTCCAGTCGAGCTGCACTGCTGCTTGCTAGAAGGATGCTGGCCGTTGTTGTTGGCAATACTCCACACTTCTGCATAGTAGCCCGTGTCGATTGCTTCAGGACTTTAGCAGAGTGTGATGTGAGCAGACGGCCACCTTGACCAGAACAGGGCTTGCCTTGAATGTCTGCAGCAGTTCACGCTCCTCTTGGCTGATGAGGTGAGCGTCCTGCTCCATCACACAGTCCGCAATGAGCAGAAAATTGCTGCACAGGCAGGCCCCGGTACCAGACCCCTGCCGCTGCAGGGTAGACGCCTGCCAGGCATGCGCTGCCTGAAACGCTGCAGCCAGCGAGCTGCGCACCAGCCCCTCATGCTGTGCACAGTCTGCCTCAGCAGCAGCCTCCACCTGCAGCAGCAGAGCTGGAGTGAGCTGTGGTTCCGTGCTTTGCTGGCAATACATTGGCACTGCTGCACAGCAAGCCGTGCTGTGCACTGATCGGACACAAATTTCAGGCGGCGCAGCAGCTTGAGGGCCCGTTGAGACACAGCGTGGCCAGGACGACAGCCCTCCGCCCCGCACCTTGACAGTCACGGGGATGCTGGCTGCCTGCGAGCGGGGCTCCTCCGTCACTGCCACCTGGCAGTCCACCAGGCCAGCATCCAGCAGCTGAGCCAGGGGCCGAGCCACATTCCGAGGCAGATAGCCCAGCAGGGCCTCGCTGCTGTACACCTGGACAGCGTTGCTATCCCGAGGGTTGTCCAACTGCCGCACCAGGCGAGCTGCCATGCCGACTGTGCAGGGGATGGAGGAGCGGAAACGCCTGCCCACCACGTTGGTGTGAAGCTCAAGCGGCAGCTGCACCTGGGCAGCTGCAATCTGGCTGGGCTCTGCCGCTGATGGTGCGCCACTGCCTGACTGCTTGGTGGCTGGTGCACCAGAGGGCTGGATGGGTCTGGTGGCGGCAGATGGTGCCTGCTGGGACCTGGCATGGCAGCTACCAGGAGAGCTAGACCTGCCGCTGCCTGGATTGCCCACAGCACCGCATGCAGTCTCGGGGAAGCGCCCAGCCCTGCCAGTGGGACCCTCTGCAGGGCCAGCGCTGGAGGAGATGCCTGGCTGCTGCTTCTGCGAGGACTGTAGCTGCCTGGGCCTCACCGGCAGAGCCTCCTCATCCCCTGAATCCACTTCGACCACCTTGACTGCTGCTTCCATGCTGGCAGCGCCAACAAACTGCTTGGCAGCGCTGCGTGTCACCCTCGTGTGTGGGCTGCCACCAGAAGACGTCACTTGAGCAGGCGTGTCCACTGCAGCCTCTGCTGAGGGGCTGCTGCGCCTGGAGGTGAACCTCAGCAGGGTTGCCTGCTTCCTGGTGCCTCCTGTGCCTGCTGTGTTGCTGCTCCTGGCCGATCCTTGCAGGCATTCATCTGCATGCAGAGGTGGCAGCCCTCACAGCCCTGTCAGCTATTCTGCAGCTGGGTAATGACACCGTGAGGTAGTGCCATGCAGCCTGCAAGCTTGCCACATGAGAGCTCAGCCGGCAGTCCCAGCAAGAGGCATGTGTGTGGTGACAAGGCATGGACACTCACCCAGATGAGCATTGATCTGTGCTTGCACCACTGGCTTCTGACAGACAGGGCACGGGATGGTGCCTGTGGCCAGCGGTGCAGGTGTGGCTGGGGCATCGGCCAAAGGTGCCTTGGACTTGCTCCTGATACTGCCAGCATCTGCAGAGGAAGCCTCTGCTGCTGCCTGGTCAGCTGCAGCGTCCAGTGCTGTATCCTTGAGCTTCTTCTGCCGTTTGGCCTTGGACTTGGAGGGAGGTGCCTTCCGTTTCATATATGACCTCCCAATCAAGTCCTGAGGCATACAGATGCTCGATCTGAGCAAAAGGCCAGGATGTTGCCTTCATGCAATAATCGTGCGACGCATGTGTGCTGAGAGGGCAAGCAGCCAGCCAATGTTTGCAGATTGATGTTATTGATGCAGGCACACCTGGAGGCTGGCCTGACCCCTCAGCATGGGAGCACAGCATGCAGATTTCTGGGAGGTCTGAAGGCTGAAGAGGCCCTACAGCGACCTGAGCCCAATGCTCACGGTCAGATGCATGAGAGCTGTTGTTCTTGATGCTAGAATGACAATATTCATAAACATATCTAAAAGGCTTCCGCTACATTCCGGCTCATTGAGGCCAGCTTGCGTCTGCAGGAGCCATGTCCGCCCACACAACAATGATGAGGGGTCACCTGGCCCCCAAGGCCAGCATGCACAGACGTGCCTGCACTGTCCAGATCCAGACCCCACAGCATTCCTGCATGCATGGAAGGCTGAGAGGAACAGCTGTTGGACTCAAGACTTTCAATGGTACAGCCTCTCAGCTGCTCAACAAGTTACTTTTTGCCTTGCTGTCCAGCTTCACAGCCTTCCTGGACAGCAGAGACCTCCTAAGTTGCTCTCTCTGCTCCTGCAGGGCGGCAGCTGGCCTTTGCTGCACCCGCCAGGCAGATTGCATGCCGATCCAGTATGGTCGTAGAGGCAAACTTGTTCAGCAGGTTCTTCAGAGTAATCCGCTCATATGCAAACTCAATAGGTGGGGCACAGTGCCTTGCCAGGGACTGCAATGTAGCGCATGGCTGTGCTGGCAGCAGCGACCAGCAGCATTTGCCCGTTTGTGCACTGCAGTTGGAGCAGCGGAGGACCCTGAAAAGATCCTTGATCAAGCTGTCAACGAGATGCAGAGCGACCTCATCAAGATGCGCCAGGCAGCTGCACAGGTGCGAGACGCCGAGGGTGTGACTGCAAAGCAGGAAATGCAGCAGCCCTCGTCAAGGCTGTCCACTGCTGCTCCTGCTGAGGCTGTGCAGCACTGCACGCAACAGATGCAGTGCCTTTGCTGAGGGTGTGCACAGCTGTACAGCATAGACTGCAGTGCCCTTTGCACTGCAGCACTTGGTGCGGCATCGGCGCTGGGCCGCCCTTGCACTGCAGCACTGACCTGGGCATTGCACCCCTGCAGGTGGTGGGCTCCCAGAAACAGCTGGAGGCCAAGTATGCCCAGGCCAGCGACACAGCCGACCAGTGGTACCGCCGGGCAGAGCTGGCTCTGCAGAAAGGCGACGATGAGCTGGCACGTGAGGCCCTCAAGCGCCGCAAAGCATATGAGGTGAGTCCACTTGGTGGCACTCAATGTGATGATCGTGCCTCTGACGCTGCCCGGGAGACTCGTGAGTGACAAAGTGATGTTGCATGTGCACCACAGTCACATAGCTGTCAGGCTGCCCTCTGTCGTATTGGCGGGCTGCCTGTTCTGCACGGCAATCTGGAACCTTCACAGATGTGGCCTGGAGCTGTTCTGGCTTCTGCAGCACCAACACAGCCTGAGCGGGCCAGATCTGCTGTCAGTACCCGCTACAGCTGCAAAAGCCTTCATCTCATGGGTCACCAGCAACACAGCCTGGTCAGTACTGCTCAGGCTATCATCAAATGCCAGCAACGGGGGAATTCATCATCCCTCTCCAGGAACATCCTTGTCGCTCACCTTGGAGTGTCCTGCAGCGGGCCGCGAGCGGACTGCCCAATGCTCACCCACTGTGCGTGCTGCAGGATAACGCAAAAACCATGAAGGTCCAGTTGGACGCCCAGAACAAGGCTGTGGACCAGCTGAAGGGCAACACTCGCATGCTGGAAAGCAAGCTGGCAGAGGCCAAGTCCAAGAAGGACACCCTCAAGGCTCGCGCCAAGTCGGCAGCTACCAGCAGGCAGATCCAGGAAATGATCCAGGGCCTGAACACCAGCAATGCAGCCACCGCCTTTGAGCGCATGGAGGAGAAGGTCATGGCTCTGGAGGGGGAGTCAGAGGCAGCCATGCAGGCAAGGCACCTCTGTGCTGATGGGAGTGCTCTGACGATGTGATGCAAAGGGATGCAGGTGTTGCACAGAAAGGTGGCTTCCTCTTCCCCTGTTTTGGTGAGGCTGAAGGCCCGGGCAAGCCATCGTGTGTCGGGACAGCCTCCCGCTCTGGCACCGCCTGCTGGGCAGCCTGTGAGCAGTGACTGTCCCTGCTCTGGCACTGCCTGCCAGGCTGCCAGGCATGCAGCATGCACACAGAGCATGCTGCGGGCACAGCTTGGCGCCTGGCCTCTGACAGGGCCCTGGTGTTTGAAACAAGGACTTTGAAGTGTCCTGCTCAAGGCGTCCTCTGCTGGCACTGTCAAAGCTGCTTGAGCATGTTGCAGCCTCCACTGCTGCTCACGGCTTTGTTGGTGACAGTGTCGCATGGTAGACACAACTCCCTCTGCATTGCATGCTGCAGTGGTTGTGCAGGTGATTGAGCGATGTCCTGTTGCCGCTGCAAGCTGCTCAGGAGGGCAGGCTTGCTGTGTGGATTCACAGAGGCCCTGCTCTGGAGAGATGTCCTGCTTGCTGTAGCCTGCAAGTCGCAGGGCTGATGAGATGTCATGTCTACTGCAGCTGGCATCATCAGATGAGCTTGAGAGCAAGTTCAATCGCCTCGAAGGGGATGATGTGGATGACGAGTTGGCCAGCATGAAGAAGGGGCTGCTCAAGGGGGGCAGCGGCAGCGGGCCCAGCAGCAAGCAGTCACTACCTGAAGGCAGGCCTGTCAAGTCAGTGACCACAGCTTTCCTGCTGTGCCCTGCTGTGCCTGCTGAGATCAGATGTGACTTGTGTTCATGCGCCAGCATCAGTGGGCTGTAAGTGGAACCCCATTGCTGTGCCTGCAGGGATGCGATAGACTGGGAGCTGGAAGAGCTCAGGAAGAAGGCCACATCCTGAACACCCTGGTCTCATTGCTAAAATATCTATTGGTGCTCTTCATTGCCACCTAGGATGTATGGACGTGTTGCAAGTCCTTTGAGTATCAGACACCGATCGTGACCTAGCTCATCCTGAATATACAGCACGCCTGTCATGCAATGCGAAAGGCGACACAACAAGCGCTGAAGGACTTGCTTGTTACCACTGGTGATCATGTATGCTGGATTCGGCTTCTGTGCACTCCTGCCACACCGTCATGAACCTGCAACAGGCACCATGCAATGCAATCACAGCGCTCACTGATGCTCTGCAGGCGGTTTTCTGCCTACTAGCTGTGAAGCAGCATTGCAGTCTGTGGCGACACCTTGCCTTTCTCAGCTTCCAAGCCTGAGGCATTGGCATGCTGCCCATGTGTGGGCTGCAGCCTGCCACTGTGCATCAGACAGGCATCATGCTGGCAGACCCAGCATGCTTATCAGCGCCCGCCTCCTGTCTAGTACTCCAGCAGCGCAAGGGCCCCCGCCCAAGTCCTCGGCAGCAGACAGCCCTGGACTGGCCAGTCTGCAGGGCCTGCTGCAAATTGTCAAGCAGAGTTACAAGACGAGCCTTGGCCGCCTTGGAACTATGGACAGGTTGGTGGAACCCCTCCTTGCTTGACTGCACATTGCTCTGCATCTCGCTTGCCCGCCATGCAAGCTTGTGTGTTCCTGCATGTTTCAAGCAGTGTGCACACTAATCCTGAAGCACCACCATCTGCTGTGGCAGCTGTGATCTGCAGCAGCCTCTGGCAATAGCCCGTTGGCCATGCAACTGCATGCCCAAAGTCTGCACTGCCTTGCAGCATACAAAGTCACCTGTTGAGGAATCGCCTGCAACATCGTCATCATGGCACTGCTGCAGCCCACGCCCCACGCTGTCTCCAGAGGACCTGGATGAGGATGCCAGCTGGGCAGCTGCTGCAGTGCGCTCAGAGCTCAATGAGACCCCCATTGACAACATCAAGGAGCTCGATCTCCTGCAGCTCTCCATGGCCATATCATCCTATGTGGCTTCCAGCGAGAGTCCGCCGCACCTTGTCTTGGAGCAGGTGGGCGGCATGCTGCCAGCCTGCATGGTCCCTGCCGGGTCAGAGTGTGTATTTGTGGTGCAGGAGTGAGGATGACTGGTGTTGATGACGTACAGCTCACGCACCACTAGCAGTGTGCGAAACCCCAGGAAAAGCGTGCAATCCATGACTTGCCTCGTTATCAACCCCACCTGGCAGGCAGACACAGCACCATGCTTGCAGGTTGCCGGTTAAACACAGGCCACCGTCACCCTAGGCCTTGCTGTCACTTTGCAGTGGGCGACCTTTGAGGTCCCTCGGCAGAGCCTCAATGCTGCTGCATCAGGCTGACGAATGCAACACATTTCATCTGTCCAAACCTGGACATAGCAGCCAGGCTCTGGCTCGGACCAATGTTTTCTGGAGCCACACTTGCCCTGCCTTTCCCTGAGGCTGCAGGTGTCACAGTTTAGGATTGCATGATCACTGAAGGACACACCAGACAGGTTGTCTTATGCCGTGACTGCCCTCTGCCCTGCAGGTGGCTCAGCGCCTGGAGGTTGTCCTCAAAGAGGAGTTTGATCCCGATGCGGTGACCACGGTGCTCAACAGCCTGGCACTCTTTGGGTATGAGGCCTCTGAGACTCTGATTGAGGCCATCCGAGCAGCCCTGACTGCCTCCTACTTCACCTGCTGTGACCCAGAGCAGCTGGCGCACCTGGTGAGCTACTTCAGCACTAGCCTCATCAGCCAAGTGGGCACTTGAATGGGCTGCTCTGCTGCCACCACCTGTGAGTTCAGGACCTCAGCCTTGCCACAAGCCCATGCACAGTTGAGGGCACAGCTCAGCTGCTTCATGTGAATTTGTTACCCCGCCTGAGTCAAAGCCCAGTGCATGCCTTGCCGAAGGTAGAGGCTGCACCCTCCAGTGTCAGGCTGGTCGGCGGCATGACTGACTTTGGGAGTGCCCTGCAGATGCATGCAGTGGCCCAGATGGGGCACAAGAACGCCAAGCTGCTGGACGCAGTGGCCAATGAGGTCATGGGGAGGTTAAAGGACTTTGAGCCGGCCCTGCTGGCCAGCCTGATGTGGTCCTTCGCCCTGCTGGGGCACCAGCACACTCGCCTGACCGACGCAGTCACGCAGCATGCGCTGTTCAAGCTGCGGTCCATGGACATTTCCACCATCTGCCAGCTGGTGTGCGCCTTTGCGGTGCTGCGGCACAAGGACGCGATCACCGATGTGTTCCTGGATGCCGTCTCAGATGAAGCCATCAAGCGCATCCGCAGCTTTGAGGCCACCGACATGGTAATTGGGTGGTCAACATCAGTGTTCTTGCCTGGCCGTGCTTCCCTGGCTGCTGGGCTGGCTGCCCTCATGCTGCTGGGCTGCATGTGGCCAGAGGCCACCTGTGGCCTGCTGTATAGCTGGGGCGAGGCCCCCAAGCGGGCTGACGAGCCTGGTCGAGCCGCTCTCATTCACTCCAAACATCGTCTCAAGCAGGCTCACCTGCCTGCCACACCCTAAGCTGATAGTAATCTGTCTGGGAACTGTGCCATGCAGGCAAATCTCTTATGGGCGTATGCCAGCCTTGGGCACTGGGGCAGGATCGATGCAGACCTGCTGGAGGCTGTGGTTCTCAGGATGCTGCGCATGTACAGGGTGAGCAGCCAGGCATGCACAGCTCGCCCTTGTCCCACCTGCAGGCCCTCATCCTGAACAGCCGAGTTGGCATCAGCCAGCTGAGCTGCCACACAAGCACAGTTGCCCATACTCACAAAGGCAGGCCTGCCCTGAAGGCCTGCCCCACAGGCCTGCCTCAATCGACCCGGGGGCAGGCCTGCCTTGTGGACAGCACAGAAGCATGCTGTTGCAGCAGGGTGGCCATGCACCATGGCTGACATGAACACTCCCCTGCGAGCGCAGTCGGTCAGGTTCAAACAACCCTATGTCTATTCACGGCCTGCTGGACGTGCAGGTCCCTGTCCTGCTGGGTGGCCCAAGCAGGCTCGCTCTTGTGCTGCCGCTGCTGACTCTTGCATTGGGACCGCCATGCCTTCGTTGCTATCTGACATCGTGACGATATGCACTTCAATTGCTGTCAGGCATGCCTCCACGATGCTGCCTCGCCCCGCGCAGGAACTCAATGCGGCCGGCCTTGTCAATGTGGTGTGGTCCATTGCCAAGACGGACCACGCCAGCCGCCTGACGCACCGCCTACTGGAGGGCGTTGCCGGTGAGGGCGACTCTGCAACACCCATGGGTCCAGAGCTTTTGATGCATGGTCTTAGGACTGTGCTGCTCAGTCACAAAAGCAGGCCTGCTCAGGTCACCCTACACGAAGAACCCAGAGCCACATAAGGCATGGGTCACACATTGCATGAGCAGGAGACCCTGCTGATCATGCGGAATGGTGCTTGCCCAGAACAGTGGCAAGGGTGTGAAGCCCGTGCGGCAGGTGTAAGGGAAATGCACATTGGACCTGCTGGGTGAAACGGCTGCGCAGTGCAAGATCAATGGCTGTGCACCAGGCTAGGATGCATGCCCACAGCGCTTCTGGTCTGAGGAAGTCCCACCTGCAGGGGCTGCCCTGGAGCAGCTAGACCAGTTCACCCCTGAGCACCTGTCGCGCCTGCTGTGGGCCTACTCCACGCTGCGCATCTACTCTCCAGAGCTGTACAGTGCGGTGAGCACTGTCGTCGTCACACTGCTTCAGACGCGCACATCCATGCCGATCATTCCAGGCGTGCTGGGGTGGCTTGACGGAGCTGCTCAGGGTGTCGAGTCCATAACAAGACGACATCTGCCGTGGCTCCTGTGCAGATGGCACATCAATGTGTGCATAGACAGCACTTGAGCGCAGCCAGTGACAGCCTACTGTTCATCACCTTTTGATGATCTTCTGATGTGCCTGTGGCAGGTGGCATACCAGACGCTGCAGAAGCTGGATGAGTTTGAGACACACCATGTTGCGGACCTGGTAACTGCATATGCCATCATGGTGCATCACCCTGGGGACCTGCTCCTGCGCCTCACAGCCCACATCTACACAAGGCTGGAGAACATGAGTGCAGGTGCGGTTGAGGCGCTGTTGTTGTGCCCAACGTGGGGGACAGGGGGGGTGTCAGCGTTCAGAAATGTTGTTACAGGGAGTTGGAAGACTGTAGCGCCGTTGAGGGGTGTCTGGAGACGGCTGCAAGGGGGCAGTCTGGCACAGCTTTGTAGGATTGTATTTGGGGGCAGAGAGGCCTGTGGTCGCTGCATGAAGGAGACTGCAGGGCTTTTGAGAGTGGGGCTGCAACCCTAACGCAGGTGGGGCTGGAGGGTTGCCTTCGCGCCAGGCTGCTGGGCCTGCATGACTGCATCATTTGGGTCTGTCAAAGGGGAGGGCGTGAGAGAGGGAAGCAACGCTGCAGGGGGGCACTTGGCTGCCAAGCAGGGGCACTGGCAGCCAGATGGAGGCGGCTGCTGGGCGGTGTGGTGACTTGGCAGCTGCTCGACGAGGCTGCCAGGGCTTGACAGCAGGTGCAGCACCTTGCATGCAGGGCTTGTGACAGCAACACAGCGGCAATGCCTAAGGGGGCTGCAGGGAGTGATCACGATTTGCTGTTTGGACAGCCTGCAGCCTAGCAGCTGTCCTGCCACCGTGCCGAGCATTGCATTTAGTGCTCTTGGGCATATGACTGCTGCAGGGTGACACTGTGGCTCCAGAAGCCAGCCTGCGATGGTGCCTACCTACTTCATGCTTCTGGCCAATGTTGCTTGCCTTTGTGCTCCCTACTTGTCTGTTCGCCCAGTGAACGAAGGTATCCCGTGAGTGCTCACGCAAGCGCGAGCTGCTGGCGTGCAGGAGCGCTGTGTGCAGTGCTGTGGGGCCAGGGTGTGCTGGGCACCCTGACCCCCGAGTTCTTCCAGCGCGCAGTGGCCCAGCTGGAGAGCAAGGGGCTGAGCGAGTTTGAGCCCCAGGTGGGGTGGCTGGAATCTTGGCAGGCTTGGCTGCTCTGCCACCCCCTGTGTTTGACTGCTACTGTCACAAAGAGTACTTGCTGCCTTGTCTGAGCAGCACAATCACACCTGTACTAGACTGGCTGTGCCTGCTGTCCTGCACGTATTGGTTGCCACACACCCTGCTGTTTCCTGGGTGCATTGCCCAGTGCTCAGGCCTGCAGCTGTCGCCACAATGTAACATCCTGCCACCCTTAGAGACATGCCAGATTCTGATGCCTGCGTGTGCAGGACTTTGAGAGGGCGTTCCAGGCAGAGATGCTGCTGAAGGCATCCCTGCAGGCCCAGGGCCGGCAGCAGATCCCGCGCCTGCCGGAGTGGGTGCGGGGATACGCCCGTCGAGCGTGGCAGGACCGCGTCTACTTTGACCGCGATGCCGGTCGTGTGCAGCAGGAGGTGGGCCAGGCACAGTGCACAGTGCTGCAGCGTGATGTGGTGTGCACTGCAGCAGACATGTTCTGCTGGAGGAGGTGGGGCAAGGCACCCCTGCCAGGTGGTGAAGCAACTTGTGATGTGCAGCAAAGCAGGAGGCATGTCGGGCAAGAGGTGGGCTGCTTGCCAGAGCATACTCCTGAGTGCTGGTGAGACACACTGTGCAGTGGAGCAGGGGTTGGGTTTGGATCCAGGCTGCCTGGCCCTGGGACACTGGTGCCAAAGTTGAGACGGGTGCCCCTGGGCAAGGCGCCAGCTGTGGCATGCTTCCGCTGGAGCCCTGCTTGCAGAGCCAAGAGGGAGACTTGCTTATGCCCTCAAGGCGTGACAGGTTGTCATGGTCGAAAAGTGGGCCAGCTCCACAATCCAGGCTGTCCGGCGCTGGACGCCCGGCTGCAGATGGGGCTGCCCTCGAGATACTGCCTGGTACCCCGACAAACCAGGAGGCCAGACGTTGCACAGGCATTGCTACTCTTCTAATATTGTCTGCAACATGGTTATTTCAGCTGTGCTTCTGATGCATTGCGATGGCCCTGATCTCTTAAGCACGCTGGTCTGTCCTGCAGGTCTGCCGCACCCTGATGGAGCTGGGCATCGATTTTGAGCTGGACAACTTTCTGGAGGATGGCTGTCACTCAGTTGGCATCAGGATTCCCAAGCCCCAACGCCCCCGCCTGGCCATCGAACTGGTGCCCCCACAGCGCTTCACAGTGAACAAGCCGCATAGGCTGCTGGCAGAGGCGGTGAGCTCGTCTGTCTGGGTGTGCGCCACCAGGCTCTCACCTGCCGCAAGCGCGTAGCAGGCCTTCTCAGGCTTCAGACCCCAGCGTCCCCGTCTTGCTGTGAACCAGCAGCACATTCCTTGCCTTGGTCCATGAGACCTCATCGCCTTTGTCAAGGTGCGATGGGTGTGCAGCAGGTGCTGCTGGCCGTGAGACCTTGAGCTTTTCCTCCCTTGTGTCAAGATGGGGTGGGTGTGCTGCAGGTGTGCCAGCAGCGCCTGCTGCACTCCCTGGACTGGGACATCATCATGCTGCCCCAGCACGAGTGGCGCAAGCTGCCGAGCAGGGACGCCAAGGCACACTACCTCGAGTCCCTGCTGACTCCCCGGCCTGCGCTGCCGAGGCCTGTGTTCGATGCAGAGGAGGAGGCAGCCCTGGCTGCCTGCCACGCAGCAGCGCTTGCGGTCCACACGGCCGCCGCTGCCTTCGACAGGAGGCCCTCGGCGTGACCTGCCCTGTGGTCGTCCCTCCTGCCAGGCCGTCTGCCCACTGTGTGGACCCACAGCAAGGGGACCATGCAGCGAGGCCAGCACCCCCACATGGCTGCTGCCGTGGACGGGGGACTCGCTGCCACGGACGGGGGGCTCGCTGCCGCGGATGGCGGGCTCGCTGCTGCGGACGGGGGAGGGACTCGCTGCCGTGGACGGGGGAGGGACTCGCTGCCGTGGACGGGGGGTTTACTGCCTGCCGTACTGCTGGCCTGCGATGCGATTTGTGACCACCACTCCTGCAACTGTTCTGACCAGAACGAGATGCATGGCGCATCCCCCTGCATGATGTTCTGCCCCGACCCAGAAGTCTCTCTGCCGGCAATAGACTCGGACCTCCCTGAGCCCACTCTCTTGCCAGCCAAGTATGGACTGCTGCTGTAGATGATGCAAACTTCTTGACAGTGGCAGGACAGGACTGCCTTTCCAGTCTCCGTGAAATGCACATACACACAGATGACTGCCTGTCTGCCAGGGCAGCCTGCGCTAGCTTCCTGGCCCTGCGATCTACTGTGCACGCTTGGGCACCCCACCTGCCAGCAGTGCACTCCAGGACAGTATTCCAGCTGGTGGTTCTCCTGGCATGCTAGCAGTCATGCGCAAGCACTGACCATGAAGTTGTGCATGATCTACAAATGAACAAGTGAATGTCTTTTATTTTGGATCGCGAACTCTGTTTGTGCAAAGCAGCAGGAGCGAAACAGCTAATAGCACAAAGACCTAGGTTGACATGCCTTGGTCAGCAGCATTGCCGGCCAGAACTGCAGATGTCCTGCAAAGTGTGAGGAAACGAGGGAAAGCGGAGGGTCCATGCAGTCATGTCTAGTATTACTTCGGGAAACAAAAGCAGGCGGGGGGGAAGTACCTGGGGCGACATTCACACACGGCGTTTCTTGGCAGCACCTAGCATGCTCTCAAGGTCTACAAACTCAGCACGCGCGCTCTCAATGATGGACTTGAGCTGACCCAGGCTGCCCTGCAGCTCTGCAAAAATGCCCTCTCTCTGGACGTGGTCCAGTGGACAGGGGTCACTGCAAGCAGCCGCCTGCTCCTGCGCAGCCTGAGGGCCATGCAGTGCAGGGATCTGGGGCAAGGCCTGCATGGCCCCCAGGCTGGGTGGTTCCCCGCGCCCCAGCAGGGGCGCCAGGGTGAGGTCGCGGCCCTGCTGGCTGGTGGTGACTGGGGCTGAAAGGGACCGCGCGCTGCTGGCTGCAGCGAGTGGGGTTCCGTCGCCCGGCGGCCAGTGCACAGCGCTGGCAGTCAGCACTGGGGCAGAGTACATGCGCAGGCGCGCCTCGTCCTCGCGGGAGCGCTTGAACCCTCTGCGCAGCTCCCCTGCCTCCGCGTCCACCAGCTGACTGCTGAAGGACTCACCCCGTGGCAGGGCTGGCGGCCCCCAAGGGCTGGGGCTGGCTGTGGCCCTTCCGGCCTGCGCAGACGCCAAGGAGCGGGCATGCGACGGCACCACAGCAGCCGCAAGGATGGCTGCGGCCGCCTGCACTGCATGAGCCACGCCAGGAGCGGCCAGGTGGGACCTGAGGGCCTCCTCGGCACCTCCCGCTGCTGCTGCTGCCGCTGCCTGTGACGGGTGGACAGCCAGGTTCAGTGCATGGACCTTCGGGCATGGCAGCTGCAGCAGATTTGGATTGCATCTCAACTGACGAGCCAGTCACGACTACAAGGCCGACATGGTGCATCACATCTGATGCAGCATGCAAGGCAATGGGTGGCAGGGGGCTGCAGGCCGCCTACAAGGGCCTGCAGCTTGGGCAAGCAGAGCACAAGGAGTGGGGCTTGAAGAAGCTGCAGGGCCCAAACAGGGGCCATACACAGCCTGTGCATCAGCTTGCACCTGCCAGGCTGGCCTCAGCGGCTCTGACTGGGACTTGCGCTGCTGCAGCTGCAGCAGTGGGCCGCTCGTCTGCGCA
The DNA here is from genome assembly GCA_019693375.1 of Asterochloris erici. Taxonomy (NCBI): domain Eukaryota; kingdom Viridiplantae; phylum Chlorophyta; class Trebouxiophyceae; order Trebouxiales; family Trebouxiaceae; genus Asterochloris; species Asterochloris erici. Next base: position 55,776 of record JAAMXJ010000262.1, on the reverse strand, counting down.
GACAGAGGCGCAGGTGCCGAAGCGTGCTTGCCATCCCCCCGCGGCGCTGCCTGCAGATGGCTCAGCAGCTGGTTGTTGCGCTCAATGATGCGCTGGGCCGCTGCGGCTGCCGCAGCAGAGCTCACGGGGGGCTCTGGGCGTATGGAGCGCCGCTGGTGCCCGCTGGTGACCCTCCCTGGTCCGCGGAAGCCAGGCCTGCACACAGCCGACAGACTGTGACAACACAGCTGAGAGGTCGCGATCTGGTGGTGATGCCTCAGCAGGCCTGGGATCTGCAGAGCTGTCCTGCAGGCAGCTGTGCAGCTGGCCGCCGGTGATGAACAGACTGGTGGAAGCTGGGAGCCAGGTCTGCACCGCAAGCCTGTGCATGCCCACACATGCTGGTTGACAGGGGGATGTCAAGTAGCAATGAGGGGCGCCTGTGTGGCGCACATCCTCCTGTGCCACAGTACCATGCTCTGATGCACCCCTGTGATGGCAAGCGTGAGGAGGCACTGCGCTCACAGCAGCACCAGCCGCGCACCTGGTGGAGGGCATGGGAGAGGCTGGCGCCCGCACCTCTGCCAGTGCTGAGGCTGCAGCGGCTGCGCCCGGCAGGGGCCAGGGCAGGCCGGCCACTGCATGCTCGCCGGTGGTCAGGCTGCGCACTGGGTCACACAGCAGGCACCCCTCGGCGCTGGTGCAATGTTTGTAGTGGCTGAGGAGCACCTTGGTGCCGCTGCAACTGCAGGGCAACGAGTATGAGGTGTTCAGCAATGCTGTGGATTGCAGGAGCGGGCTGACATAGCAGAGCACCATGTCCATGGCTGCAGGCCATTGCAGAGGGGGTTTGTGCCTGCAGCAGCATTTTGTGTCTTTGACTTGAGGCCAACCCAGTGGGGTATCGCCCGCCTTGGCGTGTGGCTGCGCCCCCAGCCCGAGGGGCCAGAATGCTAGGGTCTTGAGGGGGGGCTCCGTTTGGGGCAGAGGTGGTTCAGGGGCAAGTTCGTGCCCCAAACTTCAGTGCCTCTAACTTCAGTCACATGTAGTCACCCTGCAAGGCCTGCCAGCGTGGAGCAGGCATGGTCAGGCATGCAGCAGGGTCTCACCCAACAAAGCCACACTGCTGCCCGCCATCGCACTGGAGCATGTGGATCCACAGCATCTTGTAGGCTCCGCAATTCTGCAGGGGGAAGAAGGGGATCATCACAATCATTCAAAGTTCAAGTCTCATCCAAACCTTTTGAGGCCATGTTATGCGGGGAGGAAAGCCCCCTGGCCAGGTCTGTGCAGGAGAAGCAGAGCAGGCAGGGGCGCAGGGCGGAAAAGTTGTTGGTGATGCCATCTGCTCAACTCGTTGCTCAGCTGCCAACCAGTCCAATGACAGACTCCGCCTGGGCATGAGAGGCAGACATCAGAGGCACAATGGAGAACTGGGCGTGGCCTGATGTGCAGGCAGCAGGGCGGGGTGCCGCATGCACCTGACAGGGGTTTCATCAGAAGCTGGCCATCTCAGCCCAACTCACCGGCAGGGTGCACCCCCCCAGGCACTTGGCTGCGTGGTCCAGAGCCAGCAGCACGCCCTGCTGCCGGTGCAGGGCAGCAGCTGTGGACAGCGCATCTTCTGGGGCCTGCTTGAGATGCTCTGGGGGAGGGTCTGCCACAAGCTGCTGAGACTCAGGGGATTCCAGCCCAGCAGGTGGCTCCTTGGAGGCTGATGCTGCTGCTGCTGCAGCGGCCAAGATGTCCAGCCCTGCTGCCATCACGCCGACACCTATTCAAGTGGGGGGGGATGCATCTCAGATCTGTTCTGTGCATATGTGCAGTGCATATAAGCAAGATGGAATGCCATGTGCCCAAGCAGCGGGCCAGTGCTCGCACACACAGCTGCTTTATGCGATAGTGTGTTCACCTGTTTATTTCTGCTCAACAATGAGCCGCAGCTCGAAGCGATGCTGATGTCCTTGGGCCATTGAGCCAGGTCGAGGCCTTAGCCAGGCAGAGCGACCTGGGCCGCGTGCCACGGCAACGACAGTGACTGTCACTCAAAGTTGAGCTGCAGAGTCCAGCCACAACAACAGGCTGCCACGGGCAGCGCGCTTGTGAAGCCCTGCAGGCTTCACTTCCATGGTTCTAGAGCCACCCCAGGTTGACATGGACAACAACAAATTGAAGCCAAATCCTTATGTCATGTTTCAGCTGCAGTTCAGTCAAAAATCCAGATAGAGGGGCATTGCAGGCTGCTGGCCCAGGCCCAGTCGGTCCGACGGTTAGGTCACCGTCTCCGTGAGTTGCAGCTGAGCAGCTGTTCACAGGCAGGTGGGGCCAACCCGGTTGCTATCTGATGTGTGCACCTGCACAGTCGAATATGGGAGCTCACAAACCTTTGCATGAATGCAGCAGCAGCTCCTGTCCTGACTGGCAGGATGCACCCAGAGCGGCGGCACCTGGAGAGGCTGAGCTACAGCCTGCATGATGCTGTGCTGGGCTCCAGCCCGCCTAAGGCAAGTAGCACTTGGTGTGTGCTGTGTGTACCCGCAGCAGCCAGGACGGTAGTGCAGGCTGCTCTGGAATGCCCCATGTTCCTCTGTTCTCCCTCCGCATCCATATGTCACGTCAGCAGCTTGAGGTGCTTGCCATGTCCAGGCACGCGCAGCCCGAGAGGAGGTACAGAATGCACAGTGCCGGCTGTTGCGTGGCCGTCCCCAATGGCAGCACACCTCGTACATCAACAAGCACAAGTTCCAGCGGCCATTGTCAGACTGGCTGCTGGAGAATGCTGTGACGCCTGAGCAGCTGAGCAGAAGGGATTTCAGGAGCACCACCACGTCGTACAGGTTTCAGCTGCACAGGGATGCAGCCTTCACCAGGGTGAGTGAGCAGCTCTGAGGGGTGCATGTGCTGTGACATGCAAGAGGGCCAGACGATGTGCAGGGCACAGCTGTCGTGTTGGGGTTGGCAATTGAAGAGAGCACATCATCAACCTGGCGGCGCTTGCTGTCCCTCTGGACTCCCTTGTGCCCGCCTGCTTGGGGAATTGAGCGGCGCATCTGCAGCAGCAGCTGCGCTGCACCCACAACCTTGGCCCTCCAGCCAGCACACATGTTGCCGTGTCGCCTTCCTAGGGAGACTGCACCACCAACTGGGACTTCAGCACGGTGCTGGACCAGCAGGCGCGGGCCCAGCAGCTGGCCCAGCAGCGCCAGCACGACTGCCAGCACTCCCGCCAGCACGCTGCCAGCCTCCAGCGCTACGCCAGCCCCATGCAACGGGCGCAGACCTCCATAGAGCAGCAGCGTGCAGCCAAGCGAGCGCCTGCTGCCCAAGCGGAGGAGCTGCGCAGGCGCTGGGGCGCTGAGGGCGCTGCAGCAATGCAGCAGATCCTGCAGATGCGTCAGCCTGAGAGGAGGCGGCAACTGAGGGTGCGCTGGGTCTCAACATGCAGCTCCTCCTGTGCAAGCTATATAAGTTGGATGCTTTGCACGGTCATCTGTAGTTACATGCTGCTCCCCTTAAATCTGAAGGGGGTGAGCGTTTGATGGGACTGGGTACGCAATGTGGGGCATGAAGCACGCAAGCCACAACGACATGGCTCAGCACTACATGAACAGTCTGCAGTCTGCCAAGCTGGCTCACGCACTTGCTGTCTGATGTGTGCAGGCAACCAGAGAGGATCAGGAGGCCGTTGCAGCGCTGGGCTCGCGGGCGACAACGCCAGGCAGTCGCTGGTGAAGGCGCCCCAGGCAGTGCAGACCTGAACACTTGACTACGTTCAGCAGAAACGAATGAAATGGACAACATCGTACCACTCTGCGTTTCAGGTGCACATTCAGGTCTCGACGAGGGGGTCAAGGGTCACATCCTTATCTGCAGCAACAGCAACCTGGTCAGCCACTGCAGAGAGGCACCAGCAGCAGGGGCCAGCAACAGCATCAGACAGGGCTCACAGAGGATGTAACGGGAAGTCTGTGTTCCAAGGGCCCCATACCACTGCAGGACATAGGGGGCCATCCAAATGGCATCGCCTGCTTGCACAGGATACCACGAGTCTGCCAGCCTATAGAGGCCCTGCCCTTGCAGCAGGAGCAACCCATGCTGGTTATAGTGTATCTCCTTGACATAGAGGTACTCGCCAGGCCTGCAAGAATGTGAGACAGACTCGGACCGCCCAATGACACTCCGGCACAAAGTAGGGCCCAGATTGGCTGAAGGGGGATGACCTCACTGGAAGTCCATGATGTGCACGTTGAAGTCATAGTCTGCTGTCTGCAGCAGTGCCAGAGCAGCTGGTGGTGAGCTCAAAGCTGGCTGCATGAGGGGCATGAGTTATGTGCAAGCCATACTGGACCAGCTACCTGGGGAAGGAGCTTGCGGAGCTTGAAAATCTCAGGGGCCACAGAAATGAGTGGCTGCTTGGATGTGGTCCCAATCTGGGGACTTGGCTTTGCCTTCAGAGCATAAATCCTCTCGAAAAAGAGGAGCCCGCCGCCAAGGGTGCTCACCAGGCTGTGCTTGGTGCCAGCTGGAGCATAAGCAAAGTCATCTGCATGAAGCACAGCTGGTGCCGTGCTGAGGCCTGTGACCTCAACAGTGCCATCCAGCACAAAGATGAATCTGCAGGCAGGGTGTCAGCTGTTGCCTGCAGGCAACATGTGTTGAACACTCCAAGCCTGGACACACCGCAGCGGCAACCCAGCTCAACACCTATGCGTTTCTGTACACCTTTCGACGCCTGCAGCAGGCGCTGCAATGACAGCGGATGGTTTTGCGTCCACCAGCAGCATGCTGAAGTGGGCGCCTAGGGCACGTGAAACGAGGTGTGCTGCCGTGGCATTGGTCCTGTGCACCCAGCAAGCAGTCACTCAGTGGGTGAAAGGTCTCAGGCAGCCATGTTGGGGGGCAGATGTCAAGCAGATAGGTCTCTCACCAGCCTGTTACAGGCAGGTGAACCCGGCTCTCTGGTGTGATGAGGGCATGGTCAGTGGTGCATCGGCTTCTGGTGAATCCAGGGAGGTCTGCAGAAACAACCTGGTTGGCTTAAGGTCAAGTGGCAGCCACAAAGCCTCTCACCCCAGAAGGTCAGGCCCTCGGTCCTCCGGTCTGACAGCACAGGGCTGTAGTCAAAGGAATCTGCAGGGGGCACAGAGGCTTGTCAAAGCCCTGACATGCCGACAGAGCACCGCCACCTGCTCACCCTCAAGGCACAAGCAGATTCGAAAGCATGTCAGCAGCAAAGGCAATGCTGGCTGCCATGGGCTGCGCATTTCAAGAATCACTTGTAGGATTCTAAACTGCAGGTTGACCTCGCAGGACTTCGTATGCCTATTCGTAGCCACTGCTGCAGGCTCGGGGTTCAGGTCATCTCTCTGATCCAGTGACATCGCCTGAGTCGTTGACCTGCATAGATGCGTGCATTGCTGATCAGTTTTGATTGAGGCCACAGTCTCAGCCTCCTCCACTGACGGACAGTTGCTGACAGCCATGTTTAGAGGCCTTGTGCTGCTGCCATACCGGCTGGCAGTGCAAGCCCTGCAGCAGGCCAGGTTGCTGACGCCACTCCACACCAAGCTTGAGTCCATTGCCCTGCCTGTGGGAGGTCTAGATGAATCCAAGGCCCAAGGCATTGTCTTTGCCCTACGGCAGACAGCGTCCACTCCCGAGGTGTGCAAGCCTCCCTCTGCCTTCTGCATCGTGGTACTGAAAATGTGTCGCACTGACCATGCGGCTCCAGATTCTCTTTGCGCCCTTGACCCCATCAACTGCTGCAAGTGCAGGAGCAGGAGGTGGCAGATGCCTGGCTGCTGGCACTCATGATAGAGCAAGCGACCGCTGACAGGTGAGCAGGTGGAAAGCACAGAGCTGCAGCTCTCAGAGGTGAAGGGGACCAGTTGGGGCCAGATGTCAAATGGTTTGCCGCAGCATGGCAGTTGGCCAGCCTGCGCCTGCCTGTACGTCTGAGGCAGCCAGCTCCCAGCTTACAGAGCATAGAGACCATGACAGTCACTAGCCTGCAGGATGCAGCTGATTGAACTGCTGCCAAGCATCAACATGCCTTCAAGAGACAGCAGCAGGGCCTTTGCAGGCTGCTGAAGGACAGCAAGGCTGTTACATGCTTCACATTCGACTTCACACCCATGCCATGCCATACTGTCATGGCGCGGCAGGCTGCTGAAGACATCATGTTCCTACCTTCACCCAGAACATGTCACACAGTGCACGCTGCTGAGAAAGTCAAGGCTACTGCGACACTCACACACTGAGCCACCCTTGCAGATGTGGGGGTATTGGGACGCGTGCTGTCAACACGTGATACACTTCATTGAAACAGATGCCACCTCTGCAGGTTGCTGAAGGACATGAAGGCTGTGGAGCGCAACCTCCACTTCTGGCAGGCGCGCCTGAAGCAGGGCAGTCACCTGCGCTTCATGCTGTTTGGGCAGGGGCCCCTCAGCTTCGTGAAGGACGTGGTGTCGGGTGTCAGGGACAAACGCCACAAGCGTCTGCTCTCTGCGACAGACAAGATTGAACGCAGGGTGAGCTCCTGGTGATGACTGCTGGAATGCAGGGCACTACGGATTATCCGTCATCAGGAGGCGCCGTCTGCTGCCAGCACGCACCTGCATCTGGGCAGGAGTGACCCACCACAATGGACAGGCTTGGAAGCAGGGAACTTTCTGGGAGGGGGGCTGATGCGGCGTCTGAAAACCCACCTGTCTGCCACGAGGTCAATGACTGGGGGTGCCGAGATGCCTGGAGGGAAAGCAGCAAGGCCACCAGCTATACCACTGTTGCCTGCCATGTGAGGGATTGCTTGCTCAGCAAGCTTTGATGCAAAGAGAGGTCTGCATGCTGGCGCTGCTAACCCCACTATTCCTCGCACACACAGCCAACTGCCCTACCAGGGGTCTGCCCCGTGAGGCCGCTGCTGCTGCACATTGACCTGCTGCCAAGGCTTCAAGCAGCAAGCACATCTCCTCTGTGCATACCTTCAGCAGAACCCTCCGCCCTGTCCTGCCTGCCACATTGTGGGACTCGCAGACTGCAGCTCAGCACTGATCACCAGTATTGGCCTCACGTGGGCCTGTACTCTAGTGTCCCACACTTCCAACATTCCCTGACCTGCACTGCCTGCTAGATCATTGTGCTGCGCAGCCTGCGCGGCCAGCTGGCAGAGGCGCTGGCAGAGGTCCAGGGGGGAGCAGCCAGGCTGCACCTGCGCACCAAGACGGCTGCCCGCCTGTCTGGCGAGGAGGCAGTGCTGCTGGAGGCTGCCCAGGAGCGTGGGAATCTGTTCTCATCTGCCATCCAGGCTGTCATTGCCTCGGCTCAGAGCTGTGCACACGTGAGTGCTTGCCTGCGCTGTGAGACAGAAGGCTGCATGCCTTGGGCTGCGTGCTCTGCTTCTGTGCAGCCAAGGGCACAGAAGCGGGGCGCCTGAGGACTCCTTATTAATTCTAAGCTGGTCCCAAGCAAAGCTGGCAAGCTTGCCCGGTGGTCTGTGTGTGGGTCGTGGTGCGCCCGCAGGGCAGGCACTGCTCATGGTGTTGCTGCAGCATGATGTACTGTTCCATATTCAAAAGAGAAATGTCTCTGCTTGGAAATGTTGCTCCTTACCTGCCTGACTCGACTTTTACCTCACCACCTGCTGCAGGCGCTGCACCTGGTGCACAGGGCGGCTGAGGAGTGCGCGGACAGCGCCCCCCTGCCCAGCGCGGCCTCCCAGGACAGCATGGTGCGCCAGGCTGCCATGCAGCACGCCTTCCGCTCCCTGGCCTCCAAGAGGATGTTCCATGTGGGCAGCTCTGCTGCGCTGTCTGAGGCCCAGGCAGGGCCCAGGTGCGAGGTGGTGGGGATGTGCATGGCAAGGCAGCAACTCCACCCGGTGACTGGTCATGGGATCTGTTGTGTGCAAACAGGGCCATTATGTATCTGGCCGGTGAAGGCACGGTGTGGCCAAGGTCCCTGTCTCCTCATCAAGTTGGACAGCACTGTCAGGCACGCCCCTTGCACACAGAAGGCAAACCAGCTGCACAATAGTGCTGCTCGCATGCAGGATGGGCATCCTTGAGCACCTCACCGACGTAGGCCTCCTCACATTGCACTGACCACCTGGCCTGCAGTCTGGCAGGCATCAGGAGGTCCAGGCCAGGCAGAGGAGGCCCCTGTCAGGGACATGGTCTGCCTTCCTTATGATGTGTTGTCCACCTGTTTGTAGGCTAAGCGCAGTTGACTGCTGCCCTGTGTCCAGGCTGGTCTTGGGCACTCCCCAGGTTGAGGCAGGCCTGGTCTCAGCGCTCCACATGGCCTGCAGGATGCCCACCACTGGGGGCAGCCAAGGGTCCAGGTTGGCCAGGAACACCGATGAGTGTGAGGGAGCCGGGTCTTGCGATGCGAACGGCAAAGATGACAGCGATGCAGAGGAGGCGCCTGCCCTGGCTCTGCCCACAGGTCTGCTGCCTGCCGACCAGTGTCTGGCCTTGGCAAGGGCTGCGGGGTGCAGGGCTGGGAGTGCAAGAGCCGGCTCATCTGAGATCTGCAGGAGCACTCCAGAAGCGCCAAAAACAATCAAAGCTGGACACTGCACCAAGCTCCAGCCTGCCTGCCGCAGTGCTGAGGCAGCAAGTTATCAGAACTTTGGCAGGCCTGCTGCACACATGGCTGCCAATCGGTCCAGCACTGTCCGTCAGTCTCTGCTGTGGAGGCTTGAAGCACATGCAGCATCACGGATGCGGCACTGCGGGATGCTCAGCGGGAGCTGGGCTAGACTGTCTGGCCCATATATGAGGCTTTGTGAGCTCTCCATTGCCAGATCAATGGCCATGTCTTCATTGTTTTGCAGGCACTGTGTATGCGGCGCTCAGAGATGCCCAAAGGGAGCTGGGGTCAGACTTCTGGGTCATGGAAGCCATGTCTGCCAATGCAGCGCTGTCTGTCGCCACCCAGTGGGCAGCCCGGCAGCGACCCATGATTCACCTGCCCAAGTGGATCAGGATGCCCAGCAAGTACCAGCAGGTAAGCAATGTGCCAGGCCGCATATCTGCAGCAATGTGCATTCACCTCCAGCTCCTATGTGCTCCATGGCGTTTGAGCACAGCAGTCAAGTGTCTGGTAGGGTCAGCTCACTCCAGGGGCTGCCAGACATGTTAGCAGGTTGGCAACCTGTCTCACTTGTGCCTGCTCTTGCAGCACTGGATCCGGTATACACTCCTTGGTGTGGCCAGCAGCTATGGAGCACTTTTCATCTACAGGTGAGGCTGAGTGCAGCGCACTGCATGGGTTCTGGCATCAGTGGCTGCAGCCACTGTCTTGACAGGCCTGCAGCCTTGCATGTCCTCCTGCAGCGTCCGGCATTAGTGTGGTACTCAGCCTTGTCGTGTTGGGAGGCTGCACAAAGTTGTCAGGCTGCGCACCCAGGCTGAAGTTGTCATGGCTGCAGGCACAGCAGGCTTTCTGGCAGCCGCGACCTGGAGGTCTGGACATTCCAGGCAGCTGAGGCAGTGCGAAATGCTTACAGAGAAAATCTAGTCGGGCCGATTGCCACTGTGAAGGACGAGCTGTTCAAAACTTTCAGGTCTGCAAGTTTGTGTCTGTGCTGCACTCATGCACAGCGCAAGCTGCTTAAAGCGTTTGTTAAGTTTCACCCGACAACCTGGTATGGGGGAGGCAAACAAACAGCATCTCTGCATCTGTGATGCCTCTCTGTAGGGCTCTCACAGCGGGCTTCCCCAGAAGCCAGTGGAGACAAAGAGCTGCTGAACCTCAGCATACCTCATCATTGCTACTGGCTGCACAGTTACAGCAGGCTCCAGACGTACAGTTGTTGCGCTTGAGACACACAGTCATGGCCACTGTTCTGAGCATGTCTGCTGGTGTGCAGGCAGCGTCGCAGCATTGTGAGCCCTGAGGAGTTTGAGATGGACAAGGCCTCCCTGCGCCGCATGCTGGAGGAGTTTGAGCGCGACAATGCGAAGCTCAAGCAGGCAAGAGTGCTGTGGTGGGGTGGCTGCTGGGCAAGTCAGCGTGCCTTTTGCAGGACTTTTCGAGCTGGAGCACTTTTGACGCGTCAGATATGCCAAGCAGAAGCAGGCACAGAGCCTTGTGTATGGCTCCGCAGATCACCGCATACTGCACGGGTTCTGACGATGTTGTGGACTGTGTGTAAAGGTCTGCCACCGCAGAAGGGGTGTGGCAGTCCTTGTAGTTGAAACCTCTCTTGTTTGCATCTTGCCATCATCTGCCGATGCACACCATCCATTCTGGCTGCAGCAAGCTGGCCGCGACCTGACGGCAGCGCAGCCGGCAGATGGGGACAGCACTATCCCCAGCATGGAGTTCATGTGAGTGTGCTGGACCCAGGACTTTGCGCCTTGGCAGAGCGCGTACAGTCATGAGGCTGGCTTGAGATCATTTGCTATGCAAGCACATGGTCAGACCTTCTCGGTCAAGCTAACGGCAGCGAGGCTCTCAGTACTTCTGTGACCACGCACTGTGCCCGGGCGCTCTGTGTCTCTTGGCTGCAGGGCTTGCCAACCTCACCACAACTCTCGCGGAACTAAGATGTCACTGGTGCTGTAACCCTGCAGGATGCTTGTCTATGAGGATGAGCTCCGCAAGCCCATCAGGAACCTTATCGCCGGCCAGCTGACCAGATCCCTGCTCATTCAGGTTAGACCTGCATGTTTAGTCCAGCAAGCCAGACATTCACGGCAGCAGAAGTGGCCCCCTCCAACCCAGCAACTCTGCCTGCTCTGTACTGCTGTGCAGCAAGCTCCTGGTCCTGGCAGCAGCAGCTCGGCTTGCGTAGTGCCAGCTCTGCTGGCTGTGCAGTGACTGTGCAGCGCTGCTGCGCTGTGGAGCATGGTGCTCACCTGGCACCATGAGCAACAGACTCATTTCCGCAGACATGCCTCCCACTGCCCCTGTGCACAGGCAACAGCCAATGTCATCCAGTCCAAGCAATGAGAGTCGTGTGTGTACAGGTTCAAAAGCTGAAGGTGGACACTGAGGCTGCCATGCTGGAGATTGACCAGATTTTGAAAGCCAACGAGCTCAGCATCTCCCTGGTGAGCACACTGTTAATACTGACTAGGGATTTGGGCGGGGGGTTGTAGATGTTGTCCCAATTGTGTGAATGAGGCAGTGATGCATGCTGCAGCAACACGCTGACTTTTTTAGGCAATCAGCAGCGATGTGACCTGTCAAGGCCACCTGGTGTTGACCACCTTGAGGACGGCCAGTGTTTGCTTGCCTGCAGGTGGCAGCCGTGCCTTCCTTCCTCGTAGCTGGATTCCTGCTGGGGGGCGTCTACCGGTGGCTCAAGCCGCGGCCGGTGGATCCCCAGTGGGAGGCGCTCCCCTGCAGGTGCCCCTGCACATGCAAACGACTCTGCCTCACTGTCAGGCGGGCCGCAACTTTGAGTGGGTGTAGACAGCCTGAAGTCCCCACTTTGGGGCAGGCCCAGCAGCAGATGATGTGCTGCTGTGCAGCTGCTCAGGCACCCAAGTCGCCACCTGTGCCTCAGGAAGTAGCCTGCTGGGGTAGCCACACCAGTGAGGACTTTGACAACAATTGGGTCACATGTGCTGTCTGGAATGGTGGGACATCACGCACCATGCATCTGCTGGGCACGGCGGCGTTGACGGCCAATCTGGCCGGCTGCAAAAGGGGTCTTACAGCTCCTGGCGCATGCACTGCGCAGGCACGTGTCGTCAGCTCGCCCTGCTGCGCTGCAGGATGGCCATGGTGGACTTGGAACGCGAGATAATGCACTTAGTAGACGAGAAGTCCGCAGAGGCTCAGGGGCTCATGGTCTTCCACCTCAGCACATTGTACCGTAGAGCATACATTTTGTTTTCCCACCATGACATGACCTCCACCCACTCAGAATGGCCCAACTTGCGGCAGGTGGGTCGTGGCGTCTCTGCTTGCTGGCCCTTGGGGCACATCTCAGCTTGCACGGCAGGCCCCTTGTATATTCAGCAGTGCACATCCGTGATGAGGCATGAGGCAAAGCATGTCGTCTGCTCTGTAGGACTTGATCGAGCTGGCAGGCCCTGAGAGTCTTAAGATGAAGCTACGTACGACGAAGCGCATGATGAGAGTCTACGCGATCTTCAGAAGCTGACAGCCTGCTGCAATGCTGACCTGCTCAAAGCTTCCTTTCCCATCCACAGGATGCTATGGCACCTAGCAGGCTGCAATATTACTCAGTCCTCCCCCAGTCAGAGCTCTAAAACCAGTCAACAAACAGACAATCTCATGGTCGAGCTTTTCGATGCACATGCTCACCTCCAAGATGTACGAATCCGGGACCACGTGGATGACATACTGCGAACATCCAGGGAGGAGGGGGTTGCATACTGGGCATGCAATGGGACATGTGAGGCAGACTGGCCGCAGGTGACAGAACCTCCACGCACTTACATGCATGCTTTCATCAAATTTCCCTCCTACCTGTCAGGAGCTTGCAACACACTGCGAAGATGTGTACTGTAGGTACAGGCACTGGCAGTAAAGTATCCGGCCATCTTGCCGCAATTTGGCCACCACCCCTACTGCTTAGATCAATTAAGTAATGGCTGGCAGGAGCGCCTCCGGCACCAGCTGCTGCAGCACCCTGAGGCTGGCCTAGGCGAGGTGAGCCGATTTCACATGTGAGTCAATTTTGCTGATGCCAGGCGCAAATGCATGCGTTGAGGCACGTCAACCCTGGTGGCTTGCCCTGAATGACTAGAGCTGTCAGGTTGTTGCTGTGGTGGTGGCAGACAAAAACCTCAGTCAGCTGTTGCTGAGTGTCATGCAGTGCGGCCTGGACAGGGGGAAGCGTGGCAGCCACACTCCCATTGAGGAGCAAGAGGACATCTTTGAGCAGCAACTGCAGATGGCACAGGAACTCCGCAGGCCTGTGTCGGTTGGTAGCCCGCACATGCCCCAGCACTGTGTTTTGGGCGGCAGGGCAGATTCCAGCTGCAGCTGCATTGGCCGGTGGAATGCTGGGCAGCTATGCCAGCTTGCTTTGCTGGCCCTGATGTGCGCACTGCTGGCACCAGGAGGCTGGTGCTGCCTGGATGCCTGGCCTGCTGCTCTGCAGGTGCACTGTGTGCAACATTTTGGCAAGCTGCAGCAGCTGTTGCAGAAGCATGGCCCATTTCCAGCAGGTGCGCAGGCTCCTCTGCAGCCTTCTGTAATTACTGGACGCCTTGGTCTGCTTCATTGCTCACGGCATCACAGATCAGCTCGGCTGTGGGAGGGGCCGGCATGGACTCTCATCCCTGCAGGCCTTATCCTGCACTCCTGGGCAGGCTCAGCATACATGACACAGATGCTGGCCAAGATTGAGGGGGTGCACTTCTCCATCTCAGGGCACCTGACGGCGCTGAAGCAAGTCAAGGCAGAGGCCATGCTGCAGCAGGTTGGCTTGCAGCAAGTGCCTTGGCCCCGTCTGGCCAGCTGCATGTGACCAAGTCACCGACACCTGTGCCCAAAGACCAACATCTGGCAGCTGCTTGACTCAGTGCAGCCTGGGTGGGGGCAGGCCCTGGTGTTGGCGTGCAGGTCCCCCTGGCCCGCCTGCTGCTGGAGACAGACGCCCCTGATGGGCTGCCTCAGGGTGTTTTTTTTGAAGGCCGTCTGCACCTCCTGCAGGCTGGTGGTGAGTCTCCAGTGAGGCACCCTGGCATGCCACCGTTCAGCCACTTCAACGCAGGGCCGTGGTGATAATAGGCCCTGTGCTGATGCAGGGGGCGCCAGGGAGGCACATAGTCTGAATCACCCAGCCAACATCAGGTGACGCTTACTGTCTGACGTGGCAGCAGCTACCCAAATGGATATGACTTGGTGCATACTGCATCACCAGCGTTTTCTGAGCTGCCTGAACCTGCTGCATTGTGTGGTACAGGGCTGTGCTGGATATGGTGGCTGACATACGCCCTGAGAACGCTGAAGAGATTGCCCAGGCTGCTACAGCCAATGCAAACCACATTTTCAGGCCAGAAAAGCGCGCCACTTGAGGACACTTTCATATGGGTAAAGCCTTCTCACGGGGCAACTGTGCACGTTTCCTCCAGCCAGTGCTGGCAGTGGAGAATGACTTGGATATCACATAGATCTCTCCTCGCAAGACAAATACAGAAAGCAGGGCAGAGATACTGAGGAGCTTTCGGCTATTGTCAGAGGACAGAAAGGGGCCTGAGCTGGGACATCTGATTTGACTATGATCATCACTGTCCAGCTCCTGGGTTGCCCCGCATGCCCTTGATTGCTGCTGTGCTCTGATACCACACCAGACCATCATCGCTGTCTGCAAGAAGCACGAACACATTGCTTCTGTAGGCAGCCAGGTGCAAATGACCAGGAACAGCGGGACAGCAAAGCAGCTGGTCCCAAAGCAGAGGATTGCTGCTCTCACCAGGTCCAGGGACCCCAGAGGTGGTATGTGCAGCGTGGCTAGGCACTGCGCCTGCTGGACAGTTGCATTGAAGGTCCACCTGCACCTGTCAGATGGCTGGGGATTCAGGGCAGATTGTGTCTGGCTTTGAACAGCCTATCAGGCGGTGTCTCCAGAAAGGCTCTCAGCACCAGCCTCACATGCATTCCAGAGCGGATGTTCAGCTGGAAGCTGCGTTTTGGCAGAAAACCTTGGGGCGGCTGCTCCATAGCACTACCTTGAAGCAGGAGGAACAACTTTGTTGGCCCTGCAGTGCACAGTGTAGTGTAAGCATGTGCAGGGACAAGAAAGGAAGGGCCTCCTAGATTAGGTTTGCATCTGCCATTGCCGAGGGCAGGTAGCTCCTGTGCAGCCAGATACATCTGAAACAAACATGCCCTTACTCCCAACATGTCAGATGCCTTGACAGGACATGCCAGGCAGCTGGCTTCGTCCAAGGAGGCTCACCTCGTGATGCACTGCCCTCCGGCATCTCCTGAGCAGACAGAATCAGAGTGCGAAGAACCCTCCTGACTGTGTCCTGGACACCTCTTTCTCCCCCACACTGCCCTGCACTCGGGAGGGAGCAGGGTCACGGTCACCCTTACCAGCAGTCCTCAGAGTGCCGAAGAGGACCGATGCGGGGTGTGGCTGCCTGGCAATGTCTGCCAGTCATGACATCATACTGTGCAGAGCATCATGGGCAGGCTGCTCAGACCTCATGCAGCAGTGTGCAGGCCTGCTGCAAACGTTGGGCTGCAAAACGTTGAGGAGTGCATGCCGACCTGCTGGTGCTGGGAGCTGAAACTCATACGCTTCCAGGGGTCTTTGGACGGAGGATCCAAACAGCAGCAGCAGCCTTTGTGGACGGTACTGCTGCATGAGGCCCTCATTCAGGCACCAGAACAGCGCATCGGCATCCCCCAAGAGCTGCAGGGAGCATGCAAAGATTTATGAGAGCTGAGCCATGCTGCAGGCCTTGAAGAACCTGCATGCGGCAAGCACATGCAGACGGAGAGAGCCTGGGCATTCATGCACTGATGAGAGCCTCAAGGATCGCGATGCAGCCAGCATGCCTCCCCAAGGTCACAGCTTCTCACCTTGGCAAGGCGCTTCTCAGTGGAGGTCAGGCGTCTCTTGCACAGATGCCCTGCCTTGTTCACATGGCGCCCATCCTGCATGCTTGTCTGCATATCTGCCACAAATCTGTCCTGGCTGCCCAGCTGCACGTGCTGCACCTCGTCAGGCTGGGCCATGTCAGCTGTTTGGTGTGTTTCATGCTGGGCCTCTGCCTGGCTGTCTGCAACCTGCTGCTGTACTTCCTGTGTCAAGCAGCAGTTGTCAGAGCGCAGCAGGGGCTTGCACAAGAGTTCAATCTGGTGATCTGCTTCAATGCACCTCAATTTGGCTCTGGAGGGTGTCAAACAGCCCTGGAAGCTGATTTCGCATGTACAGATAGTGTTTGACGAGCTCCTGGGCCAGGACTGCACAAGCATGAGGGCTGGGGCTGAGCTGCAGCTGCACTGACAGAGCGACGACTTCTGGTTTGCGCTTCAACATCAGATGTTAGAATTGCTTCCAAGGAAGCAGACGCAATACGAGCGGGGATCAGGAAGGTCAACATCGTTGACCATGTCCCAACTTGGAGATCACTCCAAGGCACAGAGTTTCGGGCGGGCATGAGCATATAACAACTTCAAGATATGATTCTTGCTGGTCTGCAGGCATTTGTGGGCGACATCCATTGGTGAAGCCAACATGTTGACAGTCCAGCGCTGAGGGGGGAAAAATAGTGGAGGGGGGGAGATCTTCACAGACAAGCAAGAGCAGCAGCATTCTCAAATATCCTGACTTCACCTGCAGGACAAAGACAGCCTCCATGAGCGGACTGAACAGGGACTGAGGCAGCTTTGTCAGAAGCAAGTTGAGGCATCAGGAGATCAAGCTACCCACCGCTGTAGCCTGCTGTCAAGATGACAAGGCCCTTGGAGGTGGAGCCAGGCTGGTCCGGTGATTGAAGGGCAGTAGGCTGCTGAGCAGTCCCAGGTGCAAAAATGGCAACAGTAACAATGTCATCATGGGCGTGAAAGCACTCATAAGAGCTGTTTTTGTCCTGCAGCAGACAAAAGGAGACTCAGCTGCAGTGGTGCTCTCTGGCCCACAGAACAGCAATGCAACTCCCTGAGCCGCAACTTGGAGCTGCTCAAGCTGCAGCGACTCTTTCACATGAATAGGGGGAAGTATCATTGCAGCATCTGGCAGCATGAGGACAACTTGCCTGCTTGCTCCTATGCCTAGGGTGACCCGCAGGATACTGGGCATCATCACCATTCCACAGGTACACCCAGCCATCGTCTGACCCACACACAATGTACTCGCCCCCGGCAGAGAAGGAGGCTCGTATCTGTGTGTTGCGGTTGACATGACCCTTGAACTTGCACTGGAGACCAAAACCTGCAGGGGCGAGCCATAGGTCTGGCATGGTCCAAAGGACTGGAGGCACGTGCTGGCAATAACACACAGAAATCCTGCAATGAACAGCAACAACAAAGCATTTGGCTGCCTGTGAGCTACAGCAGGGTAGTGCGGCTGCAGCAGCGCGGTACAGCACTGTGTTGGCATGGCCTGCCTGGTGCACTTGCAAGACAGCAGCCTCACCATCGTACAGTCGGATCCTGGAGTCGTTGGATGTGATGAGGAGCTTGTTGGGATGCGCAGGCATGTACTGCATGCCTGTGATCTTCTTGCCCTGCTTCTGGGAAGCCCGCTTATTTTTCACATCTGAAGCAGCACTTGAAACGTGAGCTTGCGCCTGGCAGAATGCGCACAAGGGACCAGCAGCCCATGACAGGTGTTGTCGAGCAGACAAGCAGCGAAGAGTCATGTTTGCTGCAGGCAGCAGGTCAGGAAGGCTAAACAAGCGCCGGGCACCTCTGGTTGCAGGCAGCAAGTCCTGCAGGCGAGGCAGACAGCAAGCAGGGCACGGAATGTGACCCCCCCGCGCCAGGGCCCTCTTTGCTGATGGGTGCATGTTCAAGTCCTTCAACAGGCATTTGCAGGACGACACCTCACCTATCTGCGCCTCATACTCCAACTTGCGCTTGTCATCACATCTGTAGAATCTGCACTTGCCCTTCATGGTGCCCACACAGGCCTTGCTGCCGTCCAGGGAGAAGGTGACAGCTGTCACCATCTCATGCACATCAGCGTAGTCCACCACGGCCTGAGCAGGCACATTCCACATACGGACCTGCAATAGCACTGGGAGTCAGAACCTTGGGGGAGCAGGCATTGCTGGATACCGCTGCAGCACACCCAGCAAAACCAAGATGAGTGGGGCAGCCTCCCCAGTCAACGAAAGTGGCAGCCTGGCCAGAGCATGCTGCAAACAGCAACCCATCTGATGGGCTCCAGGTGCTGAAAAGGTGCTGCAAGCCACTCAAGAGCTGTGCCAAGGCATGGAGCTTCATCTATGCTGTTGCATCCCCACCTTGCCATCAATGGAGCCGCTGAGGAAGTGCTTGTCATCATTGGGGTGGAAGTCAAGGGCTGTCACAAAGTCAGTGTGCCTGCAGCAGCTAGCATGGTTGATGCCTGCTCACCATGTCAGGCCGTACAGCACCCTAATCACAGCCTAGCTGAGGCTGACAAGTCTCCTCCTTGGCCCTGAAGGAGAGCGGGGCAAAGCAGCATGCACAGTGCCGGGAGATCATAGCCAGCACGGGCAGCAGGGACTCACTTGAAGGTGCGCAGGCAGTCGTCCATGCTGATGTGCCAGAGCTTGACGGTCTTGTCCATGGAGGCTGACAGCACAAACTGGGAGCGGGACCAGCAGACCTCCAGCACATCCTGCTTGTGCCCCTCGTACGTCCGCACAGGTTGCGCTTTGACGACTGCATTCACGCCGCCGCCTGCCTGGGCCTGCCCACCAGCGCCTGCACGCGCAGGCATCATCATTCACGGCTGCCTTTAAAGCAGCATGCGCCTGGGTCTGTCCCAAACCGTAGGAGGTGCATCCTCACCATTAGAGCTTGTCCCTGGGCTGAGCACAGCTGCTGCTGATGCACGGTTCAGCCTCTGCCAGAGCCGGGTGCCCATGCAGATGCCCAGTGCAGTCAAGCAACCTCTACAAAGACGCCCAAGGCAGCTTCAAGGCATGTTGTCAGTCCAGAGCCTGCAGCCTTGGCGCCTACCTCCGTTCATGTGGGGTCGGCCTTCAGCCTGAATCTCTCCAGCAGCAGCCGCAGCTGCCACTGCTGCCTCCTCTGCTGCAGCTGCCTGCTTCTCTGGCTGCCCTCTGAAAAGGACCACCTCCCACACTCTGACAGTGCCGTCAGACCCAGAGGTTGCCAGGTACTTGCCGTTCTTGCTGAACTTCATGCACCAGATGACACCTGCAGCAGACACACAGGTGTGAGGCCGGCTTCAGCACAGCACTTTGCTGCAACTGACAGGCAGGGCTCTCAAGGGAGGCACCGTGCTGTGTCACAAGATGTTCAGGGGACGCAGCAGCAGTCTCCACGCCTCTGCCCATCACAGACTGAGGCAGCGTCCCTGCGCAGACAGGGATGAGACCCTGCTGTCACCTGCACGTCACCCAGCACCTGCAGGCAGCCCTTACGCTCAGACGCTCCACAGCAGCACTCTTCAGCTTTAGGCAACACACAGCCGCCCTCCACACCCTGGCAGCACCAAAGACAACCCTCCACCCTGCAGGCAGCACTAAGCAGCAGCTCCATGTGCAGCTCAGTCCCACAGTCACCTGCATGTGCCTGCAGCTCCTGTACCACCCGCAGCTCGCTGAGCTCCTTGCCGCTCTTTTTGTGCAGGTGCACTTTGAGCGGGCGCCCCGAGGGGCCTGCCCCTCCGCTGCCCGTCCTCCTCAGCTCATCTGCCAGGTCGTCTTCCTGCCTCTCATGCTGCAGACAACCAGGCAGTCAATCACGAGGCAGTTTGAAGTCCCTCCGCCGAGTAGTCATCCTGCCTGTCCTGCTGCACGTGGAGTGCTGGTCATCTGTTATGGGGCACCTTGTGCAGGGCACCCCTGAGCAAGTTCCCGGTGTTGGCCATGCCGCCAGGCCAGCACTGCCACTGGAGGTGCTGCAGAGGCAGCATGACCGTGCTGCACCTCTTTTTGAACTTCTTCAGCACCGCAACATCCATTTGGGCTGTCACACCCCAGGCCTTCTACCTGAAGATCGTTGGAGGAGGACGCCCGAGAAGTGGCATCGCTGTCATCGCTCTCATGCCCCGAGGACGCCTGCAGCCGTGAGAAGAAGCGTTGCCGCAGCCAGGCCCCCGCCTTGGCCTTTCCGTCCCGCCCTGCTGCACCAGCGCCTGTGCTGGTGCCAGCAGGCTCTGAGCTGGTGGAAGCAGGGCCGCCAGCACTCTCGTCCGACAGAGCCCCAGCGCTCTGCGCCCGCATCCTCTGTCGCCGCCTGGCAGCCTGCAGCCCACCGGGGAGGGTCCAGGCGCTGGCATACATCCTGAGCCGCCTTGCACAGTGTGCATGGGGAAGGTGGGGGCTACAGCTGGGGCAGCTGCCCCAGGACATGCTAGCATCAAGAATTGCGTCGAGTGCCGGGCGGCACGATAGTCTCGAATGACAGCCCGGTAAAGAGTTGCTGTGGCGGTCCTGTGGAGAAATGCTAAAGCAGGAGCTGGCGGCCCCAGCCTGCGTGCATGCCCTCGTCGAGGACGGTACTGGACCTGCGCAGCTACAGCGACGCACTCTCTGGTAAGCATGCCTTTTGAGGCCTCAGCATGCATGCTCACGTCGAGGACCGCGCTGAGCCCCAGAGTGGCCTCGAATTCGTCCAGGCTCAGCTCCTGGCCAGAGATGAGATCTGTGACCCGCTCTGGGCCCCCTGCGTCTATGTTGCCGCTGCTGTGCGGGCTGGCATCGTTGTTCAAAGCATACAGCTGCCCAGTGTTGAGATCCCGGATGGTGTACCTCTGCAGGGCAGGCAGGGCAGGATGCAAAGTGAGAGTGCCGTATGGACTCAACAGCCATCATCAGAACTAGGACTCATGCAGTCTAGCTGATGCTTGCCCGTGCACGCTGCCCGTTAGAACGTGTCACTTCTTCAGACTCATGAGGCCGCATGGCACCCAGCTGACGGCAACAGCTGGGCACATGTGCATGGCTTGCAGGCCGATGCAAAGGAAAGTCAGCAGGCACGCACCTTATCCAGAGTGTACTCTCTACCAGAATCCAAGTCCTTGATGTGCATGGTTTCCTCTTCTTGCGCTGCTGCTGCTTCTGGTGCAGCATGCGGTGCCACAGCAGCCTGGTGCTCAGCTGCTGCTCCAGGTGAAGCATGCCGCATCCGATATGGGGATGAGGGGCTACCTGACGAGTGCAGATTGCTTCCAGCAGCACTCAGATGGTTATCTGGCTGATGTGATGGCTCAGCGTCTGCCTGCAGCGTTCCCCTCAAGTTGCTGAATTCTGCATTTGGAGGCTCCATCAGCGTGTGGCTCCGGCCAGCAGTGTCAGAAGGGGCCCTTGAAGTGTCCAGAGCTACATCATCGAAATGCATGACAAAAGCAGTAGCCAGGCAGGCACAGCAGGCCAACCGAACTTCCAGGCACTTGCCCTTCTGTGATGAGTCATTTCATATTTTTTAGGCAGCTGATTGAAGTATGGCCACTTTCAGAATGCACGTCAGGAATGCACGGCAGGGGTAGACAAGCCCTTTGAAATGTTCATGAGCTCAAGGATTTGTGAGACCCGCGGAAATGAAACGGAAGTGTCTAGCTAGCAACAAACGACAGCTAGCGCCATCCCTAGAACCATGCATGAACAGCAGGCATAACAATGGACCATTGAGGATGCATGATAGAGGCAAGCAGACCGGCTTCAGCAGCCACAGCATGCTTCATGATGCAGTGGCCAGAGCTTGTAGGGTGCTGCATCACATTGCTGGTGGCACGTCCAGCGGCACTGTACAGAGCCTTCACTGCTGGGGCTGGTAGCTCAGCATCTTTAGGATGTATGCCCCCAGCTGGCGCAGGGGAGGGCGATGCTCAGGGTTTGGGTGCCAGCACATTTCCATGAGGGCACGCCACTCCGGCTCGCACCAGTCCGGGATCTGCAGGCGGCAGGGGACAGCACTGATCAGCTGATGACTGAAAGCAGGACCTAGGCAGAGGATGTGCCAAGGCCTTGGCATTGTATATGTGCAGCAAGGGCTCAGCGGGCAGCAGTACCCAGCAAAAGTGCCTTCATGACATGCGCCTTCAGACTGCAAGTCTGGGGCAATGCAAGGCACATAAAGCAACTTTATGATCATGTGTGCAGCAAGTGGGCAGGCTCACATCTGGCTGCAGGTTGCCAACCATGAGCCCAGCAATGATCTGCTGGGGGCTCAGGTGCTGGAAGGGGACCTCCTTGGTCAGCATCTCCCACAGTACCTGCATACATGGCCATTGAAACAGTATCAGGACTGAGCATGTGCAGATGCAAGCTCGGTGGCTGCCCCAAAGAGAGCACATCTGCCGCATACATAGAATCGACTTTGTCTGCATGGGTGCCCTGTCACAAACATGAAAAGCCTCTAGAGCAGTTGTGAGCTTGAGGGGTTCGTACACCGGCAAAAGAGAGCACAGCAGTGACTGGCTCTAGCAAGAGCCACATTTGCCAGTGGTAACCAGAGCTGGTCCCTCAGCAAGCGCAAGGGCTTGTCTGCAAAGCAGAAGCGATGGCTGACTGACTAGAGCCATGCAGCACAGGGACAACAGCCAAATGTGGCCAGCTTATGGAGCCAAATCAGAGGCCAGAGCATTTGCAGCTCAGTAGTGTGGGCTGCAGATGTCTTCAGCATCAAGGGTCGAGGCAGATCAGAGACAGAGGAACTGGAGCAAGGAGGCTTTGGTGCCTCAGCGTTGCCATACACAAAAGCCATCTGGGACAGGCGCACCATGCCCAGCGACCACACGTCTGCCTTCTCACTGACGCGATCCGGGTTGCTGACGAGCTCTGGGGCCATGTATGGCAATGTGCCCCTGCAGGCGGGAGGCACCGTCAACATGGGGCAGGACAGGCAGGCACCAGAAAGGCATCCTAGCAGCACATAGATGGGCGATGTGCCGGGACAACACTGCACCAGGGCAGCATTTGAGTAGGCATCAAAGGTGCCTGCAAAAGTCACGCCGTGCAATCTCAGCGGGGGACCAACTGACAAAGGGGCTGAGTGCAGTAGCCAGTTTATGCTGTCCAAGTACGCCTCAGCTAAGGTCAGCTCCACTTTATAGCAGCAAGGACCAAGAACGGCCCACTTGGTATGCCAGTCCTCACCTGAGGTCCCGCACGCCAGAAACGTAGCTCTTCCACTTGTGCTTGGACAGCCCAAAGTCAGCAACCTTCACAATGGGTACCCCGCCCTGGCCATCAAAGCTCCCATCCATCAGCAAATTGTCAGGCTTCTGCAGGCAGACAACAGAGAGAAGGGTGAGCCTGGCTCTGGGGCAGCACAGAGGTATTGGTTTTGTGCACAGGGGCTCATGGGCAATGGCAAGGCTCAGCACAGCTTGATATGCTAGATTAATGCCTTCATTCTGAGTAACAGGCAGCACAATCAGCCCGGCAGGGCCTCACCAGATCAAAGTGAACCACCCGCATCTCATGAAGGTAAGCCAGCCCGTGAGTGGCACTGAGAGCAAGCTCCAGACGCTGCCGCAAGCTCAACCAGGATGTGTTTCTGCAGCAGATGGCAGCTTGAGAAGTCAGCAAAAGCCAGCAGACCCCCAGCACCTTTCTCTGGCAAGCAGCAGCTCAACCTTCAGCATCCCTCAACGAGCTAGAGGTGCAGAATAGCTGGTACGATGATGCAGGACAGCTGGCAGACCTGATGACAGCAGAGGAGCTGGATAGGCAGCATGGAATGGGAGACAAGAAGATGGCACAGGTGCTGTCAAGCACAGAGGATTCAGTTGGGGAGGTACCCAAGCTGCAGATGTCCCGGCGGGCTCCTGCCTCTGCTACCACTGGCTCAGCTTTCAGTCCGCTGAAGAGATAACTCAGGTCTCACCTGAGGAAGGTGGCCAGGGACCCCCCTCGCATGTACTCCGTCATGATGCCCACGACTGCAGTGGGCTCCTGGGCGCTGGCCACAACCACGCCAAAGAAGCGCAGGACATTGGGGTGGTTCAAGTTGCTTAGCATCTCAGCCTCGCGCCAGAAGCTCTGGCTGTGCCGCTCCACCTTGCCCGGCTGCAAGAGAGTCACCAGGTGTGGTAAGCTGTGCAGCATTCAGCATGCACAGCATCGGGATAGCGGCAGCAAGTCTGCAGACACACCCACAGCTCCGAGGATGCACTGTTGAGCAGCTGCGGGTTTTCATGCAAGCAAGGTTGCTGGGCTCATGCTGCACACCACAATGGCTCTGCTGCACACAGCAGCTGCGAGCCAAGCAGGAGGCCAGGTGTGATGCTGGTGAGCAGCAATGTGCCTGTGTGCGGCCCAGATGCAGCAGGTGAGGAGGGTCCCCTTCACAACAAGGCCGCCATGCCTCTGCCACAGCCGCACCTTGAGCCACTTGACAGCCACCCTGCCAAAGATGGTGCAGGCAGCCAGCGACACCTCCCCAAATGCCCCCTCGCCAATGCTGCTGAGCACGATGATGTCCTCCTGCAGCACCAGCGGCAGCACTTTGATCAGACCAATGCAGCAAACAGCCTGGCACTGAGGGCAGTGTGGAAGGGAGAGAGGATGCATCTAAGCGCGCTGTTGGATATTGGAGCAGGCAGTGTAAATGATAAAAGAAAGTGAAGCGCTTGCAGGGGCACATGGACTACCATGTTGCTCTTGGGAATTGCAACCTGGCCACGCAATAGCCCAAAGCCACTCTCGCAGAGGCAGCCCTTGCACTGAGACACTTCCACCCGTCTCAGATCAGCCTGATAAGCACCTTGTTGACCTTGTGCACAGGATTGTGCAGCGAGCCGCTCCCACTGGATCTGCGACTCTCCAGAGGCGCCCGGTGGGACAGCCCACTGCTTGGGCGCTCTGGCGTCATGCCCGGCTGCTGCTGCTGCTGGCTCACTGCTGGTGAGGCGGGTGAAGCCAGCTGTGGCTGCAGGAGCCCTGCCATGTGGAGCTGCGCCTGCTGCTGCGCATGCAGGGCCTTGCTGGCCATCTGCTGCTCCTGCAGCAGCTGAAGTTGCTGCTGCAGAGCGAGAGAGCTTTGCATGCGCCCTGCCGCCAGCCTTGGCGACATGTGCCCACCACCTGCAGAGGCAATGACAGAGTGGGGCAGAGAAGGAATATGCAGGGGCAAACAGGGAGCAGAGAGCACACCAAAGTCACAGGAGGCCACAGAAAGCCACCAAAGGAGCAGCAAAGCCACAGAGCAGGCCAGATCCAGCATGCGCCAGCCCGCACCAGCCGTGTAGTCGTGAGTTTCTGGGCTGTACTGCTTCATTGCTGGCGACACACGACCCATGTTGGCAGCTGCAGGAGCATCCTGCAGAAAGGGGAGACAAGCCTGTGAGCAGGACTGGGTCCAGACTGGGTCCACCACCGGCTGCCAGCTTGCCATGCTCTGCATAAAGAATGTCGACACTGGCTCCTGACGTCCTCACAACGGAGCTTTCCTGCTGCTGAGGCTGCTCCAGCAGACGGTACAGGATGAGCACCCTGAACTGGAAAATAAAGCCTGCTGGTGGTCAAGATGCAGCCTTTGAGCCTGACCATGGCAGAGGACATAGTTCCCATTGAGATTTGCTCCACCAGTGCAGGGCATTGAACCGGCCTTTTGAGCATGGCCCTGACAGTCCCAGGAGCTCAGCGCTTGAAAGCATCATGCCGCTCCCCCACACCTGCTGCAAGCTACCCACTGGCACCCTGAGGGTGCGGCCACTCCTTCCCACACCAAAAGGAGCTCCACTCGCGGGGTGGGGCGCAGGTGACTTGGGGCGATTGATCATGAGGCCTGCAAGCATGGTTGCAAGGGCTTAAGCAGGAGCAGCAGCTGTGCAGTAACCAGTGAGTCTGGGGCAGGCCAAGCAACCATCTCAGTGCTGCCGTCAAGCAGGCTGCGCAGCACAATGTCAGCTCAAGCATGCAGGTCACTCAGAACTCGAGAGGGCTTGCAGTCAGCAGTCCTGAGCGCAAGTACCTCAGCCCATGCCTGCAGACTGCTGCACATGCAGACCAGAAGACAAAGCTGCTCCAACCCAGCTGCTGGTCATGCTGCCATGGTCTGCTCACCTGGTGCTGGGTCGCCAGCCGTCCAAATGTTGTTTGCCCAGATCCTGTCCTGCTCCTGCTGGGGGTTGACAGTGGCGCCCCCAAACCTGCCGGCGTTCTGCCTGTCTGGCACCTCAGTGGGAAGCTGCGACTGGACTGGCGGGGGTTGGGGACACTGGCTCCTGCCCAGCGCGACTGTGGTGCTGGGAATGCCCCCAAGACCCACCTGTTGCATGCAGGCGATCAGGTGGCAGCAGTTCCTGGTGCTGTCACTGAGGCGTGCAGGTGTGCTGTCAGAGTGACCCAGCCACGCCATGATGTGCGATACCTGTCACTTCTGCAAAAATCCCTGATGCTCACCGTGACGCCCTTGGTGCAGGGCAGTGTCATGTGGGCAGTCGCAGTGAGGATGTTAGTTTTGCTGAAGGCAGTCCCTGCGCATGGCATGACACAGCTGCTGACTGGGAGGCAGGACAGTGCTGGCCAGTTGCTCGCCTGACCCAAACCGTTGATGCCCTGGTGCTGCTGAGCTCCTGGCGCAGCCTCCCTCCAGCCAAGATCCACATCATCCTCCACATCTCTGAGCGCATGGCTGGTCACCCCATCGCCGGTGGACATCATCATGCCCCGGCTGCCACCTGAGCCCAGCTCTGGCCGGACTGGCACAGCCTGCAGGCCAGCTGCAGCTACTATCCCAAAAGTGGCCCCCCGAAGAGCATCTGCTGGGCTTGGGGAGGGCGCCTGCTTGGGCGGCACACTGACAGCTGGCAGCACAGCAGGGGCCCAGCGGTGCTGCTGCAGTGGCATCTTGGCCCCTGGCAGCGCCTGTAGGGGCCACCCAGCCTGGGCAGGGCCAGCCTGCCTAGGGCTGAGCGGCCGTGAGCCACCCATGCCGGCCAGCAGCTGCCCTGGCACTGTGGCAGCCCCCTCGCCGCCAACAGCATGCAGGTCTGAGATGCTGGGCAGCCTCAAAGAGCCACTGGCTGCAGGTTGAGGGCTGCCTGGCATTCTGGCCCCTTGCCGCGTGGCTGGCTTGGAGGCAAACACAGGAGATATGCTCATCGTCTCGCCGGTTCCCACCCCCTCTCCTGTGAACGAGAATAGATGCGAGGGTAGCACGGGGCTGCTGGCGCCCTGAGTCTGGACAGTCAAAGGCGAGGGAGCCTGTGGCACGTCCGGGCCTGCAGAGCATGCGCCACAGCCCTGAGCACAGCAGGAGACATGGCTGCTGCTGTGCATGAGCAAGGGTCAATCTGCGTTTCACGCCTGGCTTCGGAGGCTTTGCAATTGCAATGGCACAGGCTTGATGAGGCCCTGCTCTTGCTCTAGGTGCACGGAGCCTCAAAGAAGAGAATGAGGGCATCAGAGGCATCGTTGTCTGCATGGTTAAATCTGTTGCTCACAGCAATGCCCCTGAGCAGTGCTGGGCAGTACAGGCCTCTCTTTGCTGCTCAGGGCAAACACCCGGATCTTCTAGTTCCTGGAACCACCGCCTTCGCCCTCCCAGGGTGTCCTGGTGCCCACCTGTGCTTCCCAGCTTGGTGGAGCTGCCTTTGCCCCCTGCCTGGCTGTCCGAGCGCTCGCTGGGCAGGTAGCTGCCTGTCTTCTCCTCCTCGAACCCCAGGTCAAATGCCTGCCGCTCACCCACCTGCAGGCAGCAATGCAGCATAGCACTGGCCATCATGCTGCAGGGGCCATCATCATCTGCACCTGGCTTAGCAACATTCAACAAGGCTGACAAAGACGTACATGCCTGTGAGACGAGCCCAGGCGCAGTCAGCCTTTGAACATTCTCTGCGCGCCTTGCAGGGTGACGCAGGAGATGTCTGCCAGATGATCCACAGAATGTCAGCTTGAGCCCCTGCAGAGCTCACTGCTATCCCAGCTCACCTTCATCAAGTTGGCATGGAGCTCATGCCAGTGCATCTCTTCAGCCTGCTCCTCAGCCACCCTGGCTTGTTCACTGCGAGGGCTGCGAGCCCAGCGGGTTTGCACCAGGTTGGAGGTGGCATGTGAGCTGACCACCGTGCTGTTGAGACTGCTGCTGTTGCTGCTGAAGCTGCTGCGACCCTCCTGCATGGAGAGGCTACGGCCAAGAGGCAGGCAGGCGTCCGGCTCGCCAAATCTGTCTGGGCTGCAGGGGCAGGCAGGGAGATGCTAAGCCGAGAGATAGTGTCAGGTGTGGGTGACAGTGAGCAGCTTGCTTCAGAACTGCAGATGTTGTTTGTTGGAGGAGATCCCAGTCCCGGCAGTCACATCAGCAGCACAACACCAGACGCAACCTCAGTAAGCAGAAAGGAAGAGGCTAAGCAGAAGGAGAGCCCTGCACAAGCTCGCACAGCCCCAGCCAGCAGAAAGTTGCTGCACCCGCCCAGCCACTTTCTGTAACTGCAGCCCCAGGCGAGCACCTCTCAAAGGCGAAGTAGCCATGTCCATCTCCCACGCGGATTGCCGCAAGGTCCCCGCTGAAGGCTGAGAAGAGGAATACACGAATGCGAAACGCCTTGCTGGGAGTGTGCCCCATGCGAAGGCCTCGCTGAAACTCCTCCATCATCTCCTGTACGACCAGGCAGCGAAGGTGGTGGACCTAGGGAGAGGGCCCATGATGAGCCCGGCAGCCAGACAGCAATCCTTGATGCAGACTCCGCCCATCAGAAGGCACAACACACCAGCTTTGTGGCTGCTGCGATGCCAATCTTTGCTGTCTGCAGCCAGCAAAGGCCCCAGCACCACCAGGATGCTGGCGACCCCCGTTGCGTGAAGAGCTGACATGGCGAATGCTTTGCGCGAGCAGGCCAGTATGCCTAGCTCCTCCCAGCAGATGCATGAACAAGGCGTGCAGGGTGTGGACATCAAGGTGCAGCAAACAGCTTGAGGCACAGATCTCATAAAACCTGAAAGAAGTGTGCCACACAGCCTGCACACGGGCATCTGCCTGGCTACCTGCACATCATCGTCGCCAGTGACTGAGATCAGGTTGTCTGGGTGCAGGTCCTCCCCTGGAACAAGGTACTTGAGCGAGACGTCGCACTCAGCCTTCTCACACAGGCGGTGCATGAGCTCCATGTAGCTGCAGCTGCAGGGCACACTGTCCAGGTGTGTCGCTCCGCCGTGGTAGCTGCACCTGCCAGTCTTGTCATCCTGCACGCAATAGACAGCTCAGCGAGGCAGATGGGAGCTTGTCAGCAATTCTCCAGCTGCAGCTCCCATACCTGGACGAATGTGCCACCGCTTGAAACGCGCAGCTTGATCTTTGGGACAGACTCAGTAGAGGGCTCTGCCATGGGGGATGGCTGCACTGCAGCCGCTTGGGTGGTGGCAAGAGCAGGCATACTCGTGCACAGCACGTGCAGCAGGGCTGGAGCCCTGCTGGGCGGAGGCTCTAGACCATGCTTGCAGTTTCAGCACCACACTTGGGCGGCCCCCAAGCCTGCCCCAAGAGGCCGAGCCTCCTCGGGGAAACCCTGTCTGCAAGCTGTTTCCGGTCACAGTCTGCTTCCTTCTTGAGTTGAATGATGCAGACTTGGAAAAAGTGTTTATGGTTTATTCAGAGAAAGGAAGTTAGTCGTGTCTTTCCAGCCTGCTCTGAGGCTGGGAGCAGGCTGGTACTGAGGCTGGTACAGCATGACCTGCTTGACAGGACTAGCCAGTGCCAGACTGCGATTCCAGCAGAGCAGGCACAGTCCTTTCAACCTCCTCCCTGGCCCCAAGGCTAATGATGGTCCGCTGATCTGCGTTGTCAATTTGCAGGTCCAGGATTGATGTCCTTCCACCATTGCCCCGCGACAGTCCGCCTGCAGCCTCCACTATCAGTGCAAGCGGTGCACACTCATACAGTAGCCTCAGTTTGGGAGGTGCTGAGGCTGAGCTGGGGTTGCAGAAGATGCCGCCAGCCTGTAGAGCAGGGGCAGCATGAGCCGAACCTAGGCTGTGGGTACTAGCATCTGCAAACTGCTGCATGGCGGTACACCTGCCTGTAGGATGTGATGGATGTCAGGGACCATGGCTCCAGTGTATCTTAAGGTGTAGCAGTTGCTTTGCCAGAATGCCACCAGATCTCTGTAGGCTTTGTTCTCTGCAGAAGCTCTCAAGTTGGCAGGAGCAAATTTTTTGCTGTGCAGGAGGGTGATGTTTGACCGCTCCTGGCGCCAGCTTCCCTCAGCAAGGACAAACTCCTCTACAGTGTGGGGGCCAATGTCACCTAGCAGCACAGCGCAAGGCATCAGAGACCCTGGCTCAAAGGCAATACCAGGGCATGGGATGCTGTCAAGAGCAAAAGGTGGCGCGGCTGCCTGGCTACATAAAACTCAGCCTGAAGTGCAAAGCAGCCGGCCTGGCAAGAGACCCGCCTGCCTGCGGCCGCGCCAGCACCAGCACTGTGCGAGGGCCGTATACAGCATAGGCTGCTGCAGCCTGCTGCCTGCCAGTACGTCCCAGCAGCTCCCGTCCTTTCCAAACGCCAAAGATGCTACCAACTGCAAGGGCACGTGTGCTGATCTTTCCGCACTGCAGTCTTATGGTAGCCATGGCGACCAACCTGCAAAGTTTGCGCGTATGACGCTGCTGCCATCCAGAGGGTCATGGGCAACCTGCATGATACTGTGACACCTTTGCAGGAGCCTAGACTTTTGCATCACAGCATGGGCAGCATGACTCACAGAATAGTCCCTGCCGCCCATGTCCAGCATGGCTGTCTGCTCCTCAGAGCTGGCGATGCAGACTGCTTTGCAGTCCCGCAGCCGCTGGAACACAATGTCATTGGCCTGCAGATCTGCCTGCACGCATTGGAAGCACAAACTGCAGAGGTTACCAGGCGCCAGGCAGCCTTGTGCTCCCTACCTGCAGCTGCTTGTCCCCAAAAGCATTGGTACTGCCCACTTCGCTGGTGCTGGCTGTCCTCAAGACAACCTGCACACACGATCCATCATTCAGCTGGCTGCAATGCCTAGCAGTGGCAAATCAGGAGGGGTTGGCAACCGCATGCTATGGCTGTGGTGGAACTCACAGCAATCTCAGCAATGGCTTGGGCTATGGCAAGGATGACCTTCCCCTGCATGCCAAAGCCAGGTTGAGATAGTCAGTGATCCATTGCATTTCGGGTTTCCCACGTGCTGCCGATAGTGATTACCAATGTGGGAGTCACAGCTGAAAGACTGTCATGCAGCTCCATAACATGTCTTGGAGAACTGCCAACTTTCTTTCTAGACAAGCTGCACCCTTGGCACAGCGGGCGTGAACTGCTGTCCCTGTCTGAGAACAGTCCGGCATCCTTCAGCTGGAAGTTGCATGACCTTGACAGGACGTCATCTGCTGCTACTTGGCCTAGTTCCACTGATCTGCAGGCAAGCAGCAGCCACCTGCTACGGAAATGCTTGTCCTGAGCAGCATGAAACAGCAACTGCGCAAGGGCTGCTAGGGGACAGCCTAAATGCTGCCGATGCGGCCAGTGAATGCAGCAACAAGAGCTACAGAGCGCCAGAGCCGGTGAGGGGCTGCAGCCCTAACAGTGTTGCATCAAAATTCATGTGTGGACTGCATCCATGCATGACCTGCAATGTGCAGCAGCCTGTGGTGCTTTTAGCTGAATGTGCTTGTGTCCAGGAGTTCACTGATACACCAATCCTGGACCTGAGATGGACAGGACCTCTGAAGCGCGACGATGAGGCCTTTGATCAGGTGAGGGTGTCTCTGCAGCCTGACGAGTGCTCAGTTCTGTGCAGCATCTGTTCAGTTGCAGATGTAGAGGACAGATTGCCATATCTGACAGAGCCACACGCAAGAGGAGATTAGACCCTTCAGCGTCTGCAGATTCGGGGCCATCAGTCGTGGATGACCACAAGATGCCTGAGTGTCTGCGCTCAGGCCTTGAGATGGTGCCATCAGCAGGCTGAAACCTGCTGTGCCTGCCTGCAGTATGTGTTTGCCATCACCGAGGGGCAAGGGGGCTTTATTGGCGGCCACATGTGGCGCTCTGGCAACTGGGGCCGCACTTGGCAAGATATTACCACGAAGATGGCAGGTGGGCTGCTGCAAACAGGCATGCAGGGAGCTGCTTCAGGACAAGCATTTTACCCACAGCAATCCCTGCAGCCAGGGTGGCAGGCTGTACTGTTCGATACCTGTAGCACAACCCCCAGACATGGCAGGACAGATCCTCCCTCTGCCTGCTGTGTCAGAAGCAAGACAGCTGCTGCCCACACCAGGGGACAGCATACAGAGCAGCTGCTATGGGTCCTGGCTGCGGGCACTTTGCTTGGCTCAACAATGTTGATGCCGAGGTGGTGACAGCGGAGGCCAGAATTCCCGTGGGATTCTGTGCACCATTGATGACCTGCCTGGCCTTGCAGGGCGCAGCCTCACAGCACAAAGCGTTACTTTCCACACTTCATGGCATTGCCCTGGCCTGTGCAGGCGCTGGAGAGGGACCCATCACTGAGGAAGGCGTCATTGACATCATCTATCACTGGAGCAGCCCCCACAACCTACTCTTTCTGGGGCCAGGCTTCCACATGTGGACCTCAAACGACTTCGGAGACACATTTATGGAGCTGGACACCCCTGGGCGCACCCTGGGTGAGTCAAAGAAGGGGCCACTAGGCATGTTGGCTGGTTCTGAGACGTGGCCATGCTTAGCTCCGT
The DNA here is from genome assembly GCA_019693375.1 of Asterochloris erici. Lineage (NCBI taxonomy): Eukaryota > Viridiplantae > Chlorophyta > Trebouxiophyceae > Trebouxiales > Trebouxiaceae > Asterochloris > Asterochloris erici. The sequence continues at coordinate 23,542 of JAAMXJ010000262.1, read as the reverse complement.
CTGCCATAAGCCTGCCTGCCCCTCTTCTGGATGCTGGCTGGCAGGCAAGCCTGACAGACATGCATCGGTCCTGTCCTGCCAAATTCTGGCCACTGTGGCTGATGACACTGCAGCTGATCCTGCTGCCTGTCTGCAGGCTTTTGGGTGGACATTCTGCCGCATCCTAACCAGCCTGACTGGCTGCTGGCTCGTGTGCGAAGAAACGAGTGCTTGAAATATGACGGCGACACCAGCAAATGGTGTGCAAACGACCTTTTCCTCTCTCAGGTAATCTGCCCTCTCGCCTGCCTAGACAGTGATACAGCTGGTGGGCTGCCAGACCCTTTCACGCACCTGGAATTTGATGCAGCAGCATTCCCTCTTACACCCAGCAGGGCTATCAAGTGCAGACAAAAGCATGTCACAACCTAGCTGCTTAGTGCTCTGTAAGACAGACCTTGCCAGAGTGTTTACAGCACTGCTTGCAGCCTTTACAAAGTGGTCAATGCTGTTGATGCAGGACTTTGCAGTAACCTGGACCAACCTGACTGCCACCTCAAATGGTAGAATTGCAGCGTTCTGGGACTTTGACTGGGGAGCAAACATGCTGCACTGGAACACCTCTGCAGGTTGGCTCAAGTGTTGTGCCCTGTCTTGATGCTGATTGTGTGGACGAAGCATGATGAGTCCCTGCTGCCCTGCTGAAAAGATGGGCCTCAGCATTTTGCAGCTGTACCCTGCATTCCTTGCAGTATGTTGCTGCATCCCTTCAGCGCTTTGCAGGCGTGAGCACGGCACCTGGGGCCATGTGTGGGAAAAGGCAGAAATGTTCAGCCACTTAGACACAGCTGGCCCCTGCTGCAGGCTGGAAGGATGAAACTATTCTGGCCACCCTTTATGAGGACCCCGACCACCTGCAGGGGCCCTACCCTGGCTGGGACCCCAACCTGCACTTTGTGGCCAGCCATGACTTTTTCGACTCTGACCATGAGAAAATTGCACCCTGTGGCAACCAATTCGAGATCTTGGCTCACAAGGTGACTGCGCACTTCTTTTGTGAGCACAGCTCTGCAAAATCGCTTCTGCTGGCCTGGTGGCATCATGCCTACCGTCTGTACAGAGTTGGCCGTCTGCTGAGGAAGCGCAGCTGGCCTTCAAGTAGTAGCCCTGCTGATGTGGTGACTCTCAGCGCCTGGCCTCAAGCACCCCATACTCATGCCTGCATCCTGCTGGAGGAGTACTCAGCGCTGACCTGGCAGTCCTGTGCCCAAAGGGTCTCCTCAAGGACAGCTAACTGAGCGCAGTTCTGTCATAGTGGTCGCAAGCCTGCCCTTCGAAGCGCTATGTGAAGCCACTGCCCACTTAGTGGCAGCAGCAGCGCTGCTGACAAGTGCTACACTCGTGGCTCTGCTGCAGGTGCCCTGCTAGCATGGCAGTCCTATGCCTGACTCACAGTTTTCTGCCCAAAGCCCGCAACTTTTGCTTGGGTGCGCTGCATATGGCTGGTTGTCGATCAGGAAGCCCCCGCTGAAGCACCAAACATTTCACCCACTGGCTTGCAGATCTTCCTGGCTATGCCTGCCAGCTGCCCCCAGGCGCCTGACGGGTCCAAGCGCACTGTGCCCAAGGACGCCACTGCCCGCAATGCAGTGGCCCTGTACATCAGCGATACCGAGGACATGACCTACACTGAGGTGACAGCGAGCTGCTGTACTCTCAAGGGGTGGCGGCCTGTCCAACCAGCTTTTAGCTGTTCAGGCAGCCTCATGTTCTACTTGATTGCTCTGCAGCGATGGCTCTGCAGCTGCCTAACATATTGTTATTGCCAGTGCCTGCTGAGCTGGGTTCTTTTCAGCGCCTGCAGGCCTGCTACATTGTCGTGAGGGCCGGGTCTCTGCCAGGTCCCTCCTGGCATGCTTGCCTGAAAGCCTGGTGGACCACTGGTGTTGATGGCTGTTGACTGGATGTCGATGCTCAGGTGCTTGGAGGTTGCTGAGATCTTGGGCCATTGCAACTGCAGGCCTGCCTGCCCACTGGCCTGCTGGACCAGGGTTACAACCTCATCCGCACACACGACGGCACTGGCGTCTTTGCCATTGTAGACCATGATGAGCGCGACGAGTTCAGCGCGAGCGCCCCCATGGGCTCTGCCTACGCGTCAGGCAAGTGCCCAGATCACAGCCCAAAGATCAGATAGCCTTGCCTGCAGTGTCTCCTAGGCTATACAGATGCCTCGGTCATCTGATTGCTCCACACAGCTGAAGTTGCCAACAGCATGTGTTGCACAGCAACACACACAGATGACATCAAGAAGCATGTACGCAGCTGGGGCCAGACAGGGAGCGACATGTTCCTGTGGCCTGCAGGATGGAACACAGGCCTGTTCACCTTCAGCATGGACCGCAACTACCGCCGCGAGTACATGACAGACTTTGTGCGCATTGAGTGGCTGCCAGGTGAGCCCAGTTGTCAGCCTGGCTTGAACTGTGATCCAGCAGGGAGCCCTGCAGTCAGTTGGGAGCCCCTCTGCAGTGCCTCAAGCAGCATTGAGACAGGTGGTTCTGCACTGTGCGCGGGTGTGCTGTATTTGAGCCTGCCTGCCCGCCCTGGCTGGGTGCCCCACAGCCTGCCTCACTGCCTTCTTGCCTGTGCCCAGAGGCTGCCACTTCTTCAACCGACTGCCTGCCAGCCCGTCTGGCCCACAAGCTGTCTCACAGCCTTCATTGCTGCCCATCACAGTCTTCTTGGCTATTTCCATGTGTGCCTTATACCCTGCTTGCTTCACAGGTGGCTACATGGCTAATCAGCTGTCCCAGGAGGTGTTCATGGACCCTGACATGATGCGCAGGACTGGCAAGTCCTATGAAGATTTCATCCAGACAAAGGTACTGTGTCCCACGGACATTGCAGCACAGGCCAGCACATTCCAACTGCTTTTCTGACTACGGTAGTCAGTACCTATCTGGGTGAGGGTCTGTGGCATCTGCTGAAAGGCCTTTGGGACTTGCAGTCTGTTTGCCCGCAGACAGAGTGGGCTGCAATGACCTGACGACCCCGCAATGAGCTGAAACAATCTATTTTGAGCAGAGCAATGGCAGCAACGGTGTTGCATGCGCTGGCAGGAGTGTGAGGTTGGCTTCAGGCTTCTGACTCCTAGCCACCTGCTGTAGATTACCTACAATGGAGGCGCACAGTGGTCAGATCTGGAGACGCCAGATGATCCTGACTACAACAACCAAATCTGCAATCAGTGCAAGGGCATGCAGGATCGATCCAAGTGCAAGCTGCACCTGCATGGGCCCACCAACTGGTATTCAGGTCCAGGTGAGAGCCAGCAACCCCAGCAGGCTGGGGCAGGATGGGCAAACATGGCTGGCACCATGCATGCCCTTCCTGGACAGATGCGCGTGGCCACCCCCACATCAAGGGGGCCCACCTCCTGCAGCACCTTCCCCTGTTACAATGGGCTCGGCACAAAACGCAAGAGGCAGCTTGTCTGGCTGCTGTAGCCTTGTTCTCCTCACAGATTCTGCTTGCAACCTGCCCAACCTAGGTGCAAGCAGCTGTCATATGGAGTCTTGCTGTGACACGAGGTGTCCATGTAGTCAGCAACTTTGTTCCGCACTGGCGCTCCAGGTGCTCGCCCCAGCTTCTACTCCCACATGAGTGCCCCTGGCTTCATCATGGCGTCCGGCAACACAGGGGAGCACCTTGACTTTGCAGCTGACACCACCTGCACCTGGCTCAGCAGTGATGGCGGCCTGACCTGGAAGGATGTGGCAGACCACACAGCCATCTATGAGTTTGGAGACCATGGGTCTATTGTGCTGCTGGCGAGGCATGAGGTCAGTGCACTCACCGATGCTGAGCAGCTGTGCTGCACTGAATGCCTGGGTGATCAAGAGGTGTGCAGCTGTGTCCTGTACGCTGTTATCAGTCCAGCCACTTGCAAGTGGACTGCAGCTGTATGGATGCATACGGCGTCAGCCGCACAGTGTGCCTCCGCCTTTGCTGAAGAACGTGCCACGGGCCCTGCTGGCATTGTACGACACTGTCATCTCTGTGCAGGCTGAGTCGCCAACCGACAATGTCAGGGTCAGCACAGATTATGGGAAGTGCTGGCACCGTATCGAGCTGCCCAAGGCGCTGGATGTGCAAAACATCAGGTCAGCACTGTGGAACAAATGCACCTCAATGAGGCTTGGTGTGACGGGTGGCAGTTGCCAGTACCCCTTCCATATGAAATGCCTCGCCCAGCGGGTGTGGTCTGCCACGCAATGACAGTTGTATCTAAATGGCTCCAAGCTGCCTGTGGCGGGCAGTGAATGCCTTGTCTTGGCCTGGGAGCACAATGGGTGCAGGCTGCTTGTTGCGATGTGCAGCGCCCCACACACTTACTGCATTGCAGGCTGGAGCCCAGCGGCAAGTCACACGTGTTTGCTTTGCATGGCCAGGAGTGCCGCCAGAGCAATGCTCACCCCAAATGTACAATGGAGCGCAGCACACCTGGCTGGCCCAGGGGCATGCTCTACATCCTGGACATCATAGACATCCTCAAGCAGGGGGGCAAGGATTGGTCGGTGCGTCTGCAAGCTTTTAGACACGAATGCTCCCAGGCGTGGGCGGTTGTGATGCCCACGGCCAGAGCCTTGAATACATGGCACAGGGCTGGCCTGCCTGTCTCAGACATCAGCAATACCGGCAACAGCAGCCGCTGCAGCAACAGCATCTCGCAAACCTGTAGCAGTGTCAGGCTGCTGCCCCGCATCTGCAGGGGACTGCGGCTTTTCTTGCACTTGCTACTGTCATGCAGGGCACCATCATCCATATGACATGTGCTGGGCACTGGGCTCTCCCTCAGATTGCAATGGTGCAACCTCAAAGCACTGTTGAGCATATGAGTTGTGAGAGTGACAGCATGCTGAGCTGCGACGAGCTGTACCTGCAATACAAAGTAACCATCTGTTCCCTCTGCAGGTCTGCGCAGATACAGACTATGAGCCCTGGTCCGGTCCCAAGCCTGAGATGTGCCAGCTGGGGCGCAACCACACCTGGAGCCGGGTCAAGCCAGATGTGGACTGCTATAATGGCAAGGGCTGGCGGGGCACTGTCCTGGATGTGACTCCTTGCTTCTGCAACCATGTAAGCACAGCAGGCTGTTGACTTTCTCACTGCTGTGCCGGGCTGCAAGGCAGGCTCATAGCTGTGCTGGTGTGCAGCATGCCCACTGCATTTCACCAAGGCCAGCACTTTACTAAAAAGCAAAGGCCCTTGCATGGCGCTGGTGTTTCATGCGGTGCGGGGTAAGGAAGTGTCCACCCTCCTCCTGCCCTGCGTTGAAGGCCTCCCTTAGTTTGTTTCGAGCGTGCTGCAGCAAGTTGCCTCTGCAGGATGGCCAACACCCAATCGACACCTGCCTTGTGCCTTGCCTCTGCAGGAGGACTTGGAGTGTGAGTATGGCTACGAGCGCCGCGCTGGCAACTCCACCTGCGAGGCCATGCAGGGCATTGACCCCCAGCAGTGCCCCATCATCGCAACAGGCCAGTACTACGTCTCAGAGAGCCACCTGCGCCTGCTGCACCAGGACACATGCCAGCAGGTGGAGCGTGTGCTGCTGGACTCTGATGGGCAGGGGCACTGCGTGGGGGAAAAGTGCCCAGGCAACCAGCGAGGCCAAGGCGAGCGCAGCCACTGGTTGCGGACAATGTCTTTGCTGCTGGTGAGTGCTGGGTAGAACGCTGGATGCTCGAACCACTGCACTCGAAAGGAGTGTAGCCTAAGCACCGGGGCTTTGTTCGCATGACAGATGCTGCAATGCCTGTATCTGTGTGCCTGCCTCAGTCAGCGGTCAGTCTGCAGTCACTGAAGTCAAAGCCGTCCTGTCGCTGGCAATCCAACCTTGATGCAGGCTTGATGTAGCCGTCCGGTGCGCAGTCGAGCTGTTGTTGCTTGTGCTGCAGTTGCTTGTGGCTGGGGCAGCGGGCACCTTCTTCTGGTGGACGCGCTTTGCCAGTGACAGCCTCAAGGCCACCATCGAAGAACTAGGTGCACCTGTGCTGGCCTGCCTGGGTGGCTGCGCTGGCTGGGTCCAGGACAAATTTGCCCAGCTCACTGGGCGGCAGCGCAGGGAGGCTGAGGGCGCCTATTATGATCCTCTTTCTGGTGAGACCTGGACACCTGATGCTGAGCATGTGCCGCTCTGCAGATGAGCATGCCTGTGGTGTAGCACCCAGACCTGCTGACTAGCATCTGCCGGTGTTAATGAACCCATCACTCTCGGGGCTGCCAACCATGGCTGGCTCTACAAAGTTGCCGAAGTTCCCCAGACAAGTGCGTACGTCCACGTCTGATGCATGCTGTTGCTGATGCTTCAATCACCTCTTGCTTCTGCAGGTGGGGATGGAGGCCTGAACTTGGACGAGGAGGATGCAAGAAGTCCACCCCTGTTTCCAATGGGTGGGGGTAGATGACTGCAAAGGGCGCGTGTGCAGTACATGATACTGTTGTCTGCCTAGATTGCTGCCTGTATGACCATCAAATGTATGATGCGCCCACAGCAATGACCAGCACTGGTGAAGTGTGTGTTACCATTTGCCCCTATGAAACTCAACGATGTATTTGTGGGGGCCTGTGCTGCTTCTCAGAGCAAATGGACTCGCACATCCTCAGCTGGTGGGAAGAGGCTTCACAAATTGATAGTGGGCAACAGGATGAGGCAGCATGAAGTGCTGCAGCAACCTCTATTCTGCCCTGGTCACAATCATGCGGCCTCCTGCAATGTACTTGGTCACATTGGGCTTCTTCTTGGATGCTGCCAGCTTCTCAGGGTTTTTCATTCGCCGCTTGGCAATTCTCCTGGGCATGGGAGGGCACACCTCTGCACGGTCTGCAGGGAATTGAGGGTGACAGTGTCAGACCTCAAGCCCTATCCATCAGCCAGCTAGCTTACAGCAACCATCAGGCATAGAGCAGGGCCTCACATGCAGCGCTTGCCAATGCTGGGCAGTGTGCAGCATGGACACTTGGAAGCGCCTCACATCATGAAGCAGGCCAGCCTCATACTGCTGTCCCTCCATGCAGTGCACACCCTCCAGCTTGTGCATGACGCATGGCACTGCTCACTTGCTAGATAATCCACCCTCTGAGGTCGCACGTCCTTGAATGGCAGCTTGCTGAGATCTACGCCGTGTTCGTTGGCAACCTTCTGCAGACCGTCTCTCTCCACAGTCTTCAGAGCCTGCAGGCAGACAACCAGGTCTCAGGATCAGGTCCCAGGGTAGGCAGGCAGACCTCAGGAGTGCAGACAAGCAATCAGAGCTTCAGAGAGGGAATGCAAGCCACTTCTTGCTGGACATATTTAGCATGCTCAGCATGCTGCAACACAGAGCAGGCAGGCAGGCAAACCACACCTTTAGCAGCCGACAAGGCATGCATGCAAGCAAGCCTATGGCATCTGAGCTGAGTGCCAGGAAGCAAGCTCAGACGGCTGCACCCCAAGAGATCTAGGTCCTGCTGTGGAAAATCCCGTTTGCCATGAGCAGTCGCGGCACAGGCTGCTGGTCTGGGGTGAGTGGCCTTGCTCACCTTGGTGCTCAGCTTGATCTTGACCCATCTCTGCCTCTCTGGCCAGTACACTTTCCTCTCCTGCAGGTTGACGTGTTGCAGCCTCTTGTTCCGCTTGTGGGAGAAAGTGACATTGTAGCCGTTGTTGGCTTTCTGCCCTGTCAGATGGCACTTCCGGCCCGAGGCTGCAGGAGAGCAGGGAGAGGTCATTTGTGTTCAGGCTGAAGGCTGCAAGGCTTTCAGGGCCTCGTGTGACTGTCAACCCAGCAGCAAGTGGACTGTTCACCTTCGACTGCCACTCTGAGGGGCCTGGCAGGCTGAGGGGCCACACTCAGCCGGCTCAGCTGCTGCGTGAGACCACTAAATGCAGACCGCCTCGAAGTCAGCTGCGTGCAGCTGCACGGCCGCAACATGCTCTGGCTCATGGTGAAGCTCCTCGGTGGTGAATTTATAATTTATTGAAAGGAAAAATGCAAGACCTGCCCATGGCATGATCATCAAACAGGCATCGGCTGTGGAATGGCGAAAGCACAAGACAACTGGCAAGTGGCCACTGAGGCGCTGGGTGAGTGATGGCAAGCAATGGCCTTCTCCTCCTGATCCTGTGTACTGCCCTCCACTTTTGCTGTGTTGCGCACAAACCAGCTGACTGATCAGACTTTGCAGCTTGTTGTCCAACCAGCACTCTGGCTGATCCCACAAAGCAGTTGAGCTGGATATGTCTTGCCTTGGCAGCAAGCGTGATAGGAGCGGCCCCCAACAAGCGGCTGACAATCTCAGACGTGGGGCAAGTCATCGGCCGGCTGCTGCCATTTGGCACAGATTTCGCAGAGCACTTTGGCTGCGGGCGCCTGCACGACTTCTTGAAGGACAACAAGCACTTTGCGGTGGACGGCTATGGAGCCAAGAATAACAAGGTGCTGTGGTCTGAAGGTCCATGTGACTACGTACTGCAGAGCCGGTGCTGCTGCCACTGCAATCCCCACCCCACATCTGCTGCTTTGCTGCTTGCAAAAGAGAGAGTTCTGCCGCTGCTGTTGCGTCAGTCACTCATCCACTGATGCAGTGCTTCTGCAAGCACACTCTGCGCAGCAGCTACCTGCCCCGTCCATCTGCTCATGCTGTGCTGCTGCTGGCAAACTGACGCTGCTGCCACTGCACTCTTTTGACTACTGACTCATGCTGAAATTGCTGCTTCCACAGCAGAGCTGGCATGGCCCCCCCCTCAGCAAAATTGTTCTGCACGTCCTGTGTCGCTGTCTGTAGGTTGTAAGGCTGACCAAGAATGGAAAGGTGTTGAAAGCGCACCCTGTTTCATGGCCCCTGGTCTTGCCGCTGAGGCGGGAGATCCCCATGAAGGTTCCACCAGTGGGTGCTCTGAGAGCTGGTGCTGCCACAATCTCACCCGGCAGATGTTGTTTCGGTCGAAGGCAGCCTTGAGCCCCATTGAGTGATGATCTCCCTGCCTCTTTGTAGAAGGCATCATTTTGCTTGCAACTTGAGACCTGAGTCAAGCCTAGCGTTGTGCTCATCAGCCTCATCCCACGAGCCCTGTTCTGCGTGCCTGCACAGAGACAATGATCAACTAGGTGTGACTTTATGCCTGCAGAGTGGCAGCGACTTGAACGATGATGAGGAGGACGCAGACCAGTGGAACGTTGTGAAAGACGTGAGGAGCATGAAGGGCGTCAAAGGGCATAAGGCGTCAGCGCCATTGGACCCTGACCTGGCTCTGGAGGAGTTGCTGCTGAGACACATGAGGAGTTTCAATCCACACCTGGGTGAGCATGTGCAGCATGTTCCATTGTGAAGCTCTTGTTTGGTGAATTCTGCATGTCGAGATCTCAGCGTTGATCTTGGGGGCGAACAGGATGTCGGCTCTGCCTGTGGTGTGCCTTTCTCCTTTGTGGGCTTTGGCCTAAACGGGGTTCTCCAGGCCTACTTGACTGAGCCACCGCAGGGCGCTGAACAGTACATGAATAAATGCCAGACTGCCTGCAAGACCAATATTACATGCTGCGGCGAGCCTGAAGGCTGGGCCTTGCAGGTCTTATTAGTTTGTTTCGTATTACAGCTCTGTAGCGCACTCCAATCTGGTCAATCTGGTCAGCTCTAAGTAATCCTCTGGGGATGCATTGCAACCCCGTGGTTTGCAGACCTGAGATTCTACCCACTGAGTGATGCACCGTGCTGTCTATCACTTGCTAGGCCAGTCATGCAACCCTGCTCAGCACAAATGTGCTTTGTGCTGCAGGGTTCAGCCTGGACCAAGTTGCTGTGCCGCTGGTGCAGCATGCCAGGATACACCCCAAGCACATCTCACTGAAGGAGTGGCTCAAACTGCGGCGTGAGATGTTCATGTTGAAGGAGTCCAATATCTGCCTAACTAAGGTGTGCATCCTTTGATCCACCTCCTGGCCTGGCAAAAAGCCTGGCCATAAGCCTTGTGCTTGGAGGCTGTGCTTAAACTCCTCAATCCCTCAGTGCCTGACCAGCTGATGCCTGCTGTTGCTTTGGGTATCACCATTGTCATGTGTGTGCACGTCAGCTGACAACATGTCTGTGTTGCGCAGAACTACATTGAATTCGAGAGGGGCCTGCGTGCTGATCTAGTGAGCATCATGCGCCACCTCAACCGGCCAGCACACATGCGCCATGACCTGCACAGATTTTGCATCCTTACAGACGTGGCTATGACGGTGAGCGAAAGCTGCTTGCTCGCGAGCACAATCACAATCTTCACACAGCACCCTGCTCAGCAACTGGCTGCTCTGCAGTCCAGCAGGATGTCTGGCAATGCCTATGCTAGCAGCATGCTGTCTAGCAGACGTCTGCGCTGAACCCCTTGCTGACAGCAAGAGCTCCCACACTGCCTACCTGTCAAGCCACATTTCACCCCTTAGTCCCTTGCGTGCAGGTCATGAAGCTGGCGTCCTTCCTGCGCTCCAACCCCCACGTCTTCCGTCTGGAGCATGGCTGGGTGTTTCTGAATGACCATTGCTGCAGGGCAGCCCCGCCGCTGGACACAGTTGAGGACGCCATCGAGTGCCTGAGGACAGGTGAGCACAGCATTTCTGTGGCCGCGCAGCACTGGCACCTGTGTACCCAGGGGGCTCTGTGTCACTCCTGCAGTTAGGACCCTATGGCAGCTTGCCTGCCTGCTCAGGGGTGTACTGGCGCCCTTTCATGTTCTGCTGGCATGGGTGCATTTGTCACAATCCAAGCATATGCTTGTGTCATTCATGTCCTGACACAAGACAATGCAGCACGTGCCACATCCTGGCTTTGACTGCAGGGCTGCCTCCCCAGCACCACTCACTCCAGCAAGGCCTCAGTGCCAATGGGAATGGGACCGTGCCTGGCTCCCAAGGTGTCTGGACAAATGCAGTTGCCAAGCATGGGGGCAGGCCAGACAGCAGGAGGGCATCCTACCAGGGTGATCAGCCTATGGATGATCCTGTGGCTCAGCTGGAACAAGATGTCGTGTCCCTACTCCTGCGGGAGGGGGCCCAGACCACCAGCGACATCGCCACCTTTGTGTTCATGCAGCACGAAAGCTTGGTGCCAGGTCAGCTGCACCAGGCAGCTGCCTTGACTCTGCTGCACTGAGAGCCTCCCTGCTTGGGCATGCAAGCACCTCTGCGTGCACTGCAGGCCTTGCTGCAAGGCATTTCATGCTGAGATCATCTTGCTGCATGCTTATACAGCAGCCTGCCTTCAACTGCTGCTGCACAGCTTGTGGGTCATCAGCCTGCACTGGTTGCACATTTTGGGCCATATGACGCCACTTAATCTGGCATAACTTTGGCGTTGCAGTGCAATGGGATGCCAGCAGGTATGCAGCCAACAACAAGCAACTTTTCACGGTAAATGGCGATGTCGTGGATCTCACAGCCTTCGCCCGCAAGCAGTATGGCAGCCCACTAGGTGAAGCCCTGGCGGACCTGGGGGAAGGCAGCCTATGAAGGCACTGCCAAGCAAAGGGGCAGGGCAGGCAGCATTGCAGATCATTCTGTGGCAAGCGCTGGTGATTGCCCTCCTTGTGCTGTCCCTCCAGCAGGTTGCTTGTAAGGTTGGCAGCACTGCAGAGCAACCTGCACCCATGCTGGGTGGCCTTCCAGCTGCTGCTGCATGCACACGCACTGCTGGGCTTGCTGCTCATGGCCAAGCTGCTGTTGAGCTGCTGTGCAGCCTGGTGGTGGTGCAGTCGCTCAGCATCTGGCGACGAGTAAAGTCTTAGTGACCAATGAATGCAAGCCTTTGGTGCTGCAGGCGGAGATGCCGAGGCTGATGTCAACAGCGATGCCTGCAGTGAAACCACAGGGAGGGAGGCCCAGCAGGGCTTCCAGGGTGGGATTCGGCCGGCCTCAGGCAAGCACAGGGCCCCTGCGCAGCAGGCAAGCGCTGAAGCTTCACCTCAGAGCCATGGCTCACACGTCCAGCAGCCAACGCAGCAGACCGCCCCTCTTGGGGCCCCCACCAATCAGAAAGGTGATCAGCAGCAGAGGCTGGAGCAGCAGCTGCAGCAGCCCTACACCCTGTCCCCTGAGACGGGGTTGCCGCCGGGGCATCAGCAGGGATCACCTCCAGGGCTGTCGCCATTGGCAAGGCATCAGCCTCCGGTGCCAGTGCAAGCGCTTTCACCGACCGTGTCGCTTGCGAATTTCCAGCCGGGAGGAGGGTTTGTGCTGAGCAGGGCAGCCCAGGTAAATAAATATCAATTTGAGCCTGCCTGCAGCTTCCCAAGGCAGAACTGCACATCTGCTTGTATCCAGGGGCACATCTGGCCCATTTGACTGCAATGAGGTGGACATTATATGCTTTGTGATGTACTTTGCTGACTGACTTGGTTGGCGACCTGAAATCTTGTGGAGTACCTGCCTGTATCAAGCAGGCCCTCCAGGCTGCGCTGAGTTGGCAGCTTTGAGAGCATTGTGTCATCATGAAATGACATTCCTGCATCTCCAGGAGGCCACCCCTGCTACCCTGATGGGCACAGACATAGCTGAGCTGATGTCCCTCAGGACGGAGCTTCGGGCAGGAATAAAGGCCATGCAGGTCAGTCATGCATGCTTGTGCAACACACCACGCTGCTGTCCTTGACGTGAGTTTCTGGCTATCCTGTGGCCTGTCTGGTCTGATTGGCAGGTGTGGCTGCTTCTGCTGCATGCTTGATGCAGACAGCACTGGTCACTGGCTCACTCGCTGCCCATCTGCACCACGTTCTCTGTGCCATTCACTGCCAGGGCGAGGACGGCACGTGAGCTCTATTGAGTCTTCATATGCACAGCATGGCCTGTGGACCAGGGTGCAAATTCCTGTACAATGCATCTGTTTGGCATCACATCTTGCACAAGTGCAGGGAGGATGCACCAACCTCCTCACATACAGCCCTGTCCTCATCTTGCGGGGCATCAAGTTGCACAATGACACCAGTCTTGCCTGCAATTGTCGCACAGTGCCTTAGCAATGCTCAGCTGCTTTTGCAGCCTCTTGGCGGCCCTCTGTGTTATTCTGGTAGCAAGTTCGCTCTGCCACTAGTCATCCTGGCCAAAACCCCCCTTTACCTTGCTCGGAGCAAAAAGGCAGATGTCGCGCCCTGCTGGGCTGCGGCCCTTTCAAACAATTTGCACAGCCCAAGCTGTGTGCTGAGGCCCTGCTCCCCTGCAGGGCCTGGCATGTACAGCAGTGCTCAAGTCTACCCCACCTTCTGCGAATACTTCTTCCTATGGCCAATATGCATCAAGATGCATGCTGCTGTTATGCCAGGTCTCTCTGTCCCTAGTGCTCATTGTCTCTGACCTGCAGAGCCTTGAGACGCACAACCAGGCTCTGCATCGGCGGTGTGCCAACTTGGAGGATGAAGTACAGACGCTGCGGGTGGGCCTGGCTGAGGTGCGGCAGCACATTCTCCTCAAGCAGCAGCCTGAGCAGCACCAGCACGAGCACCAGTACCAGCAACCTCAGCTGCAGGCCACGGCCGCACACGTCAGGCAGGAGCCCATTCAAAAGGCTCCAAGCAGGTGCAATAAGGTGGGCATGCCTGCCAAGGTGGAGGCTTCTCGAGTTGTGACGTGCGTTCAATAACTACCATGCTGGCTTATGTTGCCTCGCTTGGCTGGTCCTGTAATGCAGTTTGGCTGCCTTATAAGACATTTTGCAGTCAAGCGTCGCCAGCAGTCTTCCGCCTGGGTGTGCAGACAGCCACTGATTTCGACTGCTCTGCTTCATGGCTGCAAATCTACATCTGTGGCGGCTGCTCTGAGGCGTCGTGGCAGTGGGGAGCGCTGTCATGCACGCCCAGCAGTGGAGAGTGGGGAGCGCTGCCAGACATGCCTGGAATCCATGCCTTCGGAGCTTCCGCGTCTGTCGGGCAGACTGTGTACGTGATGGGCGGCAGCTTGACAGGGTCTCAGGAAGAGTGGTCTTCCAGCGTGATCAGGTGGGTGTCCGTGTTGATTGTGTGTCCTGTGTTGATGCCCATGTGAGGTTGAGCTGCTTCTTGCTAAGGATTGGCAGCACGGCTGGCTTGCCGGCCAGGTCAGCAGCGTGTTGCGCCCAGTGCTGCATCTGTTCCACTGCTCATGAAATGTGCCTTCCTCTGCATGGCTTAGTGTAGCAACTTGCTGTGCTGCAGCAGGGCATTGCACGTACTGCATGCTATCTTGTGCCCCTTGCTTGCAGCCCTTAGGCTACGTTGTGCACGCCCAGTCTGATTTCCTTTATCGGTCTGTGCAGCTGCACCACTGCTGCGCCCAGCCCTGCCTGGGTCACTCGGGCACCCATGCAGACAGCACGAGGGAGCCTTGCAGCAGCGGTAGTGCACAACACCATCTACACCATGGGTGGTGGCGCTGGCCAACAGCACCTCTCTGTGTGTGAGGGGTGAGCAACTTCTGCTTGTGTGCTGCGTCTGCTGCCATTGTGCAAGGGTGCTATGCCCTGCCAGCTTCTCCCTGTCTGCAGGTGCCGCCAGGCCTCCTGCCCTGCTGCTCTTCAGGTTGGCTGTCCAGCACAGGACTAGAGACAGTTTCAGGGGGTCTGTGTCAAGGGGTATCCTTCTCACACCTGCCTCAAACCCCATCAACCATGGCCAGCACGCCAGAAACAAAGCTTGCAGCCTCTCTCCCACAGGTGCATTGCATCTGAGGCAGCACTGCTGAGCTGCTGTCCGATCAATGGACTCATGTTCATCTCTGGGTGCTGTGGCTTGTCTCCTGCAGGTACGATGTGAACGCCAACAGATGGGTGGCATGCCCTGCCATGCTGTCCAGGCGCTATGCCCTGGCGGCAGCCACACTGCAGGACTGCATCTTTGCTATGGGCGGCGTTGATGCGGACAGGTGTATCAACACAACAGAGCGCTTCGACCCCAGGGAGGGCAGGCAAGCACTAGCAGCAACATTCAACTCCTGTATCAGTGCAGTCACTGCCAGGACGCTGGTGTGGCTGCCATCAGCTGCTGCACAGAAAGAGAACAGGTAGCCTGGAGCAGGCGGAAAATTTAGGCACTGTAGCATCCCACAAGCTGTCTCCTGCGGGCATGCTGACTGACACACGCCTGCTTCTGTTGCACCTGCTTAGCAGGCTGGAGGCAGGCCTGGATTGTTGTCTCATTGTCTACCACCATGTGCTTCCATCCCAGATGCCGTGAACTGCGCCTGACTCACCCTTGCGCCCTTGTTTCCAGGTGGCAGATGCTGAACAGCCCCATGAGGCAGGCACGGGGCCACTTTGCCTGTGCAGCCCTCAATAGCCAGCTGTATGCGATTGGTGGGACTGGCACTCATGCAGTCATGGCAGAAGTAGAGGTCTTGGACATCCGAAAGATGCAGTGGCAATCTGTAGCACCCCTGAGTGCGCCGCGCACATTTGGGTCAGCTGTGGCCCTTGACAGCACGGTAAGGCCTGCCTGCTGATGTGCAAAGCACTACCCTTGTATCATTCAAGCCATAGCCTGTTGGCCGACTATGGTGCACCTAGTTGCAGATTGCCAAACGTGATGAATAGCAATCCAGCAGCATGCAGTGCACCACTTGCTACATCAGCTAGCTGCTGGGACTGATTGACTTTTTTCGCTGGCCTTTGTGCAGATCTTTGCTGTTGGCGGCTTCCAGAGTTGCCTAGAAAACTTATGCCCAGTGCTGGAAGCATACCAGCCATCAACAGACAAGTGGTCCCTGCTAAACACTGACCATGCCAGCCCGCCTGCCAAGAGAGCTTTCTTCACAGCCTGTGTTGCATGATGTAACGGTAATCAGACGCAATGGACAGTATGAACGCTGCTCAGGCTTCAGCCCTGCAATCTCACTTCGACCTAAACACCCTGCTCAATGCTGGTCTCTATGTGTGACAGCTTCTGACTTGTCTTGGGTGCAGAGCTAGTGTGCAGCCACCCTCTGCACTCAGCGAAGCTCTGGATATATGGATCTGGACATATGGAACCTACTGAGAACTGTGCAGGAGGTTGGTGCAACACCAGCGTTCTGACCTTTTCCAATCCCATTGAAGGTTCTTTGCCGCATCCCACTGCACCCTGGTCATGGGACTGACCGGCCACTTAAGGGCAGCTGATATGCTCAGCATGAATGGCAGGCCCTGCCCCGTCATATCAGGGACAAGAGCCCGTGAGCAGCGTGGTCAGCGCTTGCGTACTCCAGACATCTACCTAAGTCGGTCAAGCTGCGGAAATGGACGCCATGTCGGCACACTCCGGGGACCTTGTGGCCTACAGGGCCACCACACGAATGCCAGCAAGGGGTCACCCGTCGTTTCAGCTGACGGAAGGCGACTGATATCGCAACTGGTTGGCTGCCCATCCGCACACAGCTGTATGTTCTGTGAGGAGCAGTTCATTTCCAGGCTAACGCTGTCGATTATGCACGCAAACATTACTCCGGCTGTGCATGAGCAGTGGTGCCTCCACAGTGTTGCTCGGTGACAATCGCCTTGCAGCCCTGGCAGGAGACCTCCACTGCTTGAATCCAACGCAAAGCGACCGTACGCTGTCCGTGGAGGTCCCAGCAAGCACAGACAGTCTCAGAAACTTACTTGTTGCAACCAGCAAGTTCTTCAAAGGCAAAGCTGCCCTGTCTCATGCAGCCGCATGCGCAGTATGATGCCGGGATCTCTACCGGCTCCATCCACTTCTTGTCGGACTGCCCAGGGGCATTTGGATTGACCAGTGACGTCCTTCCGGCTAGCTTACAATGATAGCGGTCCATCAGAACGAAGACAAGAGCAGGCTATTGCACAGGTGGCAGAGGTGCATGAGCAATGAGGGGCGTCAAGTGACCATCACGACCTGGTGTTAAAGTCTAGCGCCGAAAGTCCAGACGAGTCGCCCTGAAACACCTTTGCTGACTGCACCCAACATGATGCTCGTCTACTGCCTCGGAGGTTGCGGTGCATTGGCTTCCTGGTTGTGACTGTTGTACCACAATAGTAGGGGAACGCCTGACTTGGCTCGGATGGGCAACGAATACATCTTCAAAGGGGCTTGGGGTCAGGAAATCAGGACTCCCGTGGCATCGGCCTGACAGCCATGCTACCTTTTGCAGCACAGGAAGAATTGCGCATGAACTCAACACAAACAGGGAAGCACCGCCTGGCCGAGGCGACGTTCGAACTAAGGGCAATCTAGCTTGTGCTCCCCGCTGGGACACCTCAACGGGTACACCAGGTCCCCAAAAGCTCTTCAGCTGAGTTGGGTCCCACTGGATTATCCGTGAACCATGCACTTGTGCCTAAGAGGCATGGAGCCCTGCTACAAACATGGTCTGGCCCAACAAAAGTTTCACAAGAACGGTGTTGTTGCTGGCCCGGTCTGGGAGCTGTGTCATGAGCATGCAACTGTCACAAATCCGAGATGAGATGGAGGCCCAGGCTGTGGCCCAGGGTTTACATGGCTGGTATGTACCTGGGCCCTGAGGCCGGTTGCAAGGAGGTCAAGATTCATGAGGTGCGTGGAGAGTTTGTGAACTGCTGGTAAAGTGAGCAAATTGCCTTATATAACATGGCATTATCATCATTATAGCGCACCTTGCGGCCAAGATTCATGAACCTGAGCTACCAGGACAGACCACATGGACCCAGAACCAACAAGACGCACACACCACATAGAAACCCCCCAAGGAGCCTCAGTACTACTAAAGGGGGGTGTTGAGAGGCAGTCAGACCTGACATGCCAGTCCAGTCTGTGAGAGTGTCCCACACCGGTCAAGAACATTCTGCAATCTACCATGCATGTTCAAGAAGCTTCTGGGACAGACTCTTCTGGTGTGGCCCAGGGGTTACATGGCTGCTATGTACTTGGGCCCTGAGGCCAGGTGCAAGGAGGTCAGGACTTCATGAGGTGCGAGGAGTGTTTGTGTGTATACTGGCAGAATGAACAAAGTGCTTTATATCCCATATCATTATCATTGTTATATACAGCGAAGCTCATGGCAGGTTCTAGCAGGTGCAGTGGAAGCCTCTGGCAGTGTCTGGCAGATTCTAGTAGGTAGCTGTGTGCTACATCTGGAGCCTTCACATTAACTCATAGCAGCTTAACTGTTGACCCAGTAGTATATAATGGCCTTGAGCCACTTTCACACTTCACTTCTGTAACACATTTGCTAGCCAGCCACTGCCAATCCTTCAACAGGCCTGCATCTCAGTGCTAGCTGTGCAGGAAAGGATGAGCTCAGAGCAGCTGATCACACCTGTTCACGAAGGACATGCCCTCAACACCACGGTCAGGGCGCGGCAGCTGCGGTGGTCCTCTGCCTGCTCCAGCAGCATTGCCCCTGCCCCTGGCCCTGCCTGAAGCAGTGGGGGGCTGGTCTGCTCCATGCATGCCCGGCATCCCTGCCAAGCTATTTGCTTGGCCGCTTGCTCCTGCAGTGGCGGCGGCTGCTGTTAGCGACATGCGGCATCTGTATGCAATGGGGTTGAACAATTTTCGCACGCGGCAGCATTGACAGCATGGCAGGACAAGAATGCAGCTGTGTCGGCAATGGATGCAGCTACCGCAGGATGATGTGGCTGACCTTGCTGCAGAGGTCTCGCTTCGTTGCTGGCAGCCACATCAGTTCCACTGGCAGTGCCAGCAGCCTGCGACCCGCGCAGCAGCTCAGCATCGCCAGACTCATCTGCGGCTGCTGGAGGCTGCTCTGCTGCCTGACCCTCTTCATGCTCAGGAGGCATTTTTGAGGTGCCCTTCTTGCGGTTCTTACGCTGCTGCTGCTGCTGTGATGCTGCCTCTGAGGCTGTTTGCGCGATCCGCTTGGAACAAGACTTGATGATGCCAGTCATGGTGTTTGTGACTCTGGCAAGGAGAGGCATCACCAAGTTGCCTTGTACAGCTGCCATGCCTGTGACCAGCTGCTCGGCGCCGCTGGGACGACACTCCGACATGACAACAATCGCTACGCTGACACCATGCTTGTGAGCGTTAGCTACCTTTTTTAACAGCGCTCGCTTGTACTCATACCGGCTTTGATCTGAGCTGTGATTGGTCTTGTCGCCTCTTAATTTCTCCTCCAGGCTCATCCCGTCTGCTGCCCCTGACAGCTGCTTTGATCTGCTGGGCTCATCCTTGCTGGCGACCTCATTGCTGTCGGCCGCAGGAGCAGCAGCAGATGCTTGCGGCGCTCTGCTGCTGCTGGGAAGCTGGTCCCCACCAGCACCTGAGCCCCTCTGCATGCCCGCACCGGTCAAGGGTCCACCTGCTGCAGTCCTGCAATCAGAGACAATGCACTGCATGTCTTTTGCACTGAGCAGCCCGTCTTTGCATGTTTTGTGGTGTGTCCAGCCTATCTAAGCAGCTGAGTGGTGAGCTCTGAAAGCCTGGAGGGCAGCGCAACGTCTGCCTCCAATGCTGCTCATGCAGGTCTGCAACACATGACTGCCTGCTTCTTGGCTGTGCTGCGTGGCTTGTACATGTCTGCAAACAGACAGTCTTAATCATCTGCAGCTGCACTGCAGATGGAATCAGCCTTTGACTCTGTGTGCGATCTTGACCATCTCAAAGGTCCCACAGCGTTTCAAGTGCAGCCATTGCGGGTCAACGCCGTATATGTGTCAGCATTCATTAGTACAGCTCCTGTGCCTGGCATTCATCTCTGCATCCTGAGCGTCCTTCTCTGTACACTTCAACCACCTCAATAGCCAAGCAGTCTCTGGCTGAGCTGGAGCCATGATGCCTGATGGTGAGCTGTTGTGCTGTCATGTCAGGTGCCTGACTGAGGCCTTGCGGACATTTTCTTCATGGGGCGAGCTGTACACAGCTTCAAAACCGTTTTGGGAGGCCGCCCCTCCAAGGGATTGGCAAATGGCTATACTTGGAATCTCAAACATTACGGACCCTCCCTTATGTGTTCTCAGTGAGGGTTCCTGAGGCCCCCCTGTGACTTAGCTGCTCACTCATCTTGCTGAAAGCAGCACAAAGCTGCTGCTGAAAGTGCTGAGCCTCCGACCGTCGCGTGGTGGCCAGCCCAGAACAGCTGATCTGCAAAGAGGGTCTGTGGCTGCACGGGGGCAAGCCAAAGCGTCTGGCATCACACTTAGACATCATACTTAGACATCACAGCAGAGACAGCTGATTCTGCGCAACTACACCTCGCCGTCTGTCATGACGTGGTCCACAGAGCAAACAGCTTTGTCCTGCTTCCTAGGTGCCATTGGAGCTGGCAGCAGCAGGCCATTACTGTTCTGCTGCTGCACCTCACTGTCTCCCTGAGGCGGCAGCCTGTGATGTTGTTGTTGCTGCTGGCAGATGTTTGATGTGGCAGTAGACATTGGTCTGGACGACGGCTGCTAGGTGTGGCCTGGCTTACAGTGTGCGGTGACGTGGGGCGTGAACCTGTTTTCAAGGGTGACAAGTAATGTACATAAAGTGCACAAAGCGTCTTGGAAACCGTTAAGCACCCAGAGGGTCTTACGTGAGCTGAAATACCAAGAACAATATCAACATCTTCCTGGTTATGGACGAGCACCGCGGAGCACAGCGCACCTTGCGGCCAACAATCCAAGGACCTGACCAGCCAACATGCACCACAGCAACGAAATACATGTGTAACACCAACGACACCAAGTCTGGCACCCCAGAATTCAGATGCCCATCTGCAAGAGGTACTGATCCACCACCTGGCATATTTCATACACTCATTGACATGGAGCATCCCCGAGGAGCTTCGGTGTTAAGGGAAGGAAGGATGTAGCACACAGCTACCTACAAGAAACTACCAGACCTGCCAGAAGCTTCCACTGCACTAGTACCTTCATATCATGACCTTTAGGGTAGTTCAGAGTATGAAAAGCAGGTTTTTAATTTTGCCCAGGGGTCCAAACACACTCCTCAGATCTTATGAAGTCCTGACATCCTTGCACTGACCCCCAGGCCCAAGTCCAATGCAGCCATGTAACCCCTGGGCCACATAAAGCATCTAGTAAGCCTTATGAAATGTTCTGGCAGGTGCAGTGGAAGCTTCTGGCAGGTCTCGTAAGTTCCAATAGGCAGCAGTGTGCTGCACTAGGTCTGCTGCACAGCTCTCAAAAGGATCATGTAGGTATGTAGCCGGGCTGAAGCTAGAGTCCAAATCATCCCTGCGCCTGGCAACACAGAAACGTCTTACAGGCTTCCATCTGCACAACCGACCGAAGACCCACGCATAAGTTGCCCTCTGATGCCTACAGGGCTCTTGCTCGATCTCGTAAAATAGTGCTGGTTTGACCCTGAGGGAGGCCTGCTCTGCAGCAGGCTCCCATGTGCTGCCGGTCAAGAACGTGTGCCTGGCGTTGGGTCTCAACAACAGTTTCTCCTCAGTTGATGTAGCACACGGCTACCTATTAGAACCTGCCAGACCTGCCAGAGGCTTCCACTGCACCTGCTAGAACCTTCCATGAGCTTCACTTCATACATTTATGATAACAATATTGTATGTAAAGCACTTTGTTCACTTTACCAGCAGTCCCCACAAACTCCACGCACCTCATGAAGTCCTAACACCCTTGCACCTGGCCCCAGCGCCCAAGTACATAGAAGCCATGTAACCCCTGGGCCACAGTTGATGCCGCATGGAACGGCCATTGTCAGCAGACCATCGAAGCAACTGATGAGACCTGAAAGTTGACGATTTGCAAAACACATAGCCAATCATTTTCACTGCCTGCTCGAATAGCTGGGCTTTTTGCTTACCAGGTTTGAAGCACCGCCTGGCCGAGGTGATGTTTGAACCAAGGGCAATCCAACCTTGTGCTTTCCGCAGGCGCACATGTTGAAGGTATGGCGGTGGCTGGCTAGCAAATGAGTTACAGAAGTGAAGTGTGTGTGTGGCCCAAGGCCCTTATATACACTGGTCAACGGTCAAGCATATTAGTTCATGGAAGCTGCTATGAGTTAATGTGAAGGCTCCAGAAGAGTCTGTTCCAGAAGCTTCTTGAACATGCATGGTAGACTGCAGAATGTTCTTGACAAGTGTGGGACACTCTCACAGACTGGACTGGCATGTCTGGTCTGACTGCCTCTCAACAGCACACCTTACGGGTATAAGAGGTCCGCAAAGCTCTACAGCCGATGTGGCCCAGGGGTTACATGGCTGCTATGTGCTTTGGCCCTGAGGCCGGGTGCAAGGAAGTCAGGACTTCATGAGGTGCGAGGAGTGTGTGTGGACTGTTGGCAAAGTGAACAAAGTGCTTTATATACCGGTTCAATATCAATATTAAGTTTAGTGAAGCTCATGGACGGTTCTAGCAGGTGCAGTGGAAGCCTTTGGCAGTGTCTGGCAGATTCTAGTAGGTAGCTGTGTGCTACAGCCGAGCTTGGTCCCGCTGAATTCTCTGGGAAGTTTCCTTGTGACTAGGAGGCATGGAGTCCTGCTACACAACACCTAAAATACACTCTGAAGTGAACTCAGGCACACCTCGCCTTGTCTCAGGAGAGGCAGGCCCATCAGGCCAACAAGCGTCGCACCGATCTGGAGTTTCAGGTGGGTGACCAAGTATCTCTGTCCAGACGCAACCTCCACCATGGCAAGCTGGACGCTGTATGGCTGGGACCCTACGCCACGATGGAGCGCATTTCCCGCACAGCCTATCGCCTGGGGCTACCTGCCATAGTGAGGATGCACCCAGGTTCCGAGGCGTTGCTCCTGAAGCCAGCACAGTCCTGAAGCCATACAAAGAGCCACCCACATCTCCATCCTGAGCCCTCATCTGTCACCAGCACAAATACATCAACCCAATCTATGCCACCCTTGGCCACACCAGACTTCCACTGCCGATAGCCAACCCAGTTCTGAGTTCCAAGCAGAAGCCATCCTCAAGCGGCGACGCAGCAAGATTGGTGACAAGACTATCAAGGAGTTTATCATCAAGGGACGGGACCGAGGCAATCAAGACACTCTGTGATTGCCTGAGGCAAACGAGGATCGACACCTGGTAACCGACATCAGACGCCTCCCCGAAAAGCTTCAGTACTAAAGCAGGGAAGGATGCAGCACACTGCTACCTACTAGAACCTACAAGACCTGCCAGACACTACACTGCACGTGCCAGAACATTCCATCAGGCTTACCAGATGCTTCACAAAAGACCCTCTAGGGGTTTCGAAGTATGTAAGACACTTGTGCACTTCACCTGCATTCCTTGTCACCCTGAGACACAGTCTCAGAGCCCACGTCACCGCACCTTGTAAGCCAGGCCACATTGTTCACCTTGCTTGTGGCGCAGGACAGCCAACTCACAGGTAGGCATCACCCAGGGAGTACATGGCTGCCATGGACTTGGGCTGAAGCACCGCCTGGCCGAGGCGATGTTCGAACCAAGGGCAATCCAGCTTGTGCTTCCCGCTGGGGCACCTTAACGGATACACCAGGTCCCAAAAAGCTCTTCAGCCGAGTTGGGTCCCACTGGAGTTTTCTGTGGACTATGAACTCGTGACTAAGAGGCATGTAGCCCTGCTGTGGCCCAGGGGTTACATGGCTGCTATGTACTTGGGCCCTGAGGCCAGGTGCAAGGA
>JAAMXJ010000261.1:0-65084 GCA_019693375.1 Asterochloris erici | reverse complement strand
AGCTGTTGACCCCAGTCCATGTTGGCTGCAACAATTTCTGCCTCCTCCACAGGCTCTGTGTAGGCTGCTGCTGTGCCCAAGCAGTGAGAATTGTAGCTGCCGCTGTGCCCAAGCAGTGAGATTAGTAGCTGCTGCAGGCTGGTGTCGACAGGGCTGCCACACAAGCAGCTGGCAAGGGTGAGGGTGGGGGACGCAAGGGCGTAGGGCGCAAGGGCATAGGACGCAAGGGTGGAGCTCGCAAGGAGCCAGTGCAGGTGCGATGTCTCTGTAGCAACCACTGATACCATTGCTTCCTCTCACTCCTTTCTGCCTCATGCCTCCTGCCACCTGCTTTCAGCCACAAGTGGGGCCCTCTCTGCCACAGGCGTGGCCCTTCTGCCACAGGCGTGGTCCTGTCCATCTCCTGCCTCCTGCCAAATGCTTTGTGCCACAAGCGTGGTCCTTTCCATCTCCTGCCTCCTGCCACATGCTTTGTGCCACAAGCGTGGTCCTTCTGGCCTCATGCCTCCCGCCACATGCTCTGTGCCACAAGCGTGGTCCTTCTGGCCTCCTGCCTCCTGCCAAATGCTTTGTGCCACAAGCGTGGTCCTTCTGGCCTCATGCCTCCTGCCACATGCTTTGTGCCACAAGCGTGGTCCTTCTGGCCTCCTGCCTCCTGCCACATGCTTTGTGCCACAAGCGTGGTCCTTGCTGCCACAGGCGTGGTCCTTTCTGCCACGTGCTACCTGCCACGGGCGTGGTCCCTCCTGCCACAAGCATGGTGCTTTCTGCCACATACGTGGACCATTCATGAATGTCAACATGTGCAATGGGCTCTAGCTGTTGACACAATGTCCTGAGCCCTGTTGCAGTTGAGGGGCAGGCCGGGAGGGAAGAGCGCCACAACTGCTTGATTTCACCAGTTGCCTCTGCCTTGCAGGCAGTTTGGTCCTCTGAGTGCAGCTTGTTGCTTGAGGAGCGGTCACACTGATGATGCTATCAGCTGATGGACGATCGACGCCAGTAATGTCGCACAATACCTTTAGAGAATTGCCTGGTCTGCCATTACAATTAGTTGGACTAGCTCCATGTGCGCCAGTCTACAGCAGCTGCCTGCAGGCAGCTGTGCCCAGGTGGAGCCAGGTGCCCACAGGGCCAGCTGCCATGCATGCAATGAATTGCCTGTTGGCAGTGCACACTAGAGTCACACTTGTTGCACACTTGTTCCACACTTGCCTCACACTTTTTGTCACACTATTTGTCGCACTATTTGTCACACTTCTTTTCACACTTGTAACCCACTACACTCGCACTCTGTACCTCACACTCCTGCCACACTATTTCCTGGTTTAAGTGCGAAGCAAGTGTGCCTCGCTTTAACACTAGTGAATGAGCCTGCAGTTAAGTGCTGTTTGACAATGCGGCGGTTGCTCAAACATGCATTTGAGAAGGAGTGGAATGGTGGATATGTTCCTCCACCCTACTTCACACTCGTTCCTCTCAAAGATCTGGATGAGCTGCCTGCTGTGTCGACTTGCCCATACTGATCT
Organism: Asterochloris erici; assembly: GCA_019693375.1. NCBI lineage: Eukaryota > Viridiplantae > Chlorophyta > Trebouxiophyceae > Trebouxiales > Trebouxiaceae > Asterochloris > Asterochloris erici. The sequence continues at coordinate 63,555 of JAAMXJ010000261.1, read as the reverse complement.
TAGTACCTTTCCAGAACAAAGTAGACACATCGCATGAAGCAGAAGCATCCTGAACTGAAGGAGGGCCTCCAGTGAGCCTGCTGCTCTGTTTTGACCAGAGTGCTGCAAGCAGAACAATGATGCAGGTGGGAACCTTCCAGACATCCCAATTAAGTCTACCCGGAAGGCAACGAGAATTGCAGTGTCTTCAGGGAAGGTCGCAATGCAACACTGCAGCAAACAGCAGTTTGAAGCTGGTGCCAATGATGGCATTGCTATGTTTGCCTTGCTGCCAGTGAGTGCATGGCAGCACAGCTGTAAACATAATGCCGTCTCTGCCTCACATCACGTGCTATGAACCCCCAGCATGCTGTTGCAGGGCCTCCTGGTCCCAGCCAGAAGCTTCTCTCATGTCTGGTGGTCTTCAGCAGGTGCCGCAGGCTCCATTGCACCTCAGATCTGGTCTGACAAATGGGGCTCCCTGGTGCCGTCTCCTGCAGGTTGTCATGGCCTCAGCCTTGTCAGCTCACGTGCAATGCATTGCCTGATCATTGCAGGAGAGGATTTTGGCTGCACATTGCTGCAGGGCATCAGGGCTTTGCAGCAACCAGCATGTGCGCTGACTTTGCAGCTGATGGGCTTACTGGCAAGCTCAGGGCCATGCATAGCTGTTGGGAACCTCAGACAGCACAGTGGCTGTGCACAAGACGTCATGTGGCTCCACAGACAGCTAAGATGGGCCACTGGACACCAGTAGCTTAAATTGAGAGGACATGTCGATATGTAACTCAGCCACAGCCTTGCAGGACTGAAAATGTGCATCATGCTTTTGATGGCCCCAGCCGAATGACCTGCACAAGAACCACTGCCACCTGTTCCAGCAGCCATCCTGTGCTTTTTCAGACTTTGTGCTGAGCATCCCTCAATGTTGTTTAACAAACGCATCAACCCACTGTCCGGGTATTTAGAATGCCTTCCAGTGTGGCCCCCGGACTTTAGAATCATCTCTTTGTCTGACATCAGATGACATCAGGCTCCCAACCATCTCAACAAAGACCCACTCACTTGTCAAACGGTGCTTGACAGAAGCAACCCCGGCTCACGTTTGCTCAGTCACTTTTGCTGCAGATCACATCTGTGCTGACTGCCCAATGGCTCCTGCTACCACTCTGCCAATTCGGCCCCTGGGCCAGCACACAGGCATCAAGGCATCTGCACAAGGCTTTGGCGCAATGCAGCTCCCACCAGGTGATGACTACATGGCAGCATGCATATGCTGCATTTATGCAAGCGCCAGAAGACTGTGTGTGTTGCAGGCTTTGCTCCTGGCGAGAGTGGTCCAAAGGAAGAGGAGCTAGCTGCCACTGTAATTCAGAAGGCCTCCCAACTTGGCGTCACACTCATCAACACAGCAGATAAGCTCACTGGACCCTGGGGAGCATGGCTGACAGCAGGCTTCAGCCCACGCCCTGCGCTGCTGTCTAGCCTGCAGACACCCCCTTTTCATTTCCACTTGTCAAGTTGCTGCACTGCTGCTCACTTGCGTTGCATGTGCGCCCCCTCTCTGCCTGGCACTGCAGCAATCTTCCAGTGCACCAATCAGCCTGCACACACCTCTCCATACAGATCTTGCATTGATGCACACATCTGTTCTCAATGCCTGATGGATGCCCACTCTGCTTTCACATGTCCTATCCCTGCTCTGCAGCACACTTCTATGGTGGTGGCATCAACCACACCCAGATTGGTGAGGCCATGCCGGTTACTTGTGCTGCCCAGTGCTGGCGGTGGCAGCTCTGAAGGCCGGGCAGCAGCGCTGACCCCCTTGCAACCAGAGTGCTGATCCCTGCATGGCCCCCTTGGTGCACATGGCCATGGCTGACAGTGCCACACAAGGCTGCCATTCCTGCACACATGCTGCATGGCCAGCACCTGCATGTCCTGCCTTGTGCTGGGTGCCACAGGTACACAAGCTTTGTCCTTGCACAGAATCAACCTGCCAGAGCAAGAACACCCTGCTTGCTCACACCTGTGTCCTCTGCACTGCAGGCAAGGCTATCAAGGGCATCCCTCGGGACAAACTCGTGATCACCAGCAAGTGGGGCCCGAGGTTCACAGTGAGTTACTGACATGGCCCGCACACGTGCAGAGGAGGCTAGCTACAGGGGCTCCTGTCACTCACAGTCCTGCTGACTAGCCGCTGTTATTGCCTGGCTAGCTTCAAGCTTCGCCTGGCTGGCTACATACTCTATGGGTCTGGCTACTGTCTTGTGCCTGAAAGCTGTGCTGTTGGGGCTCTCAGGCTGTTTGGCAAAGCCGCCACTCCAGCACTGCACCTGCTCAGAGTTGCAACAGTTTTTTCTTTATTTTCTGCACGTGTTGATGCACTGCAATGGAATGACGCCCCTGTTGGTGCCTGATTGGGCTGGCTGAACCTGGAGGTGCGTGCATGCATTGTGGCTGCTCAGACCGATGGCATGTGTTTCGTTTGCTGCTGTAGGGCAGTGACAGGGGTTTTCACTCCACATGCACAGTGCTGCAAAGCACGGGACGAGCCCAGTGACACATTGCCCTTGCACTGCTGCATATTAACAGCTGCCACATCCCTCACTTGGTCTGTGCCATTGCTGCAGGCCAGTGGCATAGGCCATGACTACTCTGCGGAATCCTGCAAGGAAATGCTGGAGCTCTCGCTCCAACGTCTGGGGGTGGACTTCATTGACGGTAAGTGCTGTAGGAGCAGTTGCTGTGTTGATAGCACTTGGCAGTGCATGGAGAATGCTGTCATGAGCGAATACGCTTTGCTCTGCAGCATTTCTGCAGCTGAGCAATGACTGCTGACAGTTTGCCCACCACCGTCACTTGGGGCATCACTTGAGACGTGTTTGCTGATGGCCAATGGGTGCAGGGCCAGTGGGGGTGTTGTGCAGGTCTGGTAGAAGTGTTTTGCGGTGATTGTTGTGCGGCAGGGAGTCTCAAAGGTGGTTGCAGCTGGGCGGCAATTGACTGGAGAATCTGGCTTAGTGAGGAGATTGCAGCTGGGTGGCAAGCGCTGGAGCAGTGAATGTGGTGCATGTGCTTGGCGCTGAGCGGCGAGTGCTGAGTTCAGCTCCTGTTGCCCACCCTGAGAAAAAGCGACCACGATTTTGGTTAGTGCAGACTGTGCTTAGGGGGCGCAGGTGGTCGGCAGCCAGCAGCTGCAGCCTGCACTGAGATGCACACCTGAAGGATGTAAGACATGAACAGGACTGGCAGCGCCCAGCCAGACCCTGAAGTGGCAAAAACTGCCAGATGCTGATGCACTGTCGTGCCTTTGGCCTGACCCACAGCGCAAATCGTTTTGCTGGCTCCGCTTGACGCCACCTTCTGCTGGGCAGACTGCTTTTGCTGTGTGTTCCTGACTCTGGCTGCTGTGCTGCAGTGCTGATACTGAGGAGCAAGGACAAGAACACGCCCATAGAGGACACCATCAAGATTATGGCGGTGAGCTGCTTGGGTCACGTCTCTGTACATCACCTTCACTGCAACACACACTACAATGACCCCCCGTTCACATGGCAGTTTACACATGGGCATCACAAGTCGTGTTGCGGTCTCTTGCACTGATGGTGCTGCCAGCTGGGCAATGATTGGCTGGAAATGCATGGTTTGCTGCCCAAACACAAGGCCTACACAACGCTGCCCAAACACAAGGCCTACCCAGCAGCAAGTGCCAGCGAGGTTTCCCTGTGCTGCAGGAGCATGTGAAGAGTGGCAAAGTCAAGGGCATCGGCCTGTCTGAGATTGCACCCTCTGATGTGGAGAGGGCAGCCAAGGTGCACCCCATTACCTGTATCGAGGTGAGCAGCAGCCAGGCCATTTCAGGGGTTCCTTCTGTCCATCTGGCCAGTGTCACTCACTTGCCAAAATACTTGTTTGAGCAGAGCAAGCAGGGCTGCTGACTCGACAACAATGCAGCGGCTGGCAGTGCCACATGAGCTGATGTGCAGACCGCAAAACCTGCCTGGCAGAGCTGTTCTGTACCTCCTCGTCCCAGCCACAGACCTTGACTGCTCTGTTGGTGCTGACAACAGCTAGCCATTGACGGCATGCCCTGGCTGCCTGCAGATGGAGTGGTCTCTCTTCAGCCGTGACGCAGAGCGGGATATTGTGCCCGTGGCCCGCAAGCATGGCATTGCATTCCTGGCATGTGAGCGTCCTGGCTGGCTCCTCTGCCCTCTGCTGACTCATTTGCCCTCTTCTGACTCCTTTGCATGTTGCTCTGTGGCAGAAACCCATGCCAGCATGCTGCTCTGTGTCATGACACTGTGCTCTGTGCCGATGCAGCAAATGTGGCAAGTTGCATGTGTATGATGGTCTGTACACATGACGATGCGGCGTTGCTGCAGCTGTAGCCCAGTGCTGCTGGACATCTCTTTTCCAGCCAAGCTCCTGCATCGCTCCTGACATCTGTTCAAGCTTGCTTGCTGTGGCTGCAGACAGCCCTCTCGGCCGGGGCATGTTGACCGGCACCATCAAGTCGACCAGCGACATTGACAAGAAGGACTTCCGTTCGATGGCCCCCAGGTTCCAGGAGGAGGCATTGGCCAAGGTCAGTCAGGCTGCAACATCACTGCTGGGCCTGCTGTGTTGCTGCCAGCGTGCCCCTGGGTCCCTGCAGAAAGCATTGGACAAGGTCAGGCATGTGGGTGGGAAGGTCGAGTCGGGCTGGTGGGTGTCTGTGTAGCTGCCTACAGCACCTGAGCGCCGACAACGGAGCTAGACTGCTTCAGGCAGCACCAGATGCTGCAGACTGCCCCAGAGCGTCAACAGAAAGCACTGCACAAAGCCTTCGCACGGTTGGGCGGTCAGGCTGCAGCGCTGCTGATGGGCCGTGTGACCTGCTGCCAGACAGGGCCCTGGTTCCTCTGCAAGAAGGACTGGACACATGCTCACTGCACGGCCGGCCGCTCATGCAGGCCCCTGTGTTCCTCCCTGCAGAGCAGCAAGCATGTGTGGAAACTGCAGGCCCTTGTCATGTGCGGTGTCAACAAGACGAAAACAACACTGCACCAGCAGTTGGACAACAAGCTGTCATGCCTGACCCCTGATGGATCTGAGCTGAGCTGCTGCAGAGGCTGCCCCCAAGAGCAGACTGTATTTCGTGAGCTGACACCCTGCCTGTCCTCTGAATCACTCCCAGCTGGTGAGCAAGCTGCCACCACATGCACACTACCTCTGCAAACCAATCAGTCCGCTTACCTGGAAGTGACACCCTGCCACCCTGCCTGGCCCCTGCAGACTTCAAGGTGGTGAAGAAGCTGCCACCAGACGCAGACCAGCTCTGCAATGCAAAGCTGTTCAAGTGTGCAACCGACACCCTGCCCGGCCCCTGCAGAATTTCAAGCTGGTGGAAAAGCTGAAGGCCATCGCAGACAAGAAGGGGTGCACAGCGGGGCAGCTGGCACTGAGCTGGGTGCACCACCAGGGGGAGGATGTCTTCCCAATCCCGTGAGCCACACTGCTGCGCATTTGTGTGGCAACTTGCCAGCTGCCTCCAGCGCAGGGGTGTGTTGCCCCTTCCATGATCAATGGCCCAATGCATGCACAGAGCTCTTAACAAGGGCGTTTGGCCCATGTGTGCAATGCTGCGCTGACGAGCAAGTAAAGGAACCTGTTCCTCTCGTCAAAGTGGGGTTTTTCCTGCCTGTGTTCGTATCTGCCGCTAGCCAGCTCCCTATTCATGCACAGCGCACTCAGCATTGGCAAGGCTGAGCCCATCTGGTGCTTGCGTGCTGCGCAAAGCAGCGCAGCAGAACGCCCTGTCAGTGACGAGTCTCACAGAGACTGCTCTGGCAGTCAGCCTGCAGTCGTCTTGTGCCTGTTACTGACCAGTGCTGGGGTCTGGTGTTCGACTTGTTTTGACTGACTGCAACACTGGTAGAGCTGAGGACCATCTGCCTTTACAGGGGAACAAAGACCATTCGATACCTTGAACAGAATGTGGAGGCCTTCCAGGTGGGGCAGCATGAAGAGTACATGGGCCCTGCCAAGCTGCATTGCTTGACAAGTTTGCTCACAGCTGCAGCTGACACATGTCTTCATGATGTGTCACAAGATTGAATTGATTCAGACAACTGCACTTGCTGCAGATCAAGCTGACCAAGGAGGAGATGTCAGAGATCGAAGCCTGCTTTCCTGAGCATGAAATTGTTGGAGACCGATACCATCTCAAGGCCCTCCAGTACCAGGGCGACATGGAATGAAGCCATTGTGACCCTGCACAGTGTCAGTCTATAGAAAGCTGTGACACTAAAGCGTTTGAAGACGCTCTCTTGCCTTCCTCCCACATACGCATCTGCTGTCTTAGCTGCATGGACCACCATTCCTTGGACATGTTGGAAAGGCACTTTACATGGTCAAAGTCACTGTGCCATTGTCTGATGTTTCAAGGGGCAGTCAGAGTCATTGTTGTAGCAAGCAGTGCAAGTGCTGTCATCACAAGCATGCTGATCAGACATGTTTCACTTAGAGAGGTACGACGCTCGCCAGCAACAGCAGCTCAAGATTTTCTATTGGTCACAAGTAAGGCTAGCTAGTAGTGGGGCTCTGAAGCAGGGCGCCGACCACCTCCTGCAGCCTGCTGTTCCTGGCCCACAGGCCGGAGGGCATGCCCTGCATGAGTTTGGTCCAGAACCAGGCGGGAGACATGCCCTCCTTCCTGGAAACTCCACGAGGCAGGAGGCAGTCGCAGGCATCCAGCAGGTGCTGCAGCAGGGCGTGCAGCCCCAGGGCAGCGACTGCCTGCTGGTGCAGCTGGGTTTGCTGCTTGATGGACTGAGCGGGTGGAGGGAGGGCATTGAGGGCCACAAAGGTGAGGCCATTGCCGAAAAATCTGAAGGTGGCTGTCAAGAGGTAGGCTGGGGCACCCTGCAACAGGAGGAGCTCACTCAAGGTTGACATAACTAGTCACTTTCATCTAATTGCTGTGGATACATATTGTGTGCAGCCCTTTTCAGGCCCCTGCTCAGCACATGCTAAAAACAAAACTGAATGCTGGCAGCTGTTGCCACCAAATGTCCTGGACTGAGTGCAGTCTTGCACTCCAGAATTTGAGATTCCTGAGATGGAGCCTTGCCTTGCGGATGGTCAGGTGTAGCTGGTAGGGAGCGTCAGGTGCTGTCAGTGTGACATCGCCAGGCCTCAGCCCCGCTGCCCGCTGATTGACACTGCTCAGCGCACGCAGCACGGTCGTCACGGGCGCGGCGATGACGCACAGGGCATCCAGCAGCAGGCGCTCCTCTCCCAGGTCTGCAGGCCAGGTGGGCACAGGACTTAGAGAGTGAAGCACTGCATGGGACTGCTGCTGATGAGTTGGGAGGAGCGCTGGGGCCGACAGGCACTGCAGCGGACCAATCAGACAGGCACAGGAAAGTCCAGCAGTAGGTGTTCTCCTCCCTGATTTGTGGGCTGGGTGGAGGATTCTGCTGGATCTGCTCATCCCTTGTCAGTGCATACTGACAGGGTGGCTGTCTCACATGTCAGCAGCTGGTGGACCGTGAAACGTGGAATGCTGGTGCAACAGCCATCACAAAAGCGTTGGATGGCGAGAAGCAGGCGCTTTCCCTGCATTGCGGGTACAGGTTCAAGTTGCTGCAGGTCACATACGCATGAATGGGGCACGATTGGGGAGCTGCCAGGAACGCGGCCGCAGGCTGTCGCCTTGAGGCTCTACAGCTCTGCGGACGTCCTTTACACAGGGGAAGAACAGTCAGACAGGCAGTCTGCCCTGGAAGGGAAGCAGAGGGTGGTCCTCACCCACAAGTCGCTCCAGGCTCCGAAGCACATCAGGGGGCAGAACAGGGTGGCACTGGATGCGGCAGCCGCACCGCCACTGCCCATCAGGAGGCCACGAGACCCTCAGCTGGAGGTGCGGCTCGCCAGCGACAGCACCAGGCACCGGCAGCGCAGCACCAGCATCAGCAACGGCAGCACCACTGACTGCAGGCGGTTGTCGGGCTGTCGCCAGCTGAGGGCTGTGCCCATTGGGCAGCTGGTCAGCAGCCCCAACATGCCGCCGTTTGGCAGCAGCCGGCCCTGCATCGTCCAGCACAGGACTGCCCTCATGGCGCTTGCGCTTGGGAGCTCTCGCCATGCCATTCTGTTCGCTGGGAACAGCCACAGGGTCGGCCAGAGCCTGCCTGCCATCAGGCCCCAGCTTGCCTGCAGGCGCTGCTTCGTCAGGCTCCTGTTTGTGGCCACCAGCCTGCAAGGCCGCCTCCCCAGGGTCAGCGTGAGCCTGCCTGCCATCAGGCCCCTCAGGCCCCAGCTCGCCCCCTGGCAACGCCCCCTTGTGCTCCTGTTTGGGGCCAATCGCATGTGGGCCCACTGTGTGCTCTGTGGGTGCGGCAGCAGCTGCTGGCTCGGCCTGCAGCAGCAACTCCTGCAGCCCGACACGCTGCAGGGCCACCTGGCCCGTCCTTGGCAGGCGGCCCACTGGATCCCGCAGCGGCAGGCAGAACTCTGACAGCTGGAGCAGCAGCGCCAGCTGCCTGCCCTGCTGCTGCAGAGCACTGCGTTGCTTGCCCAGAGGACCCTTGCCAGGGTTTCTGGCAGCGGCTTGCCCCTGAGCATTGGCCTTGCTCTGGACAGCCTCAGCGCTCTGGCGCACATCCTGTGCTGGGCTAGCGGCATGTACGCCGTTCACCAGGCCATCGGGCAGGCTGCGCAGCACAGCCGCTGGCTGCTGCAGCTGCTGCCGTGGGAGTGGTCTGGGGCGCACACGGTACAGCAGAGGGGGATGCAGGCGCTGCGGCGGGTGCTGCTGCTGCCAGATGCAGGCCGCCAGGCGCATGCTGCAGATGTGGGCCTGCACCACGTGCCGCTGCAGCGCCGCCAGCATGGCACCCACACTGTGCCCTGCAGGTTGCAGCAAACCATCGAAGTACAAAATAACACAAACTGGAAATTGGAAGGCAAATGGAGATTGCCGTAAGTCAGTGGACTTTGTGATGAGCTGTATTGCACCTGTGACCTCAGGGGTGTGCAGTGTGTGGGGACCTGCAGCATGCATGGTGGGCAGAGGGCAGGACAGGGCAGGCCTGCCCAGCCCAGAATATACGGCAAGCGGCGTCTTTGGCATGCTGCGGAGACCTTGCTGCATGGGCTTAGAGGCAGACATGACACCACTGGCTGCTGCCAGCTCTTTGACAGGGGTCTCTCTCAATGAGGCCTGCTGCAAGGTGGGCTCTGACAGACTCACCGGCATCCAGCAAGGCCGTCACAGACAGGCCATAGGCCTCCAGCCGGGCCCAAGCCCCGGGAAGCAGCTCGATCTCTGCAGAGGGGCTCTGCCCTGGCTGAGGTGCCGCGTCTGTGCCCAGCTCTGGGCTCAGGCCGCGCTGAGGCGCAGCTGGAGCCGCATGCAAGTTCGCTGACTGTCGCGACCCCAGCTGCGGCAGACGAGCCTCGGTGCCAGGGCCTGCAGGAGGCTTCTGCTGTGGCCACAGCTGGGGCAGCTGGGCCAGGTACTGGCTGTGCAGCTGCAGGCAGAAGCAGCTCTGCAGCTGTGAGGTGCCTGCCTGAGTCCCTGGGCCAGTGTTGTGGGGATCTCGAGAGGCTGCCTGGCCCTCAATATGGCCCTGCGCTGCCCGACACTGCCCTTCAGGCTTCGTGTCTGGGGCTATGGCAGCCCCAGACTGCCCAGCATCAAGGGATGCTACCAGCACCTTGAGGCTGTCGTCAGCAGCAGCATCAAGGCCTGCATGCTGAGCCAGCAGCTGGAGCTGGTGCAGCACTGGGTGGCGGCGCACCCGCAACACATGAGTCGGCTGCCGGGACGGGCTCCAGGTGACCTCGTCAGCAAAGGGCACGCCAGTGGCCTGCAGTGATGAGTACAGCTGTTCTTGTGACGCTCTAGAGGCAGCAAGCAGATGCAGAAGAGAGACAGACAGCTTTGTGCTAGCCAGTGGTGCAGAGACCTGGGCATGCAGAGACCTGGGCATGCAGAGACCTTGGCATGCAGAGACCTTGGCATGGTTTGCCACCGGGGCCTCACTCGTGCAAACACACCCTGTCAGCAGTCACGATGTGCAACCAAAAGCACATTGCAAGGTGGCTCCTCTTGCGTGTAGCATGCAGGAGGGAACAGCCTTAGGTGCTGACATCATCCAAGAAAAATTAGCAGGAAGCTTGAGAACTGAACCATGACGTTATCAATCAGAACAGTAAGCCAGCAGTCGGACCCAATCGTCATACGGTCTGCTGACCTGCAGCTCAGCCCTGAGGAACTCCAGCGGCAGCAGCTCCATGCAGCGGCCTGCCGCATGGCGCAGGACCCGCCCCGCAGCAGCTGCTGCAGCCTCCTTGGAGGCAGCGGCCTCCGAGGCAGGCTCCCCCTTGGCTGCTGCCTGGCCAGCCCCCACCATCTGGGCTGGGGGACCGCTGCCAGGCTCCACAGACCCCTGCTTGACAGCTGGTGGTGGCCGGCGCCCGTTCTGCAGGCTGGGTGGCGGGGTCACCTTTTCATTCTCCCCTCTGCTGCTGCTGTCCTCTGGCTGCCTGCCGGCAGCAGTGGTGGTGGTGCCGCCTGCTGGCTCAGCATGAGACACCTCCACCAGCTTGAGCACCTGCACAGGGCTGTCAAAGCTTCAGGCCAGGCCATATGCACACTGGTTTGCATCAGCGGAAGGTTCCTTCTGCACAGAAGCGGTGCCATTGGTACTCACATTGTTGCAGCAAGAAAAGACTGGGCACCTGGTGATACAATAAAAGGTGCAGCTATCACGCTCATGGGTGACCAGAGTGTGGCCAGCAGCAAGATCTGGAAACAAGGCACATCTGGCGGTGGCAGAACACCGAGCACATACAGCAGATACGCAGCAATCTGTGCCTCACCTGGCGGATGAGCCCTGCGCTGCTGCAGCCGCACAGCAGGAAGAAGCAACGCCACCCAGGATCCGACCTCTGCGGCGGCTGGCACAGCATGCACAGCTTCAGCCCTGCTACCTGCTGGTGCGCCTGGCGTCGCAGGGGCTGGCTGGGCCTGCTGCTGAAGCCAGGCAGGAGGTTTGATGGAGCAGCGGAGCCACCCCCAGCCTGCTTGGCAGCTAGGTCAGAAGGAGCCAGGGCGGCAGCTGCCTGAACGTCTGCAGTTGCAGCAGCAGCTGGGCCACCCTTGGCCTGCTTGCCTGCTGGTGCAGCAGCAGACGAGGGGGCGTCTGCAGGCGGGGTGGCGGCTGGACGCACAGGCTGCTGAGGCCCAGGGCCGGTCAGGAGCGGGAGGGCTGGGAAGGCCAGGAGCATGCAGCGCTGCACGTCAATGCCTTGGGGGCCCATCTTGTATGCTTCCATGTGTGCCTGCAGGGCACAGTGTGGTATTAACAATCAGGCGCAGTGGGAAGTTGCTGTGTTGTGACCCAGCTTCACGAGCGGAATAGACACAGGCGCATTTGCACAGCCCTGGCTTGAGTTGACACAACTGAACTGCAGCCTTGAAAATGCCTTCAAATTTCAGGCACGACCGTCCACTGCCCTCTTGAGGGCACAACCCAAGCTTCTGCTGAAGAGGCGTTGACCATCAGATGTCAAACAGCCTACCAGAGGACTCTGCATGGAGACTTACACAAGAGGAGACTTTGACGGAACACGCTGCCCTGCTGCCTGCAAGCACTGAGGGGACTGCACATCAAGCTGCTGACAGGCAGACGACCCAGATGCAACTGCTTCCGTTCCAAGCGCCCCTTTTGGATCCCTGCAGAGCACCCAGACCCAACTTATTGCCTTCAGTGGTATCCTGGGGCGCTTTGCAGACCCCACAGGTGCAACTTGCAGCCTTTCGGAGACCTACCAGGGGCAGAGCTTTGTGTAACATGAAGGTGTTTGGGATTTAGGGTTTCTGGAGGCCTACCAGGATCAGAGCCTTTGGCACAGGACCTGGCCACAGGCCAAGGGCCTCCCCTGCGGCAGCCACAGCGGCAGCATGCGCACGCTTCTGAAGCTGCTGGAGCAGGGCGACCACCCTCTTGGCCACTGCAGCCAGGCAGGCACGCCCCCTGGAGCCATGGCAGGGGTCCACAGCCTGCGCAACAAAGTCGCGCTGCAGCTGCTGCACGGCCAGGCCTGCCTGCAGGAAGGCATGTGTGCCTGTCAGTCGGGTGCATGATGACCCTGGAATTATCAAGGTAAACAAAGGTGAACTGCCTGCACCATAACCCCAGGCTGGCACAGATGTCAGTGCTGTTTGGAGCCCTTGGTAAGCCGGCACTGGCCAGCTTGAGAGGTATGTCAGCTGTGCCAGACTCCCGTGACTGGCAAGGTTGTAAAGGCACGTGGGCCCACAGTAAGTGCCTTTAGCTGAATGGCTTGTGGCAGGGATGGAGAGCAGCTAAAGCCCAATTGTAGCAGGGCCTGCTGTTGTTTTGTAGTGCACTAGCTGAATGGCCCATGTCAGTGTTGGAGAGCAGCCCAACTGCAACAGGGGCTTGCCTGTCGGATCCAGGCAGCTGTCTGCCCATCTGAATCCAAGCCTGCTGCCGGACGTAGCATCAGCAGGCCGGTCTGCAGCTGCACCGAGACCTGCACAGCAACCAGCAGCTGCTGGGGACATGCAGAGAGGGAATGGCGGCCTTGCTTGTGGCAGCCAGACGCAGCTGCAGTATGGCAGGCATCCTGTGGGCTTGCTTGACCCAAAAATGAGGGACATGTCGTCCCTGCCTGGCCAACTCAGAGATGATGAATGCAGTCAGCTCGCAAGGCGTACAGCATGCAGCATGCTAAGGCTGGCCAGCATCCAGCGAGGCACTGTGGTGCCTTCAGAGAGTGCAGGCGGCCTCACCTCCAGCAGGTCATCACTGCCCAGTGCCAGCACCAGCACCTGGTCACTAGAATCAAGCTGCCTGGTGGCCGCACTTAGCTGCAGGGCAACTGCGACTGGGAGCTGCTGCAGCTGCTGCCGCAGCTCAACTGCAGGGCAGGTGGGCTTCAGGCATCAGCATTGCAGGGGACAGACAGACAAGCTGTGGACTGCCGGCAGCACTTGATCATCCAGTGAGGGGCCCAAAAGTGTGGACGGACAGACAGGACTGACGGGAACGCAACCTCCCCTGGACGGTCATGCAAAGAGGCTGCGCAGGAGCTTCTTTGAGCCGCACGCGCTGAGCACAGTGTCTGTTCCAGGACCCCTGCAAGCTGCTCAGATGAAGAGCAACATCTGCATTTTTGCCCGAATTGTGCAGACGCTTTTGGAGTGACTCACCCAGCTGGATGGCAGCATTGCGGAGCACTGTGCGCTCCAGCAGCGTCTGAGCATCCCCAGGCCAGGGGTCCAGGTGCAGTGCCTCAAAGCCGTCACCAGACCGCTCTGAGCCCTCCGGTCCTGAGGTCCAGGCCGGCAGCTGCGGCACCGCTGCAGATACCACGTCACCACCCCGGGACTGCCCCACCTCCACTGCGGGGGGCTTCTGCACTGGGAGGGTGCCCAGCCCGGCAGGCACAGCTTCTGCTAGGCTGTCAGGTGGCACTGATGCAACTTGGAGCCAGTAGGAGCACCTGCACAAGCAAGAAGGATTTTGTCAGCCCCGTGTAGGTCTGGGCAGGCCTGCTGCAATCAGTCAAGGCTATGCTGCTTGAACACCCCAGCGGCAGTGCAGGTCTGTGTGCATCACCTCTTGAGAGTGATCATTCAAAAGCTTGCCAGGCACACATCATGCCACAGATCTCCACTTCAATGCCGCGATCCTACCAGCCACACTTTGGACGCACACCGGATGGACAAAGCTGTGCGATGCCACCGGACCTCATACCTCTGCCCACGCCGTCTGAAGCACCAAACTTCCGTGCATGGGCCTCAGCTGAACCAACTGGCCTGAGCTGCGCCATGCACGCAACTGTCATCCCCCCTGCCCTAGTGCATCTGCTGGAGACACTTGATGCACTCAGCCAGACCCACTTGCCTGTCCTTCACAAAGACATATCATGGACAACCCTCCTGACCTGATGCCTCTGCTGAGGACGCTGGAAGCGTTCAGCTTGAGCTTGTCCTTCCAGAGGCCCTCCTCTCGTAGGCGCCTCAAGTTCTGGTGCAGTTCGTGCACCAGCAGCTTGCAGGCAGCATCGCTCAGGATGTTGTGCATCAGCTGCAGTGGCGCTGGGGGTGCATCGGCCTGCTGAGCCTCTGGCGCCTGCTCAAGGGGGGCACCAGAGGCAGTGACACTGCTGCTCTGCACTGGGGCAGCTGCCGGCTGCGAGGAACTGCTGGGGCCTGGGCCGCGGGCCGCTCCAACAGGCGGCAATGGCTCGGCTTCAGGCTCCCCTGCAGCGCATGGCCTGCTTCTGAGGCAGGGTGTGGTCCCTGCTGCCCTTGAGCTGACCAAGGAGGCCAGTTCCCCTTCAATCCAAAACTGGACTATAGCTGCTTGGCTGCTGGCTGGACCATTGTGCCATGTAGCAGCCACAACGAACCCATTCACGTCGCCTTTCGACCGGCCTGAACATGATGAGGCTGCCAGGCACTGCCCTTCACATCTGTCTGTCTGAGCACATGTTGCACCGCTGCTGCCCCAGGGAAGCTTCTCGCTGAGAGACCCAGGCAGCCACACATGCAGTCATCCCGAGGTGAGCACATACACCTGCCCACGGAGCAAGCCAAACATCTGCTCGCCTGCCACCGACCTGTCTGCACGTCAGTATCCACAACCGCTGCTGATGCCTTGCCCTTGTCAGCACTTATCCCAGCAACTTTTCTTTCCAGTTGCCCCACCTGTCTGCATGTCGATATCCACAACTGCAGCTGATGCCTTCCCCTTGTCAGCATGCCTCTGCTGGGCAGCCTGCCCCTCTCCGGCAGCACCAGAACCACCCCTGCCTGCTGCGCCAGATCTGCCTGCGCTGTGCTGTGCCACTGCGTCTGCGGCTAGCCACATCTGCTCTTCCAGCTGCTGTTGAAGGAACGCTGTCTGGTCTGCACTGAGTGCACTGCCATGCACGAGCCCTGCAGGGGAAGCACCTTCAGCAGCTTCAGTGCTGTGCACCCGTGACAAGGTGAAGCCCTTGCACTGTGCCGAGGACCATCATGCTGCCAGTCATACTTCAGCCTGCTCAGGGCTGAGCAACCACCGTGCACAAGCCCCGCAGTGGCCGAGGACGCCTGTGAAGGCTGGACCAGCACACAGCAGCCCTAGGATGCAAGTTCAGGGCGTTGCTGTCGATAGATTGCCAGCAAGTCACTGCAAGCTGCACTGCTGTGCCTCTGCTAATGTTGTTGCAGTTCTGGCTGCCTGTCCTCCGTAACATCTGCAAGTCCCAAAAGCGTGCCTGGGCCATCTGAATGAATCCATTGCAAGGACCAAGCCCCTCGCAATGCAATTGCTGCAGCCCATGACGGCACCTGGCAGCAGCTCAAAGCTGATCAGGCGCCAGCGCCAGTGCCCTGGGTCCCGGTGCCGGGCCCTGGGGCGTCTGTTGGGCCGTGGATGCAACTGGTCTGCCTCCTGCAGCTGGGACTGCCCGGGAGCATCAGCAGTAATTTTCCTCTGCCCCGCCTCCAAAGCCTGCTGCTCAGGGCCGCTGGGCTGCTGCTGCTGGGGTTGTTGCTGCTGTGCATTTGAGGCCTGTTCCCCTTCTGGCGCCTCTGCCAGGGTGAGCTTGGCTGTGTAGCAGTGCTCAGCCTGCAGGACCACGCTGGCTGCCTCCGCACAGCGCAGCTTCAAGCCCACAGGCAGCCTTTCCTGCAGGCAGCAAGGTGAGATGTCAACAGGCATGCCGCCTGCCGCTGCATGCAGCTGTTCTGGCGACGCACTTCAGCTGACAAGCACGACGCTGGAGCCCAGCTGCCCAGTAGCCATCCCTGATGGGCATGCTCTAAAGTGCAGCCTCCACATGGAAGACAAAGAAGATGTGCACAGCTGAGCCCACCTGGACCAGCTTGCTGCGGATCAGCTGGTTCACGCTCTGCACAGCCTGCTCCCGCTCCCTGGCGCTGGGCTCCTGCTGTGAACGCAGGTCTGAAATGGCCTTGGGCAACAGGTTGTAGCTCCCTGCAAGTGATGGGCACACAATCTTGCGTTGATGTCGATTGGCTGGCAGTAGGCGCGCTTCGCCAAGCAGCGATACAAAAGCTAGTGTCAGGCGCATGTAAGGAGTGCCTGTACACACAGCACACTTGAGGATGGTGAGCAATTGGTTCCTCAGCTATAAGCATTGTGCTCCACCCGCTCACTGCTCACTCATGCCTGACCGGCCTTGGGAACCCAGCTCAACAGATTGCATGCCACCTGCACGCTGTGTGGTGCACGCACCTTGCTGCAGCACATGTCTGGCAGTCCAGACGTCATGGTGCGGAGTGCCGCTGGCATTGAGCTCGCCCCAGAGGTGGAACAGGTGGTCTGCGGCATCCCGCAGTGCATCAGGGTGCACGCTAGCGCTGTGCACGGCCCGTCCAAGAGCTCTCGTTGCCTTAGCCTGCAGGAGGAAACGCAGCAATCAACTCTGGCCAAGTGGGACTCGACACGATGCCGCCTGCACTGCATCAGGGTGTGTGCCTGTGCTGTGCGCAGCGCTTCCCAGAGCTCTTGTTGCCTTGGCCTGCAGGAGGCCACACAGCAGTCGGGTCTGGCTGTGTGAGACTTGACATTGTGCTGCCTGCACTGCATGCAGAAGGATGCTCGCCAGCGCTTTGCACAGCCCCTCCCAGAGCTCTTGTTGCCTGCAGGCTGACAGGCAGCAGTTGGGTCTGGCTGGGTGAACTTTGAGCAAGTTTGCAGCCTGCTGGTGAGCGCAAACACTGCAAGGCAGAGCAACCCCTCATGGCGTGTGGGACAACCTGACCAGTTTGGCCACGCTGCCTGTGGGTAGCTGAGATGCACAGAAGAGATCAAGAAGCTGTGGGCACTGCTGCTTATGTTGAAGGTGCAAAAGCAGAAACACAGGCAAGAAGCAAGAGCTGAGCATGCACCCCACCAGCGCAGGCCACGCACATCACAGCCAGCAGATATGGTGCACCTCCAGGCTACAGTGTGCCTCACATGTATTGGCAGACACATCCAAAGCTGGACAGATGTCATTTGATGGATGGAACACACCTTGAGGCTCCACTCCACCAGCAGCTGCAGCCGCAACAGCCTCTGATGTGCTGCATGCAGCTCCTGTAGGAGGGTCTGCCGCCTGCATCACATGTGACCCGCAGCGCCTCAGCAAACCTGCCTGCATCTGCAGTACATCTGACAGAAGCTCAAGGCCCTCGAGCTATGCCAGCCTTTTATGGAGACGCTGTCAGAACACCCTGACAAACTCTAGCCATGCTCCATGCGACCTCAATGAGAAGTGCACAACAATCATTTACACTAGCCAGACGAGATGACCTTGAGCAGCCAGATCTGAGATGAGATTGCCAGGCAGTTTCCCCTCTCTGCACAGGTGATCATGCTGCCATCAAGCGGCGCATATTGTACTCCCCTACCTTGTGTGTGGGGGCCCATCGTGCGCGGCTGCCTCAGTCAGGCCCCTGTAAGAGGACTCCACCACATTCTCAGTGAGCTGCCGCAGGCTGACCAGCTGAAAGGCAGATGCCTCAGCCATCCGCACTCCTTGCAGATGCTGGCTGGGTCCTGATGCAAATAGAGGTGGATTTTGTCATGTGACATCCCTCTTTTCTCTGCATGAATTCTCGGTGCACATTTTGCCTGCTGCCTCCAGCACACACAGAATGTGAAGCTGGGATGATCGCAGGATGGCAGACGCCATCAAGCTCCTCTTTCTGCGGCATAGACGGTTGTCATTCCCTTTCTTGGAAGACCTGCTGGAGAGCAAGTTCTGAAGATCCAACAGAGATAGCAAGGCGTCCCTGCACAGGCACTACTGATGGTGAGCGACTCTGCTGAGCGAATGCTGTGTGCCAATTTGTGGCATGCTCTGCTGCAATCCCTGCAATTGCACGGTGTATGTGTTGAGACCTGTGCACCAGATGGAGCCTACTCGTTAGCCCAGTGCATCTCAACAGCTCCTTCATGTGGCAGTGCATGGCCGGGTCCCGCCCTGCTCAGATTTCTCGTGGAGGCCTGACACCCCCCCAGCACCTCACCCCAGCAGTACTGTGCTCACGTGCACCTCCCCAAGATATCAGGTGTGCCTCTGCAGGCTGACCGGGTCCGAGAGCAGCTCCTCGCATGTCCTCTCTCAGCACTTGAAAAGCCCTCAGTGTCTGCCAGGCAGATGCAGGGGGCTTCCTGCAGACAACGGACAGAACAGTCGTGTTTTGCCCTCCCTGAGCAGCTGCTTTTATTACTGCTGTGCAGGCAAATAGCAACGGGACAATGAGGAAACCAGATAGCAGGCTCATGATGTCTTGCACCCCTCTGGGGGACCTGGCAGCCATAATGCTTCCTTCAAGGCTCTCTCTCATATCCTCTGATGTGCACACTGCAGGGATACTGTTCTTCAGGCACCCCTGCCTCACATATCTGGCATCTCAGCCGGGCTGCCCCAACACAGCTAGCCAATGCTGTACAGGAAGGGGGCTCCTCAGAAGCATGGGTATTGCAGGCTGGCGTCGATGGTGGCCATGGGATGGCCCGCATGGCAGCAGCATCTCAGGCGGACCATAGCTCAGCCTAGGTGCCCCAAACAGCTGGCTCCATGCTGTGCAGGCTGATGTCAAGGACATCCTGGGAGTGGTTCGCAGCACAGATGGCACTCCTTCGCGCCCGGCGCCCAAGAAAGAGAAGATGAAGCGGCCGGAGGGCATGAGCCGGGAAGCCTTTGCCCTGCTGGGGGACTCCCACCCCATTGCGCCTGTGGTGGAGCTGAGCAAGAAGGCAGAGCTCAAGGGGCTGAAGGAGAAGCGCAAGATCTCCAGCCCCAAGGGAACGGTGAGTAGGCACGACCAGGTAAAAAGAAATCACACTAAGGGGAGATGAGTAGGCGGACAGGCCAGGCTTTTAATGTTGAATGGCATGCTGCACCTTCTGCCCAGCTTAAAATGGTCACCAGGCTGGTGTGGGTTGCATGGACTCTCTACGCAGCAGAGCAGGTTGGCGGGACTGAACACTTCCAAGGCCTTGCCACGCATCTGCCAGCAGGTTCTTCATCAAGGAACAGGCAGCCATGCAGAGCCCTCTCCTGGCTGTGAGCTGGCGGGTCACCATGCCCACCCGCCAGCCTTGCCCCTGGCTGGGTGGCATTGACGTGTCGCCAGTGAGGGCTGCATGTATTGTTTACCTGATAGCACTGCGGAGCAGAGTCTCGCTGCCACCTGCGGACACCTTTATCAAGGGCCTGCTCATCCCTTCAGCATGCGACATCCTCACCATGCAAGCGCCCTGAAAGCGAGCAGCAGACTGCATCGTCGCCGTCTGTAGTTCCAGCATGCTGACATGGCCCCCAGCACCTTGAAGACGCGCTTCTTGCCTCTGAAGGGCCCCATCCTGTCAACATTTAGTTGACCTGGGTCACCTTCCGCCTTTTTGGAGCATCTTTATCCCAGGCCTGGTGGAGCCTGTCACATCACATTCTGGCTTTGTCTGCAGGGTTTTCAGGAAACGGATTACCTCCCAGCCCCCAGGGCGCCTTGACTTAAAGCGGAGCGTTGCGACAACATCACATTGTCCTCCTCCTTCTGGTTTTGTTTTCAACCTTTCTGCAAATCCTGCTTGTCCTGCAGGTGCTCTGGAAATGGATGACGTTCAACCCTCCTGGACGCCCTGATCTGAAGCTGGAGCACTGGACCAAAGTCCTGAAAGATGCTGTGACGGGGCGCTTGAAGGTGGACGAAGAAGAGTATCCCTTCAAAAAGTTCAACAAAAAGGTGTGGCTCAGCTTCTATTCAAAGGCGGTGGTGTGTTATGGAAATGCGAGGAGGGGAGGGAGGCCCACAGGGTCAGTGGAGCCTTCTTGGCACCTCAATAGAAAAGGTGAGAGCACAGTAGCGACGCCATTAATTTGCATGTGGTGGTCTGCCAGTCCGTGGTGCCAATAGCAATGCAGGTGGGCTACCATTGTTAGCTCCAGGCTGCCACAGGCTGCCTGCACAATCTTTTGCCGGGAAAACTGCACATCGGGTGGACCTGTCTGGCAGCTGCACAGTTCAGGGCACACAGCAGCAAAGCGTTGGCGGGACCTTGTGTTCCAGCCATGGTTGGCGGGGGTTCCCTGACTTGCTGTAGCTGGTTGCTTGGCACTCAAGGGAAGGAGCTGAAGGTGTGTCGTCTCCCTGACTGCTTTCCAGCAAGACATGCGTCTGCCTGGCAGCATAAGCAATGACGTCACTTGCTGTCGCTGAGCTTGCCCTTCTCCCTGCCCGCTGCAGCTCACTGTTCTGAAGTACAACGATGAAGAGTGGGAGGACGTGTTGGTGCGCGACGCGGACTGGAGCCGTGAGGAGACGGACTACCTGCTGGACCTCTGCCAGCGGCTGGACCTGCGCTTCATGGCCATTGTAGACCGGTATGAGGTGAGCTTTGACAGTGGCAGCCAGGTGTCTCCCCTGTCAGAGCGGTGCAAGGCGAGCTGTGACGCTGTTGGCAGGGGATCTAGGTTGATGGGAGCCGAAATGGCTGGAGCTTGGGTGTTTGCAGCTGTGAGCGCCAGCAAGGCCTGTGGCCAAGGCTGGCAATGGAAGCGATGAGGCCAGCTCAGACGCTCTTTGGCAGGAGTTGGCTGTGTGGGAGCTTGTTGCAAGCAGCTTGCGCCGAGCTGGGCTCTGCTGCAGCGTGAAGCGTTGCTGCTGCACAGAGCACTGCGGGCTGTGCAAGAGACTCGCAATGACTGGCAGAGCGATTTGAGGTGCGCTCTTGAACAAGCTGCTTGAGGACTGTCAGAAGAGGTGGGTCCTCATCTGGCACGGCCAGCGCCAACCGCAGGCTGGCTGCACAGCACCCTTCAGGGACTCTGTGTAGAAGCTGGTGTAGGAACTGCAGAGAAAGCACCCGCGCAGCATGGCAGATGCTGATCAACATGAGGTCAGTCTGCCCAGGCTAGACGGAGTGCCATACAGTAGTCTGTTCACGCAGAAACAGCCTCGTTGCACACCCTGACTGCACAGCTGGCAGCCTGATTGAGCCCTGCTGGGTGGCACGCACCCTCTGGAACAAGATGCCTTCTGTTCATGCTGAGTTAAATCAATGTCTGCGGCTGTCTCAGCATGCAACTCCCCTGGGGGCCAATGCTGCTTAGCACCTGAAGGATAATGCAATTGCGTGTCAGCTGCAGCTTACAGGGAGGCAAGCAGACGCTCAGCCGAGGTGAGGCGCAACCTCAGATCCATGAACCCCCTTACGCTCGCAGTCCCTCTGCAGTTCCCCGGTGGCAAGCCACGCTCCCTGGAGGACCTGAAGGCTCGGTACTATGCAGTGGCGCGGCAACTACTGGTTGGCCGGGAGGGCGCTGAGGACTGTGTGGCCAACCATGTCCTGGTTAAGCATCCCTTCAATCCGGTGCATGAGAGGTGGGGCCAGGCCGTGCACTTCTTGACCGGGCACCACTGCAACCCTGTGTACGAGAGGTGGAGGCACAGGGTAGGCAGTCCTGGTCAAGCATCCCTTCTGCCCTGTGCAACAGAGGTGAGAGGCTGGGTTGTGCACTGCCTTGCTGGTACAAGGTTGGGTGGGGCATGCTGTGATAGGGTCTGACTGCCTGGCCAGCACCCTGTGTTGGCAAGACCCTCTTTGACCCCGTGCGGGAGGGGTGGGGCTTGTTTCCTGGTGCTGGCTGGTCAGAGTATAGGCAACCCTTGCCTCACCTGGCGCTCCTCGGCCCTGTGCGTGAAGGTGCTGCTCGCCAAGAGTGCTCGTGACTGCATGTCATCAGGCAGCTGCGGCCATTATTTGCACCACCATAAGAGGCATATAGACCACATCTTTCAGCAGGTGTGGGGGCATGCTGCTGGCCTTCCAGGCCAAGGAGCCTATTCACATCAAGTTGGGCAGCACCTGCTTGGCTTCAGGGGGGTCCATTCGCTGGCTCACCCAGTCTGCCCCACAGAGACTGGCCATTGCCCTGTGCAGTCCTGACAAACGCCGGCAGCAACCACACAGCCCCGGGTGATGCGCTTGAACAGGAAGAGGGCGCCAAAGGGTTTTGCAGCTTGCACCTGTGCATCCCCGCTGCATGATCCTCGCTGCCAAGCAGCGCTTGCCCACCAGACATCGCGTGTACCGTCCTGCAGGGACAGGAAGAGGGCACTCGAGTTCATGATGCAGCGCACGGCCCAGCAGGATGCCGAGGAGAACGCCATCCTGGAGCAGGCGCGTAAGATCGAGGCCGACCGCCGTGCAGAAGACGCGGCCCGCCAGCAGGAGGAGGCAGCCAGGGCAGGTGGGTCTGCATGCGCATCTGGGCCGTAGATGCTGTCACAGGGTGTTGTCTCCCCATTCTGTGGAAGGCTGACGATTGACCGTCTTTAGGGCAGCTTTCTGAGGGAAGGGATCTAGACGGGGGCAGAGCCATCTATCATGCATCAGCCATGCAGTACGAAGCACAGTGCTATTCAGCAATGTGAGGCTGTGAGGGCTGGGGCTGCAGCCAAGGCAGACGTGCTGTCACAGATTGTCATGGATGCTGCCAATTTGAGAAATTGGGCTGGCTTTCACCAACTGGAAGGCACTCTTCTTCTCACAGATGGGGGTCAAAGCCACTCATCATGTCGCAGCCAGTTCACGGTGCAGACGCAGCTGCTCACCAGCAGGAGCATGCTGCCAGGATGACTGCCTTTCACTCATGTGATGCATGACAGCCATGACTGGGCTTGAGCTGCCTGGGATGGGGTGCATGCCTGCCGCCCAGGTAGGGTGTTATTGGCTGTCGGGCTGGAGTCATGGCTGGCCACAAGGCCAGCTTGTGGGGCGCGTGCGTGCGTGCGTGCGTGCTCACCCAACATGAGGCCACCAGGGCAGGCAGTAGAAGGCGAGCAGAAAGCCATCTGAATGAGATCGGCAGATTGCTCGAGGCTAGTCTTGTCTTGCTGTCTTGCTGTCTGCAGCCAGCCTGCGCCCAGGCCCCACCAGCCTACCTGACAGAGCCAGCAGGCTGCCTGGCTGAGGGTGCATGTTGTGCATTGTGCAGGGCCGCCTGCCCAGCCCGCAGCCATTGCACAGGCCCTGCCAGCCTCCCTGACTGAGCCGGCGGCGCCCATGGAGATCTCAGAGGAGCCGGAGGAGGGGCAGAGCTCCCTCTGGAACGCAGAGGTGCAGGGAATGAGGGAGTGATGTGGGGTCGCGTCTTTGTTGATGGGCCGGGCTGTCTGGTCCACTTGCCAGCCTGTATAAACTGCTCCTGTTACTGGTCACTTTGTGGTGTTGCTGGTGTGCCCCCTGAGCTTGAGATGAAGCAGACAACGCTGTGGCACACACAGATGTGGCTGTTCAGGCTGGGTGGCAACCCGTCAACATAGGCATGGTTGTCTCTGTCCGTGATGCAGGCGCAGGCCTGATGACCCTGAAGTTTGCCATGCATGGCTTGCAGCAATGATCCAAACAGCTCATGTCTCTTGGTGCAGATGCAGCCAGAGTGGCCAGAGCCATTTACTGTGCTGTGCCTGCAAGCAGCAGTCAGCAGATTCCATCAGATCTCAGTGCAGGTGGCTCTGCCTGAGACAGCTGCCTTCAGCACCCTGGACAGAAAGATATCGTGTCTCGTCATGCAGGTGAAGCCGGAGTGGCCTGACAAGCCTGGGATGGTGGCGCGGAGGGCTCACTGCGACGCCATGGCTGCAAAGCAGTTGGAAGCTCTGCCTGCAGGCTCCAGGTGAGTTGGGACTGCTTAAGTAGGGCAGCACGCTTGAGGGGTGCTTGCTTGGGGGCTGTTGCGCCAGGTGGTGACTGAGGGGTGCTTTGCTCACGTGTGCTGCCCTGCTGTATGACTGGGGGCGGCTGTCTGAGGTGTGCAAGCCCCTTG
Source organism: Asterochloris erici (assembly GCA_019693375.1). Lineage (NCBI taxonomy): Eukaryota > Viridiplantae > Chlorophyta > Trebouxiophyceae > Trebouxiales > Trebouxiaceae > Asterochloris > Asterochloris erici. The sequence continues at coordinate 39,714 of JAAMXJ010000261.1, read as the reverse complement.
AGGGATCGGGGGCACTGTCAAGCAGCCTGACACGCACCGGCCCAGATTGTTGGACCTCACGCAAGGCTTGTGTGCTGTGCGGTACAGGGTACCAAAGCTAGTAGACTCGACCATGGCAGAGTTGGGCGTGAGTGGGCCGCCCGAGATTGCCACCCGCGCAACATGTGGAGCTTACTTGGCGCTGCGGGCGGAGGTTATTGCGCTGCAGGAGCTCAAACGGCGGCTGGCCAACAAGTGAGGCTCCTGGACATTCTTGGGCTTTCTGTGGTCCACAGGGTCTTGGCTTCAAGCAGAGGTTGTTGTGCTGCAAGAGCCCACGTGCAGCGTGGCCCATAAATCCCTGTAGTCTGTCTGGGGTGTGTGTGCTTGCGTGACAAGATCATCTTGTTTGACCAAGACCTTTGCTCTGCGTAACATCATCCCATTGGGAAGGCAATATCATTCTGTATGTGATTCCTCTGATTGGGCAGAGATGGTCGAGCTGCAGGAGCACATGAACACCTGGCAGGGTGCTAGGCGCCGCACCATCCCTGTGCTTGTTTGAAGCAAAACTACCCTCTGACACTGATTGCCCTCTGCAGCTGACGTCGTGACATTGTCAGCAGCGAAGCCGGATTGCATGAGTAGGTGATGGCAAATGACAGGGCTGCTGCTGCGCGGTGCAGGGCAGGCCTGGACGACGGGGCAAGGAGTAAGGGCAAAAGCAAGGTAGGGGGCCAAAGTCCAGGCTGTCGCAACCTTGGTTGCAGCTGAGCTGCCTGGCCCTGTCCTGCCTGTCACAGCCTGTCTGCACCGCCTCTTTGCAATGCCATGCATCTGGCCACAGCCGCACAGCTCAGAATGCACTGCAGGCAGCTTGCATGCCTGTCTGTACCTCTCTCTGCAGATGCCGCTGTCTGTGTGTGCCTCCAATCAGCTAGACTTGGAACAGCTGCTCAAGTCAGAACGCACTGCATCCCTGCAGGCTCGATACGACGACAGCATTGATGATGACACCCCAGCACCAGTTGCTAAGAGGCCGCGCATCACAAAAAGGTACTCCTTGCAGCTGCAGTGGTGTGCTGGTTGCTTGCTCTGCTGGTCTTACACCAGCAAGACATGCTCAATAGTCGTAGTTCTGCTGCAGATTTCTTGACGATTGAGCTGATGAGAGCTGAGATTCGAAGCCTTGTACAATTTTTTTGGGCGCATGCCCAGTCAGCAGCAGCCCACAGATGCCCTCCCCTGCCCCAGCTAGGAAGCTTACGCTGTCACTAACATCCTCAGCATGCCATGCCCTTGCAGCAACTTCTGCCACTGACAGTATGTTTGCTGAACGGGCGCCTGCAGTGTGTAACAGGTTGAAACAGCAGAGCAACCCATGAATTTGGGCGCCAGCAACTGGGCAATCTCTGCAGGCTGCAAGTACAAAAGCTGTAAACTTCTGCTTTTTTACTGCAGCTTCAGGACATATCCATGTCCATGTCATCGTTAAAGGAGGGGACTGACTGCAGCAGCGGGCCTGGCTGGCTTGGCAGCTGCTGTGGTGGACCAAGTGGGCTCAACAGCTGCTGCGGCAGACCAGGAGGATTTTGAGGCTTCTGGGGCTGACCTGAAACGGCGGGGACCTGCAGGCACACATGCCCTTGAGCCGGCCAGCTTCAGGCATTCCCCTTTTGCAGCCCCACTTGTGTATTGCATGACATGCACACATTGGTACTGATGCCTTCTTGCCCGTCTAAGCCCCTCTCTTGGCCAATGGGCCACCAGACACCACCTTGTGTGTTTGCAGAAATTGGTCTGCACCAAAGGCGGGCGTGTGCACGGCAGCCTCATTATCCTGGCTGCAAGGCAGCTGGCTCAACAGCACAGCAACTCCAGCCAGACTCAGTGCCTCGCTTGCAAAGGCTGCCAGGGTGCCTCCCTGTCGCTGAGAAATCAGCAGGAACTGCAGAACTGGCAGAGCACTAGTGCAGCAGGGCACATGGCATTCCAGAGAGGTTTATATTTCCCATCCAGCCACAAAAACTGCACACCAGTCACGAGCAGGGCCTCTGCCTCACCTGCAGCAGCGCTGGCGGATCAGGCAGCGGCGCAGGTGCAGACTGCCTGCCGCTTCCCAGGGGCTGGTGTTTCCCACGCAGACCAGCTGCACCCGAAGCAGCGGCAGCGGGGGCTGCTAGCTGGTGCTGCTGACTGTGCTGCTGGTGTGGCTCCTGCCAGGGCTGGAGGGAGCTTGGCCCTGCGGATGGCCCGGGCGCCGCCTGCAAGCCGCTGCCTGCTGCTGCCTGCTGCGTCTGGGAAGCGCCGCCCAGCTTGCGGGCCTGGCTGAAGCTGCAGGTGGCCACCTCAGCTGGACTGACTACCCCTGCAGCGCGAGGGACACACAGGAGCTTGCTGGCGGCAAGCATGGCCTGGGTTGATGTGGGGCTGCTGGCTGCAAGCATGGCGTGGGCGGATCTGGGCAAGGCACAAGGGCTGGTGACACACCGGCATGCAGCAGCATATGCAGTGGAGCCCAGCAAGACCTTGTTTCGTGAGGCCCTGCCAGCTCCTGTCGTTCACAGGCTGGCAGAGGGCGCTCACGGTCTTGTTGAAATGGGGTGACAGCACCCACACCAGCAGCAGGCCTCACCGTCCAGCACCCTATGCCGCAGGCCGTGGACGGCGTGGGGCCCTGCCTCGCCGCCCAGGTACAGCCACAGCGCATGCAGGCGCTGGCGGTACCTGCGACCAGGCAGCAGGGTCAGCGCAGCTCTTTGAGTGTGTATATTTTTTGCCGGAGGGAGGGGGCTGCGGTCTCTGCTGGCCTGCTCTGCCAGGGTGCGCACATCTGCTCTTGACAGCAGCGCTGGCTGGCCTGCTCCGCCAGGGTGCCCACATCTGCTGCCCCGAGCTCTTGACGGCAGCGCTGACTGGCCTGCTCCGCCAGGGTCGCACATCTGCTGCCCGATGCTTGTGACAGCAGCGCTTCTGCAGGCGGGTCAGCAGCCAGGCAGGACTACCAGCAAGCAATCCTGAGGTGTCCCAAGCAGCCACATGGAGGCCCTCGTGGAGCAGCGCTCCAGCTCCACACCAGGGCAGGTGGAGGGCCTTCAATTGCCAGATCTCTCAGTCCGATGGGCGCTCCAACTCACAGTGACAAACACAACCCACCTGGTGCCGACCGCCCCATTCTCGGCGCACGCCCGAAACACCTCTGCCTCCATCTGAGTGGCTGCCTCGTGACTGGTCACCTGCTTGGGGGTGCTCAGAGCGACCTGCAGGATGCAGACGGCGTGGTCCCTGTCCTGATCGCCTGCAGGGCAGAACAGCACGGGATTGGTGAGTGACTGCGTAAAGGGCAATCCTGCTCAGCCTTGCCCTGCAACATGCAGACTCATCGGTCTCCACCTGAAGCCCCTGCAGGTCAGAGAGGCACCCTTTGAGACAGACTGCACATGGTTTGCTGCCTGCAAGCATTCCTTGCAAGCCATGGAGTGACAATATATGACTGGTTGCCTGAGCACGTCTGGGCTGCAGCCAGCTGTGCACTGCAATCAACCACTTGCCTGCTGCCAGCTGTGCAGCGTGCAGCTGGCGACCCGAACTTAGCCCGCAGCTGGCTGCACTGCCAAGGACGCTGCCCCACAGAGGTTGCAACACAGCCCTCCAGCATTTCATGTGCCTTACTTGTCAAGCAGCTGTCAGAGCCGCCCAGGCAGGCACCTGTCGACGTGGGCAACGCTGTCCCTGTGCCGGCAGCAGGCCTTGATGTCACGCTGGCAGGCAGTGAGAGGTTCCCCGGCAGATGCCTGCCAGCATGGGCAGTGCCTCACCTGTGCCAGAGGGGGCCTCTACTTTGGGGGTGACCGACTTGTGCCGCTTAGCCGCCTGATGCCCACTGCCAGCCTCCACCGCAGGGCTTGGAGCAACCGCATCTAGCAATTTGGCTCCTGCAGATGAAATGCTGTTTTGTCTGCTGAGCGGCCGCGGCATGAAGCCCAACACACCAGAATTGCTCCCACACCACTTCCCCTGAGGGCTCTGTCTTGAACCCTCCACTGCCATGAAGCATGCCAGAGCAGCCCACCACCAGCACCAGCAACAGCAGGCCCACTTGGGTCTCCCCTCAGACCTGCCGCCAGGAACGGCGCTGCCGCCTGCAGACTGACCTGGCGCATGCCCGTTTTGCAGGGGCGTCTTCTGCTGCTGCGCCTGCTGCTGCCCCGGCTGCCCCGGCTCCCCCGCCTGCTGCTTTGGCATGGGGGCGGCGCCGCTGCTCGCGCCAGCAGCGTCAGCGCTGGCTGGAGCTGTCGGGGTGGGCGCCGAGGCAGGGGCGGCGCCACCTGCTGGCGTCCCGGCTGCAACCCCACTGTACGTCTGGAACCAGGTGGCGCGCTGCCGCCTGCATGCATCAGCCAAGCTGTGTTGAGGCGACAGCACTGCCATTGTGTGGCCATGCCATGCGCTGCCGCCTGCATGTTTGCCAATGTCTACAGCACTGCGCATGCGCATGTGCAGGACTGTTGGCTGTGTCCAAGCTGCTGCGCCATTTTGCTTGCACAACCAGGTGTTGCGCTGCAGCCTCAACAATCAAGCTGAGTGGTGCCAAGGCCACACATGTGCCCTGCGCCACAATGAACTAGATATTGATCTTCTGGGGCCAACCACGCGACGCCGCCTGCATGGTGGCGTCAAATGCAGATGCACCTGCAACTGTAGCGGGTGCTACAGGCCAGCCTGCCTGCTGGCATCTCAGCTGCTGCGCCACTGCACTTGCTGAATGTCAAGCTTGCGTGACCTGCACTGTCATGGCCGTGCCAGCTGCGTGCACAGCTTTGCCTGGACGGAACCCACACAGGCACAGCACAAAGCTGAGCAACACTTGAGGACCAGCATCGCCTGCTGGCGTCTCTGCGGCTGCAGCACTGTGTCCTGAGACCAGGTGGTGAGCTGCCTGCTTGCACAAAACAGCCCAAGGGTCCACAACAGGGTGGTTGTATAAGCTGCTTTGCAGCCCCATGCTGCCCAAACAAAGCTTCTGCTGACACGCTGCTGGGCTCTGCTCAAAACAGATGCGCAGACGGGGACCAGCCGCAGTCGTGCATTTTGTTTTGGCCCCAGAGTGACCTTGTGGGCAGCGGAGGAGGAGCCCTGATCAAGGGTGCCAAGATGAGCCTGCCCGCAGGGCTCAACTGCATCTTGAGCCATTACCTGGTGTGGTTGGCAGCCTGTGTATGCAAGGAATGCACCTGTTGCAGGGCCGGTCAGAAGCATCACGACTGCCTCTTGTAGGAGCAGCCCAGGGACTCACGTGGCTGCATCAGCCACCCGCTGCAGCTCAGGCTCTGCCCTCTTGGCCAGTGCCCCAAAGGCGCGCCCTAGTCCTGACTTCTTCATCACCACTGCCGGCATCTCCAGGGCCCGGACTGTCTCCATGCGGGCAGCCAGCTGCACCCATGCAACTCTCTCAGCGATGGTGCTTGGCATCTGGCTCCGCTCAGTCACAATCTAACTGACAGGAGACTTCGGTGCTGGGCATGTGGCTCCAGCCTGTCACATGCCTTGTGCATGCTGTCAGCTGCAACAGCAGCAGCAGGGAATGACTAGTGCTCAGCAAGCAAGCCGGAGGCCATCCTAGGCTCCAAATGGCTCTACGCGCACAGTCAGCTGCAGGGGCACGGCTGTCATAGGGGGAATGTGGGGGATGGCAAGGCAGCACTACCTGGCGAGGCCCAGTTGGTGCAGACCACTGGTATATAGGAGGGGCGGAAGAGGTGGGTCCCTCAGTGGCAGCCTTGGGGATCTCACACTTGTTGCTCACATTGCTCCGTGCCCAGAGCAGAGAAGTGACAATGTCTGCTCAAAGTCTGCCCAGTGCTGCTTGCATTCAGCTGCAGTACCTGGCTTGCAGATCTCCAGTTAGAACGCTGAATGGCCAGTCTTGCCAAGTGAGCTTGTACACAGCCCAGGCATCCAGCAAATCTGGCGTCGTCCAACAAGTCACTTCAGGCATGCATTGTCACAGGCCCCAGCAGCCTCACTTGGTCATGAACTGACTCCAGCGACTTGTGCACAGCTTCCCACTCAGCCAAGGTGGCTTGAAGAGCTCGGCACTGCGCTGTGGCACGCTGCATGACATCGCTGTCCCCTGCTGCGTCTGCAGCAAGCACGTGAGGCCATGTGACGCAGCAGTGTCCTTGCTGACCTCCTCTGTGCATGTGAGGCACCATGGCCGGCCACCATGACTGTCGATGCTGTTCCTGTGCTTGCTTTGGCCAGGCATGTAAGTCAAGCAACGCCTATACAGACCACAGCAGCACACCCTACTGACATGCAGCATCCCAAAAGCCAGCACGCTGTCTGCCAGGCATGAGCGCGCAAAACCTTTGATCGCTTGCCTGCAGCTGTGGCCGCCCTGCCCGCTCGCAAGCAGGTCTGCAGTGCCTCCCTAGCATGGCTGGACAGGTCGGCCAGCCTGAAGGTCTCATCTGCCCCCAGGCTGGGCCCCGGGGAGAGCAGCCCTGCAGCCTCCGAGGACCCCTTGGCCAGCCCCAGGGTTTGGACAGCAGCATCAGAGGACCCCTTGGCAAGGGCGGCGCCTGCCGGTGGGGTGCCAGCTGCGCTCTGCTGCTTGCCGTCAGAGGCCTTGCGCTTCTTGCTAGTGGTGCCAGCGGCCCTGCTGGGCTTAGGAGCCTGCAAACATAGCAGTGACGAGGTTGAGTATCTAGAGGTCAAACAGCACTCCACCAGGACGCTCTCCTGGGTTTGGAGGCCTGCGTACAGCAGCAAAACGTGCATTCTGGGGTGGTCGCAGTGCCAGCAGCCCTGCCGGGCTGCAAGAGTGGAACAAAGCAGTGTACCAGCGTCAGTCTGGCATGCAGTCTGCCACCAGGACGTGCCTGCACATGTCAAGCAGGCTGCCTGCCTGCAGCAGCCAAGGCTGTTTGACGGTCCAGCTGACGCTTTTGCATGATGATGCCGACAGGGGCTGCAGAGACGTGCAAATCCTGAACCCTAACCCATGACAGGTCCCTGACCCTGCAGCTGAGCATGCAAGGGCTCACCTTTGTTGCCTCTGCTGCTGGCTTGGCAGGATCGGCAGGCGTCTCTGGCTCTGCAGGCGCCACCTGGTCTGCAGCCTGGGGTGCTGCTGCCTCAGCCCCTGCCAGCGCATGCAGAGCAGTGTCAGCAGCAGCTGTTTGACACCTGGCAAGTCATGCAGCGTGCCAGGCATGAACACGGCAACTGGCCCCTGCCTGTGCAGGGGACATGGCCTGAGGACGGCAGGCACCTCGCACCGCACTGATGCTGGGAGGAATGTATGTACATCACAACCCCCCTGGCAATGTGTGGCATGAGCTGGGCTTACCTGGTGCAGCCTCCAGCGCTGCCTCCTGTACAGCCACCCCCTCTACAGCTGCCTCCTGCGCAGCCACCCCCTGCGCAGCTGCCTCCTGTGCAGCCACCCCCTGCGCAGCTGCCTCCTGCGCAGCAACCCCCTGCGCAGCTGCCTCCTGCGCAGCACCCCCCTGCGCAGCTGCCTCCTGTGCAGCACTCCCCTCTGCAGCTTCAGCCTCCCCTGCAGCCTCAGCAGCTGGGGCCGGTGCAGGGGGGTCGACAGCTTTCCCCTCATCCTCAGGGGCTGTCATGGGAACGTCACCTGCAGCAGAAGATGCCCTTTGCAGTTGCACATAACGCTGAGCTGCTGATCACAGCATCAAACTCCTGGCTGAGGGCTCAGAGAGGGCAACTGCAACACTCACGAAGCTTGACGACTGTCAAGCAGGCTGCGCATGCACAGTCAAGGCTCAAGCTGCTGTCCTCCTGGGCACAAGAGCGCTTGATAACATCCTGCAGCTTGGTGGTGCAGCAGGCAGGCAGCTGCGTGCTCTCTCAGCACCAGTGAGAAGGGCAGAGGGAACAAAGGGTTTGGAAAGGAGGACACAGCTGTGAAGGAGATTATTGCCACATTGCATCAAGCTCCATCAGGCACTGTGCTAGCCACTAGTGTCCGCATACAAGCCCTGTTGTTGAGCATCTCCATGACCAAGTGTGGCTGACCCCTGAAACCAGCATTCCTATGAAGCGGCTGGGCCCTCCTCAACAGGTCTTCCATAGGACGCAGAGAACGTACAGATTGCCAGGCCCCTTCCCGACCTGCCAGCAGCATAACCACCATTCGGGTCCCTGGGGTCCACAGGAGACCTGCCCCTCAAGTAGCCCTCCTCACCTGATGCTGGCTGTCACGCATCGGCCTCCAGCCCTGTTGGCCTTCCCAGCAGGCTCCCCAACGGCCTCCCCAGCAGGCAGCTCTGGGTTCAACCCAGTCAGTCGAGCCAGCCCACCACATCCCACCTGCACCTAGCTCTTCTGCAGCGTCCCCCCTGGCTATGTCACACCATATCCGCCCTCCTTGCCCTCTCCAGCAGGCTTGCCCTCAGCCTCCCCAGCACTCAGCCCTGAGGTCAGCCCCGGTCAAGCAAGCCCAGCTTGGTCTACCTGCACCTGGCTCTTCTGCAGCGTCCCCGCCCTCCCTGCCCTCTTCAGCAGGCTCCTCCTCAGCCTCCCCAGCAGACGTGCGCTCCCCCTCCCCGGCAGGCTCCTCAGGCTGCTCCTCGGCCTGCTCTCCCTCAGGCCCGCCCTCTGCCTCGGGAGCAGCGTTTGCAGGCGCGGCGGCTGGGTCTGGGCCGACGGACGTGCTGCGGCGGGGCGCGCTCTGCGTGCGATGGATGGCCTGCTTCGCAGCCTCTGCGGCCGCCCGCCGCGGGCGTCGCGGCTGCTGCTCGCGCTTGGGAGCTGCAGCGGGGAGCACCTCTCAGACTTTCATGTACAATCTGCGCGGAGAAAAGCTGGAGCTGCCACTGCGTGCCGGGACTTCCTGGCATGCCTATCAGGTGCCTTAGCAGCTTCAAATGGAAGGTACCCCGGATGCACAAGGCCTCAGCAAGGGCTTAGCCAGGCATGTGCAGCACAAGCTCGGGGCATCGGACAAGACTGGACCTCATCTGGCAAAGCTGTTCAGAGCCGCCTTCATGAACATGTGAGGGTTCCAAGGGTTGGGGCATGCTTGATGCCACACTGGCCTGTGCTGCAGAGCTGCACTCAGGTGCACAGGGACCCAGGAAAACTGCACAGAGCTGCAAGCTGCAGTCCCCAGGCAAGCCGCTTGCATGCAGGGCTCCCTCCAGCGGTTGCTTGCAAACGGCCGCAGAGGACCACACAGGCGAGCACTCACACGCAGATCAGGGCTCGGCGCTTGGCTCCTGAAACCATTCCTACAGCTCTGTGCCAGGGGCTGCAGGGACCAGATAATAATGCTCTAGCAGACTACTCAGATGCAGAGCCAAGCATTCAGCTCCTGTGCAACCTCCTGCGCCTGCCAGAGGTCGAATGCACACGGCAGACCACTCACAAGCTGAGCCGGGCTGGGCTGTTGGCTCCTGTGCCCCCTCTTGCGCCGCCTCAGGCCCCGGCTCCGCCGTCACCTCCATCTTGCCTCGCACACCCCTCCCTTTGCCCTTGGCTGCCGCCGGGCGGGCTGCTGCCCTGCCCCTGCCCCGGCCACGCCCCCGGCCCCTCCCCTTGGTGGGGGCGCCCCTACCTGGGGGCTCCTCATCTGCCTGAGCTGCCTCTGGCTCAGCAGCGCCCTGCATGAAGCACCGTACCACTGCCATTGGAAAGTGGGCCTGCCGGGGCTTAACGTAGTCCTGGCTTCTTGATTGCCATGCTGTGGCTCAAGCTGTGCCCTGCAGCAGATCGGCTTTGTGGCCAAGCCTGTTGCTGTGTGCCACAAAAGTCGTTGCTGCTGAAGAGGCTGCTGCATCTCCGTGTGCCCTCCTAACGGGCACTGAAGGCCCCTGCTTATAGCTTGTTGAGGCGTGGTTGATAGCCAGCCTTGATGCCCCCTATGGAGGGGGGCTGAGCCACTTGAAACAGCACAGCTTCTGAACATGCAACCTGCTGTTTGACATTCGTCTGAAACTCACAGGTCCCTGCACAGCCTGAGATTGCTCTGATAACTGCAAACATTGCAGCATGCAACCAGGGGAGGTGCAGCGCTTGCCTGAGGCTCCGGCTCAGCACCCGCAGCTCCAGCTGCAGCTGCAGGGTTCTCAGGAAGCGGCCCCTCCGGTGATGTCCCATCCTCAGCGTTTGTGGGCACTGCAGGCAGGGCTGGCACTTCAACAGGTGCTGCCAGAGAACACTGGAAACTCGAGAGATTCACTGAAGGCAGTTTGCAATAGTGATATCTGCAAGCATGGGTGCTGCAAGAGAAGGCACGGGAGGTGTGTAAAAAGTGAAGAGCACACCTGCAAGCCCGAACAGGTTGGCAAACAAGATGTTTACAAATTCATGTGCATGGCCACCTGCTGCAGGTGCCTCAGCCGGCGCTGCCGCCTCCGGGGCAGCGGCAGCCTCATGGGGCGCCGCAGCCCCCTGGCCCAATGCAGCCTTAGCGGCACCAGCAGGTTGGTCCCGTGCCTCAGCTGCAGCGGCTGCAGCTTCTTCGGCGGCAGCGCTGGCCGTGCGACTCAGGCGGCTGCCGCGCCCCTTGGCTGAGCCGACGCGCTGCACCTTTCGTGCGGGGCTGCCGTCTGGGGTATCTGAGGCGTGAGCCTTCGTCTTGGAAGCCTGCACACCAGCACAAGGTCGATTGGCAGGCCCTTTTCATGCAGAAAGGTCTGAAGTCCTGGTGCCTGCCTGTTCTGCTTGGCGCCTGGCTGATTCTAGTGTGGAGCGTCCCTGCAGCCTGCCATCGTGCATCTCCTGCATGCAAGTAATGCAGGACAAAGCTGTTTTGCTTGGCACCCTGCATGTCAATGCAGCACCAACTCCTGGGCTACTCTGTGTGCAGGTGACACTGAAGGCCTCAGCCTCATGCCCGCTTCTCAGCAGCCTGCAGTTAGCAGGACAGGCTGCCTTTGATGCTTCTGATATCATGCAAAGCCCTGAGACCTGCGCCTCTTTCTGTATGCCAAGGTTGCCTTGCAGGCCTGCAGCCTGTGCCTGCATTTCACCACTCTGCAGAGGGGTATATGCCAACATAGGGCTGCATATTCAGTTTCCTGTCTGTGGGCAGGCAGACAGAGGGCACCGTGACAAAGACCACAGCACAGCGCCCACCCGTGATCTGGTGCGTCGCGGGGATGTCTGCTCCTCTGCTGCGGCCTCAGGCTCCTCGATGGCGCCTGCTGGAGCACCACCCACCTGCAGCAGGATCGACAGGGGCATCCCAGGGTGGTCCAAGATGTGTCTGGGCCATATGCAGATGCCAAAGGTGCCAAGCTCTTGGCCTCCGCCATACACATCTTTGATTGCCTACCCACCTTGGCAGGAGCCATGCCAAGCTGAAGCAAAGTATTTTCTTGATCCTGGTGCAGCGATTCTCACAATGACCAAGCAAGAACGGTTTTCTGCACCTCTTTCAACCAGAAGGGACTGTGCTCATGGAGCTCGCTCGAAGACCTGGAGGGTATGGATTCGAAAGCTGGCATGGTGTGTCTTGACGAGTCTGTCAGCACTGCTGACTGTGACACAGCTCTAAGATTGATGGGGGTGCTGCAGCTGTAATCAAGAAGTCTGTCTGGTTGACGAGAGTGCAGTCATTCATGCATGCTGAGGCAGAGTCTGCAAGCTGCTGCACCAGAATTGAGCCTTCACTTCTACCAGGTTTTGTTGGGACTGCATGGCAAGCAAAGTGCATCCTGTGCCACACGAATCAGGAGCAGGGAGCACCATGACAGTGAACAATATCCAGAGTCTGGAGGCCAGGCAAGGGCATGGTGCAGAACATGCTGAGCTAACTGATACAATTACACTGTAATGGTTACATTGTAATGGCTCATGCATGGATGGTGACATACAGTGATGTAGGTTAGGATGTAGGTTACAATCCTCCATTCTGAACGTTTCAACTCCAGAGCTGCTTTGATCAGAGCTGCAATCAGATCAAGTGGCGCTCAGGCCTTGCAAGCGACGGCATGCAGGTGCTGAGAGCTGCTTCAGCGATGTTGCACACATTGACCATGGCGGCAAGCGTAGGCACCGGTTGATTCTGAGCACCACCATGCAGGCGCAGCTTGTCATCCCTGATGGCAAGCAGAAGGATGCTGCCATGCTGGCACAGGTCAAAATGGTCAGCAGATTGGTGCAGCTGCAGCTCCCCACTGTGACCCTGCCCCAGAATGGGGCAGCAGACAGTGCTCTTCACCTCGCAGTGCAGCATGGCACCTCCAATGATATCATACAAGGCAGCCAGGCCATTGTCCGCTTCCTTATCACCCTCTCAGGTGAGCAACCTTGCCAGCAAGTGCCTCTCCTGCTGTTGTGGAGTCTGAGACGGTGATCCTCAGTGACCTTCCGACATGGCTCTGCAGGCAATACTCAGCTGTACCCTTCTGCTCCCTTCAACGGGGACTCTCTGATCAGGGCAGGAGCCATCGACCAGTGGCTGTACTGGAGCAATGACCTAGTCACTCAGGTGACTGCCAATGCTTAGCCGAGGGACAGCCTCGCAAAACGCAGGTTGACGTTGACGCATACTTTGAAGAGTGTGCCACAGGCCAGCTGTCAAAAAAGGGTGCATCCCCTGCTCTGGAGGAGTGCAGGCATTACAGAGCGCATGCAGTGCTGCTGAAACATGTGCAGCACAAGAGCAGCAGGTGCCACACTGTCTGCAGCATGCTGTGCCTGCTCCCACAAAGGCATCACTGAGCCACCTGCCCTCCCTCACTGGGTGTGGTCACAGGTGCCAGCCGGGCCAGTAGATCTGGAAACCCATCTCCAAGTCTTGGAGCAGCATCTGGCAGATAGAGTGTTTTTGGCTGGCGACCACGTCACGTTGGCAGACCCAGTGGTCTATGTCAGGCTACGGGAGGCAGTTCAGCAGGTGCGCAGGCCGCACTGTGTGCCCACAACAAGGGTAGTCAGGGACTCAGGATGGTATCCTGGTCAGGAATCTGCATCAGGATTCTGGGTCAGGGCCTCAGGCTGGCAGGGGCTCAGGCTGCCTGGGTGTGTCTTGCCCTGCAGCGGAGCAGAGGATCAGTCAAAGCAAGCCAGCACTGCTTGTCTTGCAGGCCAGTCTGACCTCATTGCGTGCACCATGACATGCATCCTGCTGACTGGTACTGCCTGTACCTCTGCATGCTGCTCTCACGCCTCTCGTAGGCTGTACAGTCAGCAAAGCAAATTTTCAGAGCCTCAACATGGCTGCCATGCAGAAGACCTGCGGTGTCAATACTCAGAGGTGGATGCAGACGCTGGAAGCCATGCCCCGGCTTCAGTCTGCCTGGCAGGAGCTGGAAAGCGAGGGTGTGAGGCTGGGAGTCAAGGCTGTTGCTGCCAAGGCAGTGAGGTCGTCAGGTGACCCCCAGGGGATCTTGCAGGGGCGGCCTTCCTGCCAGCAGACGCCAGCAACTGCTTGCTCACTGCAAGAAACACATGCTAGGCCTGCCAGATGATGTTGACTCTGGCGTTGGCAGACAGGGGAGCTGTTTCATTCTTGATCTGCTCATGGGCAGGATGCTGCCGCTTAGTCTGTGTACTTGAGCCTGTCTTCAATGGGTTTCTGTGGCTTTGAGGATACTCCTGTGCAAGCCGATGCTTGTGCAATATTCTGTTTCTCCCATGGCTGATGCCTGTGACCCATGCTGCTGTGCAGCCCAGAAAGGCTCTGGTGCATCTTCATCTGCCCGCACAGCAGCAGCAGGCCCCAGCAAGGAGCAGCTACAAGCAGAAGGCAGTAAGCAGGCAGGAAACAGCAGCAGGCATAAGGACGGCGGGGGCAACGAGGGCGGCAAGCAAAAGAACGAAAAGCCCAAAAAGGAGAAGCCCAGCCAGGCACCGAAGCAGAAGGGCGCGCAGGGTATGCATGTCCACCATTATTGTTGCAGGAAGGCTCCTGGATGCTGCTCACCTGCTATGCCGCTGCTGAGCTCTACAATTTGCTGGCCAAGCTAGCTGCTCATGAGTGCTTGGGATGCTGTGTGCCTCTGCCCAACACGGCTCTGCAACTGGGTGCATCTGTTTGCGCAACGGCAGCCAAGCTGGCATGCAGCCCAGCAGGAGCGCAGCCAAGGGTTTGCCCTAAACAGACGCTGCCAGCAGTCTGATGTGCCGCCGCTGGCATCCTGAGGGGACAGGCACTACAAGCTCTGCCCAGGCAAAGCTTTGACCCAAGGGGTCAAGCACTGATACCAGAGGTTAATACACTGACATCACAATGTCAAGCACTGGCGGCAAAGGTTGCCTTGCAGGCAGCGCAGATGGCGGCGGCGGAGGGGCCAAGGACAAAAAGAAAGAGACCAAACTGGGGCTGGCCCACCGCAAGGCTGAGGAATTTGGAGAGTGGTACAGCGAAGTGGTGGTGGAGTCAGAGATGATCAGCTACTATGATGTGTCAGGTGGGCTGTGCGAGTGAGCAGTGCATGCCTGGTCAGTGCCATCAAGCCTCAGATGAGAAGGGAGGCCAGGGTTGCCGAAATGGCAGCCCATTTGCAAGGAGCTGTACAGTCATAGATGCTGCACATCGGTCGTCATCGAGGCAGACCATCTGCATACAAGCACTCGCCATGACAGGCCAGAAGGGCTGCTCCAGATAGGGAGGAGAGAAGAAGAGAGCTGGAGAGAGGCTCTTGGCAGCTGGGCTGCAGTCTGTGCAAGGCAGCTCAGGGTTGGGCACATCGAGGGAGGCCAGGCATGGCAGCACTAGGGGTTTAGACTTGGTTCTGAACCATGCTAGGTAAGTTTGGAAGCTGCATTGGTGCTCTGGTTTGCGAATTCAGGCAAGCATGATTTGAGGTTGTGACTGCACAGGGGACTTGATCTGCTTTCAACAAACGTAGGAACAGGTCTTGAGTTTTGTGCCTCAGCCCAAACAATAGCTGGTCCCGAGAAGCATCAAACTCACAGGGAACTTCACCGCCCTGAGCAGGGAGTCTTTGGTCAGGCGCCACCCATCCCCCTGTGTCCGTGGATGGTGGTGCAGCACATTTCTTGCACCATCTCACACCTCCCACAGACATGGCTCCCCCACATTGCAGGCTACAACTTTCAGCACCTCTGGGCTCCTTCAGGGGCTTGAATGTCCAGCTCACTCTTGCTACATTCATGGGCACCTGGCTGCCGGCTATTTGAGTTTGGGCCTCTGGGCCATGCGGCAGGGCCTTGTAAGTTTCCAACCACCTCAGCACACACCTCCACGACCATATTGCGCGCTCCCCTGCAGGCTGTTACATTTTGCGCCCCTGGGCCTTCACGGTGTGGGAGTTCATCCAGCGCTGGTTTGATGGCCACATTAAGGAATTGGGTGTCCAGAACGCCTACTTCCCTCTCTTCATCACGGAGGACGCCCTCAACACAGAGGAGGACCACGTGGAGGGTTTTGCAGCAGAGGTAAGGGCTGAGCACCATTTTCTCAGCGACAAGGGCACTTGAGTGATAGGGATCCTGGCTTTCAAAGAAGTGACAGACCACCAGGGCACAACCAAGACAAACAACCCACTCAAGACTGACAGGCTTTGTGGCAGCTGTGCACCTACTTCAGTGCTATGGACCCATCCAGTATGTCGATCCTGACTGCCACTCAGTAAGTCAGAAGTTTAGTGTCAGAGGGTGCCAGGCCCGCAAGATTTTTGCTGAGCCAGCCTGTTTTGTGTGCACACACGGGCTGCATATGATAGCGATGCCCTTGGGTGGCACAACTGCTGCCTTGGGTGTGGGTCGTGCAGGTGCCTTTGCAGTATCTGGTGCTTACTCCTGCACTGGCAATGGACTGGCGTCCCAGAGCTGCAGCCCTGCCATCTCTGCAGGTGGCATGGGTCACACGCTCGGGTAAGACCGAGATGGAGCGCCCCATTGCCATCCGCCCAACCAGCGAGACAGTCATGTACCCCTACTACGCACAGGTGAGTGACCTTGCTTTTAAGTGCAAGGCAGCCGCACGTCATGGACTGCATGGGAAGCATCACCACCTAACAGACAGTCATGTATCCTCCCTAGGCCAACCTGAGCTGGGGTTGAAGATCCTGAACCTGCTCCTGTGGTTGGATTGCAGAGCACCCATTGCCAAGCATGTTATGCATGCATTCCCCTTCAGCAGGCAGCCTATCTAGCGTGCCGCCTACAATGTTCTGCAGGTTTTGCTATCTGCCTGCCCCGCACAAGCTGATCTGCAGCCAATTGATCTGCACTGTCGCTGGGTGTCCCCTCTGAAGTGGGTTTGCAGCACAGCAAGTTGCCCGTGCGCTTGTACAAGACATGCTCTGCCTGACTGCCTGCACCACTGCAGTTGCAACCTTTGCTGCATCTTTTACCACTGCTGGTGTCATCTGCGCCTTTGTTTCCGGTCCTCACCCTTTTCCCTCCCTTTTGTAGTGGATCGCGCATAGTGCCACGCTAGCAATACTGACCCTCTCATGCGCTGTGCAGTGGATCCGCAGCCACCGTGACCTGCCCCTGCGCCTGAATCAGTGGTCCTCGGTGGTGCGCTGGGAGTTCAAGCACCCCACCCCCTTCATCCGCAGCCGCGAATTCCTCTGGCAGGAGGGCCACACTGCCTTCGCCCAGCGCAGCGAGGCGGAGGTGGAGGTCAACCAGATCCAAGACCTGTATGCTGGCATTTATGAGGAGCTGCTAGCTGTGCCCGTCTGCAAGGTAAGTGCTGGGGTGCTGGAGCTCGGTGGGGCCCTCTGGTTGCTCACACTTCAGGTCAGAGGCAGCGGAATGATGGCACGCTGTGCATCTGTGAGGAGCTGCCAGCTCTGCCTGTTTGCAAGGTGAGTGCAGCAGCCGACTGCTTGCAATCAGCCATGCCAGGCAGCAGGTGCCAGGGCCTCTTCTGAGCATCAGGCTGTTTACTCTAAATGCCACCTGTTGCCAAACTGCAGCAGACTGTGCATCATTACTAGCCAGGCACCACACAGGGACTACCACATCTGAAGTTCCACCCCTTTCCTTTCTCAGTTTCCTGCCTGCACCCTGCAGGGCACAAAAACAGAGAAAGAGAAGTTTGCAGGCGCGCTCTTTTCACGCACAGTGGAGGCATTTGTTCCGGCAAACGGGCGGGGCATTCAGGTGAGATGGCCCTGTAGGTTGCAATTGGATTTGAATCAGGCCGCAGCCTCCTCAGTTGGCTGCGTCCTGTGCATGCTGAAAGTCATTGCATGACCAGCTTCTCGGTCAGGTCGCTTCTCACCTGATCACATGCTCCTGGAGGCTGCCAAACTGCAAGCACCATTGTCACCATGCAGGGCGGCACATCCCACTGCCTTGGGCAGAACTTCAGCAAGATGTTTCACATCGAGTACGAGGCTGAGGATCGCTCCAAGCAGCTGGTGTGGCAGAACAGCTGGGGCTTCACCACGCGCTCCATCGGTGTCATGATCATGGTGCATGGGGACGACAAGGTGGGCCGGCCGGGCTTGGGTGGCAAGGGGCCGCTGAAGTGCCTGGCCGCTGGGACCGGGCTCCTCCTGAAAGCAGTCTGAGTGTGAAATGCTGTGCTTTGTGTCGAGTGCCAGCTGCCCAGAGTCAGCACGCACTGCATTAGTATTAGGCACAGGGATGACAAGGGTGTCCTGTACAGGGTGCTCAGATGTTTGGGTGTGTGTGGGGTTCATGGTGGCAGTTGCTGCTGGGATCACTGCGTGGTGCATAGGTGGGAAGGGTCTGCCAATATGGTCCCGAGCGTATGTTGAGAGCTCCCTGCAGCGTCACTGTGTTCTGGCCGCCTGCTTTGGTGCATGAGGGATCGGGGTGGAAGCTCAGGACCGGGCACCACTGAGGGAGGATCCATGTGGATGGTGCTTTGCTGGACGGGCAGTGAAGGGCTCCCCAGAGTCAGCACGAGGTTCCTGGGGCAAAAGCATTTTGCATGAGGACAGCGGAGGGGTTGGACAGCTCTGTGGCCCTGTCATGGCCTTGTCATGGTGCAACTTCCTCGAGATGAGCAGATACGAGGGCTGTTGGGTACACAGGAGCACCAACGGTGGTCTGTTACAGGGCTGACCATCGTGTACATGCTGCCCTGCACAAGGAGGTGTGAGCGGCTGCCCTGCCTGCAGGGCATCGTCATGCCCCCAAGGGTGGCGCCCACCCAAGTCGTGGTCATCCCCATTCTGAACAGCAAGATGAGCGATGCCGATAAGCAGGGCATGCTGCAACGCGTGGAAGACATAGTGTCCTCCCTGAAGAAGGCTGGTGTCAGGGTGCAAAGCGACTCACGTGAGAACTACACCCCTGGCTGGAAGTACAACCACTGGGAGCTCAAGGTGAGCTGTTGTTGCAGATGCTGCAGATGCTCCACAGGAGCATGTGTCGCAAGCCATGGGTAACTGCCCCACATCCCAGCTCAAGGCAAGATGACATCGTGAAAGATATGCTCTCATGCCCGCTGCTTCTGAAGCAAGACAGACTGGTCAACCTCAGGACCCCATCCATCGCAAGCCTGCCGCCATGGTCATGGCACCTGAAGACTTCTGGGTTGTTGTCTGGAAGTGTTTCTGCTTGCGGAGAGGCACTTTGCACAGGTGCTCGACCGCACTCCTCATGTCAGAACCTTTGGCTGTGCAGAATGCTGACGCATGGTGAAACACGCAGGGAGTGCCCCTGTGGTTCAGAAATGGCAAGCTGCTCTTGACAGCACGTTTGAGGCAGGAGGCTTCTGCGAGACATTTCCAGTCTGACCCTGGATGTTGACAGTTTTGTTTCATCACATATGCAGGGAGCGGCGCCATGGGTAGCAAGGTGCTCTTGACACCACGATCGGGGCAGTATCGCTTCTGCAAGACATTGTCACTCCGAGCACAAATGCTGGAAAGATGATACACCACATATGCAGGGAGTGCCCCTGCGGATAGAGCTGGGCCCCCGAGACATGCAGGAGCAGAAGGTGATGGCAGCCAGGCGGGACACCGGCGCCAAGGAGAGCCTGGGATGGGGCGAGCTGGCAACTCGCGTGCCTGCCCTGCTGGAGCAGGTTCAGGTGGGCTGGCACTGCAGTTCAGAACCCCGCTTGCTAGCACCCTTTTGCAACCAGACCTGGCTTCTGGTTGCAGTTGCAAAGGCTACACTGTCACCGCAATATGGAGACTGGGATGAAAGCATCTGCCCTGCTGGATCAGATTTAGGGAGGCTGGTACAGGGAGGCTGTTACAGTAGATCTGAATGTAAAGTTTTTGTGTTGACCCCTCTGGCTGAGGCAGAGGATAAAGGGGGAAAGCAGCCTTGTCAGCACCCGCTTTCAGGCTGCCCTGGGAGAGGGAGAGACTGGGAACAGATGGGCACTTCGGGAGCGCCCGCACTCCTGGGGCAGGTTCATGTGGGCTGGCAGGGCAGTTGTTGGGATGTGTGCACATGTGCGCCTGCTGCACAGGGGCAGACAGGGAGGCACCTCAGCAAGTAGCATGTAGCTGGCAGTCTGGAAAGGAAACGTGTTCCTTTGGCAGGAGATGCAACCACTGCATGCAGCGCAGGTGATGCAGGAGCACCTTTGGCACAGACATCCAGCTCCTGTGGCAGTTGCTCACCTGGTTGAACAGCTAGGAGACTGCTGCTACTGTGTTGGAATTGGCTGCCTGAAACACAAAAAGGCGGACAGGGTCTGCCAGCAGGCTGTATGCATGTGACAGGATTTTGTTGGCTGGTTGGAGGCTGAGGCGTTGCATGAGGCTCCTGCATTGCCTGCTTGACCTGACCAGACTCGAATGTCAGCATGTGGCTGCAGGCTGAGATGCTGCGGAGAGCTCAGGCTGAGTTTGACGGCTGCATAGAGCGCGTCAACAGCTGGGACGCATTCATGGCGGCGCTGGAGCGCAAGCACATGTGCCTGGCCCCCTGGTGAGGACAAGCGATAAGCTTGCCCAGACATGCTCCTGCAATCGGGCCTGCAGTGCCAGGCCCAAGCTCGCTGCTGTGCAGCGCGCGCCGTCATTGGCGTGTCTGCATCACAGCAGCCGCTCTGCCAACACCTTCCCAGTGCTATGCAGCAATGCGGCTGTATTCGGCCTGCCATCTTCTGCAACCTTCATCTGGCAGCCTGGGGGGCAAGCCTGTGTGCATCAGGCAGAAAGCATACTTGGCTTCCTGCAGGTGTGATGAGGAGGCTGTGGAGGAGGACATCAGGAAGCGCAGCGCGACAGGGGATGCCATGGGGGCCAAGTCTTTGTGCATTCCTCGCGAGCAGCCTGAGCTGCCAGAAGGCACCAAGTGCTTTGTCACAGGGAAGCCTGCCAAAAACTGGTGCCTCTTTGGCAGGTCCTACTGACTGCCGCTTCATCCAGAGCCCAGTACATCTGATTGCAAGTGCTGCAAGCCAAAATGAGACATTTCATATCCTTGCTGGTCTTTGTCTGCAATCATGACTCCCCACTATCACAGCATCATGTATATAGCAACTCAGTCCTGCATAGTTTGGAAAGTACTGAAAGCATGTCTCAGCTCAGAGACTGATGCCTCATAAGAACAGTGCCGCCATTCAGCTCTGGCCAACATGTGCCAGGCGCAACAACCAAGTCATTAAGGCCCTCTCCACTGCCACCAGCACAGCTCCTTGTCTGCTTTTGTGCAGAGGGCAGTCTGTGGCTGAGGGGACCAGCCAGCATTCTCGCTTGACCATTGCAGATGTCACCAGCTGTCTCCTCTTCTGGAGCTGACGGCGCAAGCTCTGCAGCACCAACAATGTCCACGTCCGGGGACCGGGCATGTCTGCCAGTGCTCAGACTGAGACTGCAGGTTGTCACGGCAGCCAGACTGATGCTGCGCTTTCGTGGGCATTTAGCCAGCAGGGATGAGGGCCTGGCTGGCTAGCCCGCCTTCCGTTGCTGCTTGCAGGGACAGTCTGCTGGCTGGCAGTCATCTGGGGTGTACAGTCCGCCACAGTCTGGGCACAGCCCCAGCTGGCGCCTCTGCTGCCTGGCAATGACCTCATCCACTTTGAATCCCAGAAAAAATGTTGACGCCATGAGGCCCTGCATGGCATTGACCCTGTTGCAACTTACGTTACAGGGGTGTGGGGTGCTTGCAAGACAAGAGTTTCAAAGGGAATTTGAGGGAGGCGGCAAGTGCTGGGGCAAACAGGGCAACAGCAACTTGAGAATTAAAGAGCTGATGGGTTGGCAGCACCGCTGAAACACAGACACGCACGCCTGCCAAAGCCACTCCTGCGTCTGCCTACAGTGTGCCGAATGGCCACGCAGTACAGCGGCTTACCCCAAAGGCCAGGCCTGCAATCTGGTCCAGCGTCCATGGCGGCGAGTCAGCCATTGCCTGCAGCAGCTGTGACAATCAAAAGCTCTGGAACCTGGCTTGCCAGAAAGGGCCCTGAAGCAGGCTGCTCACTTTAAGGGGAGCCCTGACACGTTGTGGCTGCCTGAGAGGCCTTGACAGTCTGGGCCTGGCTGTGATGCAGTGCCGCTGGGCAAGGGCGGCAGGCAGCCCCATGGTGGCTGAGCCTGAGGATGTCCAGTGCAACATGTTTTGTTCAGATAGAAAGCGAATTCAAGGGGCTGCCCAAGCTCCCCTTTTCGTCTACAGTGGGCTGCGCCTCATGGAAGTGGCCTTGCAGGACCTATACCAATAGCGGGGATGCCGGCACAAAGACCGAGAGGCAGGGCAGCAGGCGAGGCTGCCCCTGCAGCCAACTCGCAGCATTCCCAGAATGGCCAGCAGGTATCCCTTTAGATCACACATCATTGCCTCATGCAGGTTGCAATCCAGGCCATGCCTGGGCTGTCTGCATATCGCCTGCTGCAGCTGCCATGCAATGCTGCAACTGTTCAGCGGCAAGGGCATTGGCAGAGGCGCACACAGGGTCTGCATGGTCCATGCGATGGGCCCAGGCGATGTGGTCATGTAGCCTCATTCATGTGGATTAGGAGATCACAGCTGCTGCCATGTTGTGGCCAGGCTGTTTGCATTGTCATAAAAGGGGCCTTTGTCACAGGTTGGGCAGACTCTGCTGGGCAGTGACTCACTCCCCCAGACAATAGGCAACATGCACAGGCACAAGAGTTGTTTTGATCCAGGATTGCTGAGCGCTGGCTCATACTTTGGCAGGGCAGGCCCATGCCATGCTCTCAACTGCATCAAACACATATTTTGGCAGGGCAAGCTCATGCCATGGTCACAACTGCATCTGGCCTCACTGCCAGTGCACAGGCTCAAGAGCTCTCAGCCCCCTACACGAACACAGCACGCTGTTGACACGCTCAAACGCTCCTCGTCAATGCAGGACCTCATTGCACACATGTACCTCCACCACAACCCCTTCAGCGCTCTCAGCCTGAAGCCGTTTGTGGAGCGCTTGGAGCCTCAGGCTGTCCTTGAGGGCTGGCACAACGATGTCCTGGAGTTTGTGGGGAATTTGGAGGGCGAGAGCGTCACGGGGGGCGGCCTGCTGCTGGCAGCCTACCTGATCGAGGGTGCAGGCAGTCTGCCAGCCCTGCAGCACCTCCAAGGAGGGCTGGACGGGACAGACAGCCTCACCCAGCAGGTGACTTTGGTTTCGCAGCAGAAGTGCAAGACATGCTGCCTGCATGTTGCTGGACTCACATGGCGATGTGCCTGAAAGAGCTGGCAGGCTAACTGTGGACTGACTGCAGCTGCCTGGGTGCTCAGGGTGGCAGGCTCATAGCTCAGAGGGGTGGCTTGCTTGCAGGGCGTCTCTAAAGGCTGCATGATGCTGCGCAAGGGATGCACAGGTCCTCTGGGTCTGTCAGCCAGCAGTGACGGCCCGCGTTGACAAACCAGTCACTTGCAAGCATTGCCTCTGCCTGTGCTGCAGCTGATTGATGACGCTGTGGCGGCCCACCCAGGCCTGGCACAGACTCTATGCAAGAGCATCTGGAGGAGCAGCTCAAGCAGCCTCCAAGGGGCAGACGGCCACAGCCAGGCAGCTGCCCCAGGGGCGGCTTCCAGCGGCAGCAGCGGCAGTGCTGGCAGGGCCAGGCGGGGCACGGGGGCAGCTGCATCAGAGCAAGCTGCTGTCCAGCACGCTGGGGAGAACTGTGGTCCGGCCACGGCGACTGCGATCGAGAAGAAGGCGCAGGGGAATGGCCCGGAGGCTGCAGGCGTGCTGCAGCAGGTGCTGGAGATTGCCTTCAGCTGGCTGGCTTTTGAGATGCAGGTGAGAGCAGGCACATACCTGGTATGATGGCTGTTCAGTGGTCTCCTCTGGCTGCTGGGGAGCAAGTATACACCTGGTATGGGGGCCGTCCGGTATTTGCCTTCTGAGTCGCTGAGCGCTTGCCCAGTCTCAGCAAGCGCAGTTCCAGGCTGCCAGCCGTGCACACCTGGCTGTTGTGAGGCGCAAGAGGATTGGGTGACACTGTGCAAAGCAGGGCTTTCCGGCAGCGCTTCTGGACTTGGCATGTTGTGTTTAAATCCTGCACAATCTTTACACGTACTGCCTGGCCTGCAAAGGTTTGCTGTCCTTCGTGGACAGGCAGACTTTGGATGCGTGTTTCGGAACCCCCGCAGAGCCCTGTAGGCTCTGAGGCAGCCGCACACTTGCCGCCCCGGGGTGGACATCTTCTGGAAAGTCGCATATCAAGCACCAAGGCTGACATGACCAGTTCTGCTGCCCTGCAGGAGCAGGACGGCTGTGGGCGCTTTGTCGCATATCTGGCCATGACAGTCCTGACCCTGTTTGAGCTGCCAGCGCTGCAGCAGCCCTACCCCGACTGCGCAGTGCTGACATCAGTTGTGCCGGCTGTCATGCGCGCCACAAAGCGGATCGCCGCAGGTCAGTGCAAACATGCTCAGCACAAGCGTGGCAGATCGGTGTTGAAGATGTGACCAAGGCAGGATCCACCTGCTCACGTTTGCGTCACTGGCCACTCATTGGTGACAGTTGCTCAATCAATTCCTGCTAATCGACCGAAGCCGAGCTGTGCTATCCTGCACCAGCCCCAGCCAGCTCGTACCGAGCTGGTGTGTCAGCCATCAGCCCAAGCCCAAGCCAGAGCAGATTTGCCCACACAGAGCTGATGCCGCAGTGAACCAGTTTAGTGCCAGGCCCCCTTGGCCACACATGGCCGGCATTGCCCCTGCAGGGCGCCAGATGTACAACTGCACGGGCTGCCCTTGCGACCGGAAGCCCATTGAGATGGTGCTCCTCGTGCTGCGGCGGCTGGCTGAGGGGTACCAGCCAATGGCCAGCTTGCTGTCTGCCTCAGGTGTGGCTGCCGGACGATGCCGGAATGCAAATTCCTTCATAGGCTTGGGGCAGCAAGGGAATGCATCTCACTAATTGCCTGCAGTGGGCAGAATGAACCCCGCGGCAGTTGGCTGAGGGGCACCAGCCCAGTGAACACCTGCTGTTTGCCTTAGGTGCGCCTGCTGGGTTTGGCTGCCTTGAGGGGTTTGTAGCAGCAATAAATGGGCTGTCCCCTCCCCAGCCTGCAGACTGCATCTTGTGGCGGCACATTGGGGCTTGGCAGTCCAGTCACCTAGTCTGCTGTCTGCCTCAGCAACGTCTGCTGATACCAGCTGCTGCATAGACTTGAGGCAGCAACTCATAGGGAGTTGGCATCACTTGCAAGAGGGACGTTGTCCTGAAGGGCCAGCCTGCTGTCTGCATCAGTGCTGCAGGGCAGCATGAGCTAAGTAGGAGAGCACCGTTGATGCAAGGCGGCACTTTGTGTAAGGTGTGCCCCACGCCAGTGTGCTGACTCTGCTGGCCTTGCCTGCAGGCCTCACCCCCTTTCTGGTGAAGCTGCTGGATGACGAGGACCTCACAGCCAAGCAGGCACTTCACCTGCTGGACCTGCAGCTGCGCGAGCAGGTGACCACAATCTTCAAGGGTCACAGGGTCTGCATCCAGGAGATGCAGCAGCTCTGCACTTGTGCCCCAACAGAGGGCACCTTGCTGCACTGCACGCTCTGTGCTTAAGAGCATTCATATCAAGCGTAGCCCCTTCTTGGGACAGTCTGTCTTGCAGCGACAGCTGGCTTCTGCCGAGACCCTCTACCACTTCATCCAAAAGCTGCCAGAATGCAATGCACCTCACAGCTGCGCCCACGCTGGCATCCAGGTTCGCCCTGAGGACATCCACAATCTGTACATGGCTGAGCCCGTCAGTCAGGTGACCAGCATCCCCCCTCTGACAGGCGGCAGCAAGGCTGGCAGCCCAGCTGCTGGGGTTGTAGTGCAGCCCCGCTCTGCTGCTGGCAGCAGCAAGGGCCAGGCGGCAGGTGGCAAGGCCCACACTGCAGAGCAGGGTTCTGGGTCAGAGCAGGCAAGTTTGGGTGGCAGCATGCAGCCTGGACAACTCACTGCCTGGCCTGCACCTGCTCTGCTTGCCTCTTCTGCCCTGCTCTCACAGTGCACAGTTCCGCTGTGCCAGCACCTGCTGCACTCGACAGTGCACTGCTACTCAGCCGCTCCGAAGCGGTGTGTCTCTGCAGAGCTCAAAGGATGACCCTCACCTGCTGACGCCCCATGCCAGGACGTGTCAGATGCTGGTGGCGCTCAACACAGTGCCCAAGCTGGTGCAGATTGTGAAGGGCACCTGCGGTTCAGGTGAGGCTTGACAACTGTGAGCTGCGTCTGCAGCTAAAGCCGCCTGTGCCTGTGGAGTCCTGCCACCTTGGTTGCACAGCCCTGGACCCTGCGAGTTTGCTGTGCAGCTGCGCTGTCCTAGCCTGCAGTGCTGCCACCTGAGCGCCTCTCTGCTGGACAAAACCGCAAAGAGTTGAGCCACTCTGTGTCCGCCGTCCTGTAGGAGAGCCATGGGTGACTGACACTGCAGCCTTCATGCTGAGCCACATTGCCATGCACCGCCAGCTGCACCACGCTCTGGCAGATGCCATCCCAGTGATGGTACAGGCGCTGAGCAAGGAGATTGACACAGAGGAACAGATGGTGAGGCCAAGTGGCAGCGCGGCACTGTGGTTGCGCTGCGCAGCTCATGTCGATGCATCATGCTGCCGCACGCCAGTGCCCTCACTGGGCCTGCCAAGCATGTTGGACCCCTTCTGCTCTGCACCGGCCCTTGTATGAGTCTGTGCAGCCTTTGCGTCCTGCACTTGCAATGCAAAAGATCAGGCCCTCATGTCACCCTTGCGGCCCCAGCTCAAGGCTGCTGTTACTGTGTGCATCTGCAGGGCGATGTGGACTGTGAGTACATCTGCCAGCCAGCAGTGGAGTTCCTGGCTCATGTTGCCTCCCAGGGCAGCAACCTCATTGACATTGGCCTGGCCAACGGCATCGAGGCTCTGGCGCGGGCTGTCAGCGTGGAGCCTGGCAAGGCACTGGTCACAGAGCGCGCGATACTGGCACTGAACCTGATCGCCAGTGGCGGCCCTTCCTACAGCAACGCCGTGGCGAGGTGGCGCAACGTGACAGCCTTCCGGCACAAGATAGGTCCGCAGTGGCAGCCCTTCAATCGCATGCTTACTGGTGGAGTCCAGCAATGCCGGCGCCTGCAGGGCAGTGAAGTCGGAGCTGCATGTTGGAGTCAGCCATGCACCTGGTCTCTTGTGTTTTGGCTCCCTGGCATGTGTGCTGCTGCATCACCTGCACTTGCAGCTCAGCCAGGCTTAGCTGCACCCTGGCATGCTCCTCGCCATCCCCCTTGTATGCTGTTAGTCACGCACAGCTCTATCTGTGCCAGGAGAATTCATGATCGTACACCTTCTGCTGCAGAGCGCCACCTGAGCGCCTTCCAGGGCCTGTCAGGGGAGCGCTTTGATGCCTGCCTGGTCACCAACCAGGGCGCGCTGCAGAATCTTGGGTATGAGGACTTCTGCCGGCAGGTCAGTGGCCACTCAATCCATCTTGACACACTATGAGCAGAGGCTGCTGTGGGGAAGCAGGCAGCGCAGTACCTCAGAGAGGCAACACATGGCAGCCGTCCGAGCAAAGGCTGATGGACACTTGCTTGCCCCTCTGAAAAGGGACGCTGCCTGAACAGGAATTGTGCAGGCGGTAAGACAGCGCTGAGCCTTACTTAGCATTGTGTGACTCCCTTGACCAGGGGCTGCTGCTCCCTGGGGTGCGCTGCTTTCTATACTGCCAGCCAAAAGCCCATGTGCCTCGCAACACAATCGCCCCCAGACCTTCCATTACAACCCTGCCGCTGGGCTCCACCGGCTTCTGGTGCCTCAGTGCTATCTGCTGCTCAATTGTTTGATACCCTTCCGTCAAAGCATCCATCCCCCTGGTCCAGGCTGAGGTTGACAGCGCAGCAGGGGCCAAGGTCAATGGGGGCAAGGGCACCCAGCAGCCCCCCTACAGTGCTTTCCTCAGCTGCGCTGACATGCTACTGGAGGGAGGCCAATCAGGGCGGCATGGAGAGGACACCCGTGCCATGATGGCGGCCGTCCTGCTGGGGAGCATGTCTGAGGAGGATTTTGTGGTAAGCTGCCTGATCATCAGTTCTCGGGTGCAGCCCAGATGAGCTGCTCAAGGTGCAACAGCTTGATGGGGTCTCATTGAGGTGCCTCCACCTGATCAGGTCGGCTCATAAGCCCTTTATCTGGCCCCTGGATGGACTTGCACACAGTCTCTCCGGCACAACACTGGGTAAGGGGCACCCATACAGGATCTCTGTGCTGCTGGCGCATGGTGTGTTGCCTGATGGTGTTGCTCTCAGCAGCACATGAATTAGGCCCATGAACTGCCCAGCATGTCCCACAAGTCCTGGCTGCTGAGACCTGCTGCGGTGCCTGCAGGCCTACCTGAGCTGCTATGGGGCACTCAGCCCCGTCCTCAACGGCATCGGTCAGGTGCTGCAGCTGCCCTGTGGCAGCAGCTGCCGTCCCACTCTGCATGGCCCCCTGTCCACCTTCAGTGGGGCAGCAGCTGCTGGGGATGCAGGCGGTAGGGGTACGCCTTCAGGTGGGCTTGATGCCCACGCGGGCCTGTAGCGTGCTGCAGTGTCAGCCTTGCTGTGGTCCCTTTCTGTGGAGGTCAACCCTCTGCACCACAGGCTGTGCCGCATCTCTGGTCATTGGTCTCCTGTAGGCGGCAGCAGCACCCGCAGTGACCCCTTCAGGGCGCTGCTGAAGCCTTTGCGCCACCTCCAGCCAGCCTGCTGCTGCATGTCTGCTGCCGGTCTCTTGGTGCATGCCAGCCCTCTCTGGGCTGGCGCGTCTGTGCACATGCTGCACCTATATTTTGATCCCTGCTGCAGCTCAAACACTGCTGCAGCTCACATCAATTTCCTGCAGGGGCGCTGCTGGACGCCATAGCAGGCTGCACGCTGCTCAACGGCACGCCCTGCTCAGGGGATCCTGCCGATGCAGCTCTGGCTGAGGAGGCGGTGCAGTGCCGCCTGATGCTGGACAGCAGCCTGGCACACCTGGGCGAGGGCGGCAGTAGTCTGGCCAGTGGGTTCATGGAAAGCATGCTGGTGCCCGGGTCACAGGTGAGGCTTACAATCTGAAACCAGTTGGGCCGCTAGAGGGCTACAGTCTGAGGTGATGCTCAGTCAGCCTGCTCAAATCAAGGTGGTGAGCTGAGAGGGAGCAGCAGCCTGGCTGTCAGCTTCAGAGATCAGTTGGCTGGCCTGCTTTCATGTGTATGTAGCATGCAGCCGCCGGACGCTGGGAATACGATGCCGCTGCCGCCAATTCAAGCTTGTCTGGGGGACAGTTGATGTTGACTGGAGACTGATGGTGCTGCTTGCTAGCAGCAGTCAGCCATATGGCGTGCAGAGCGGCCACAAAAGGGCCTCTGGCTGGCCCCATGGTGGCATGAGATGGCTTGCTCTGGGTGCGTCAGACCTGTGCAACATCACTCCTGTTCTCCCTGCATCCCAGGCTGGCATGGTGCCTTCGGAGGAGGTGATGCGCAGCTGCGATTGCCCCTTCTGCGCTGCGTACCGCAGCCGACTGCTGGCTGGCAGGAAGAGTGGAGCGCTGTCAGCAGGTGACTTGGGGGTCTGATCACCAGAAAGCACTGCTGCTGTCTGACAGGGCGTCTGCATGGCCATGCGGCTGCACGCTGAAGTCGGCCTTTGGGCTGGGCAGCACTTGTGTGCATGCGCGCTGCTGCCTAAACTTCACAGCGAGCGGCAGAAATGTCACAGCAGAGCTGCGCTCATTCCTGTGCAGTGCACCCTCAGCGGCCCTGCAATGCAACTGCAGCCCAATTTCACGATGCGCTGCCTGTTTTGTAGGTGAATGCTCTGCAGCCAGCCCTGCTCCAGCAACCACTGGGCAGGGCACCAGCTCAGTGGTGGCCACTGATGGCAGCGCTGCCGGGGCAAGCAAGGCGCCTGCGCCTGCCAAGGCCACCACTCAGCTGCCCCTGAGGGACCCTCTGGCTGCCAACTTCAAGGCTACAGCTGTCATTGGCATCTCCGGGAAGGCCACCCCAGTGTACAGGACCAATGATCCCTTCACCTTCAAGGTCAACGACTTCAAGCTGCCCAGCGATTTGGTGAGAGACTTGAGAGCCTTTGATGTGGGGCCTTGAGGCTGTGGTCGGCGCAGAAGCTGTGCCAGCCTTACTATTGTGAAGCCAGTGCTGCCTCTCGTTGCCCTCTCTGGGCGTTCAGCTGCTCCCTCCGAAGCTAACTGCTGCTCTGCCTTGCCCTCCTTCAAGGGTGGAAGCTGACACCGCGGAGGCAGGTTGCAACCGCTGCTGTGCAGTCTTCCAGCAGCAGCCTTGCCCCTGCATGGCACCTGCCCAGTGTGGCCTGGCTTCCTCCACATCTGCTGGGTCACGCATCCTGGGTTCCCTGTCCTGGTGTGCCTGCTGTAAGACCCACCCTTGCTGCAGGTGGAGGCAGCTGTGCAGAAGCACCTGCAGCTGTGCAGAAGCACCTGCAGCTGTGCAGCACCCCTCTGCCAGCTTGACCAATGTGAGCCCTGGTGCAGGTGGAGGACATCGTGCAGAAGCGCTACCCGGCATGCTTGGCCGTGCTGATCACGGAGAGCCTGGAGCTGGAGGGGCTGTGGGTGCCTTCGAGCACGCCGCGAATTAAGGACAAGGTGAGCCTGGCAAGCAGCGGATAGTCGCATTTGCACCAGAGCCCTGCTTATCAGAGCTGCATACATTCCTGAGATGCTTTCAGTGATGTTCAGAACGTTGCTTGGGGATGCGCTCTGCACATACTCCAGGAGTGCAGCCATCCCCGGCAAGATATGTGGTCCACCACTTGCCACAAAGCCCAGCAAAGTGGCCAGACCTGTCCTTGGATACTGCCACTGAGCACCGATCCTTGCGCTTGTCTGCCCACAGGACGGCAGCGACGTCCTGCAGTTCCAGCGCTTCAGGGTGTTCCACCCGCTTCCCAAGCAGGCACACCACGGCATTTTGAAGACGCTGTGGGACAAGCGGGTGCAGTGGAACCAGGGGTTGAATGCGCGGCGCACCAAGCAGCTGCTCCAGGTCAGCATAGACACCTGTGCTTTGCATCTACATGCCAGCTGGGAGTGGCCAGCCACCATGTGTGCTCGGCATGAGCGTGGATGGACCAAGCATGCTGGGCAACGGGGCCATCTTTGGTTTCCTCCTCTCTTGCATGCCAGCAGGAGATCTTGGGCGCCTTGATGCTTCCATCAACAAGTGACCAGAGATTGCTCAAAACCCACATCCCCTGGGCTGCAGGCGTTTCTCTCCAACGAGTCAAGGGTTGGGCACTCCCCCTGCCAGGTGGTTCCCCAGCTAGCTGCTGGCACAGTGGCTGCCCCCAGCAGCAGCGTCAGCACGCCAGCCACCCCCCCGGCAGTGCTGCCGGCTGCCCAGGCTTCACCATCCCCCGCAGCCGCAGTCAGCGCGCCAGCCGCCAAGGCTTTGCCAGCCCCTGTGCCAGCAGAGGCGCAGGCAGCGCCCACCGCCGCCACTGCCCTGCAGCCTGCATCCAGCCAGGCGCGACGGACTCATGCACAGCACAGGGAGGCAGCAGCTGCGGCAGCTGAGGCGCAGAGCACCAGCTCCTGCCAGTGCTCCCCTGCTGCAGGGGCCTCGCTGGCTGCTGCTCAGTCTCCCTCAGGGCCGAGGCTCATTGCTGCTGCTAGCTCCCCAGCAGGGCCTATGGTCAAGCGGGCCGATCCTGCTGAGGCTGCCTCTGGAGCCACAGCTGTGGCCCGTGAGCCCGGTCACGTGCGCAGGCCCTCAGCTGCCCGCCAGAGCCTGCAGACCTACTGCGTGAGTGCCAGCAGCGACGGCACCGTGCGGGCGTCTGCTGTGGACCCAGGGGCAGTGCACTTTGATTCCATGGAAGGGGCCCAGCACGCCAGCATGGTCACAGAGGAAGGAGACGAAGTGCATGTGGTTGTGCGACCCATGCGTGCTTCAGGTGAGATCTGACGCACTCTCCTGAGGCTGGCAGCAGTGTGCGTTCCACATCATAGTCGATCAAGCATGCAGTGCACTGAGATGTGTGACCCTGGGCATCCGATGGTGCGCTCATGCAGGCCCAGCATGCCTCAGCGTCTTCCTCCATGGACAATTTGGTATGCCCAGTGCACCTGTTAAGTGAGAGTCCTGGATAACCCGCCATGTTGAGCTTGAGACATGCCAGCATGCTGCAAGAGGAGGGTTGCAAGATGCTCTGGCGGTGCATCTTTGGCCGCCCAGATTTGAGACACATGTTCCAAGCTTGAGGCAGCAAATGGGTTTAAGATGGCAAGGGCATGGGTGGCGCCTGTTTAAAAGTGTTGGCCAGAGGCCACAGTGCCTGGGGATGGGCCTACTCGCTGGTGCACTCATGTCCGGCAGACCACCCCTTTCACGCATCTGCCGATGCCTGGCGAGCTGCTGCTGCTCATGATGTGCCCAGCACCACACACCCCATGGTGACACAGTGCTTGGTGTTGCAGATGACGCGCCACCTGTGCAGGTGGATGATGCCTGCCCTGTGAGCCCATCCAGCCTGCCGGACAGCGTCCTGAAGGCCATGTGCTCCATGGGGAAGGCCTTCCTGTCCAGGTGGGCCATTTGTTGGATCTGTTGTATTGTTTTCCGTTTGTATGATGCTTCATGGGGGCTGTTGGTGTGCATCTATCCTGCTTGTGTTTGATTGTCTGTCCTAGTTGTCTGTTTTTGGTGACAGACCTCAAAACAACACCCTTCATGCTCTGCACAGCTCACTGTGCCTCTGAGCAGCCGTAGTAGGAGCTTAGATGGCGCTGCAGAGGGCACTCAATTTTGTCCAATGTCTGCTGGTCCTCAGATCTGGCTGCAGCCATGCGCTGCTTGCTGCCGTGGGTGCTCACATCAGCCGCTGCCATGTGCAGATTCACGTCAGGCACGAGGCAGGCAGTGCACCCAGTGAGTGACCAGCTGGGCTCTCAGGCTGACTCAGCAGATAGTGGGGAGGAAAGGGGCCCCCCCCGCCGGACTGTCTCGGAGGGAGCCTCTGCTGCTGGGCGAGCAGCAGCAACTGCGGCCCCCCCTGCCAGGGCGTCCTCTGCGGGTGCCTCAGGCTCACCCGTGCTGGACGGGGCAGCCACGCAACCCTCAACCAGGTCGCCCTCAGCGGTGGTGCAGCTGACTGTCGATCCAGCAGCAGAGCAGGAGCCTGCTTTACTGGGACGCGGGACCTCCCTGCTGCAAGGTCGGGAGGCTCAGGAAGGTGTGCAGGAGCAGGCCCAGTCAGGGCAGGGGCAGCAGCTGCACCCGTCACAGGCTGCAGCAGCAGTGCAGAGCCTGCCTGCTGCCCCTGCACAGCTGGCAGGCACACAGCCTCCTGTCGCTGGCTCAGGTGGTGCAGGCCTGGCCCCTGCAGCGTCTGCGGGGGCTGAGCAGCCTGTACGGGCCGGCAAGCAGGGTGCACACGCCTCTGCCGTGACCCAGCCTCAGGCTGAAGCGCCTCAGGAGGACCACGCATCTGCTGCTGCGCCTGCTGTCAAGGAAGCAGCGACGGGGACAGGCGCTGGGGCCATCTCTGCGAAGGAGAAGGCTCTGAAGCGGGAGCCAGCCAAGGGGAAGAAGGGCCACAAGAACGCTGATGCCATCAGGTGCGCATGTGACTGACTAAAGGCAGCCTGTGCAGGGCTCAATGCTCAGGCATGTGAGGAAGGTTCAGTTGCACCAGACACAAATAAAGCTCTCAAGTCCTCTTGAGTCCTGTTTGGTGCTGAAGTCCCTGTCAGGCTGCAGTCATCTGCCAGACCTTGATGGAACAGACAAGCAGTGCACCAGTGGGGACCTAGGCCCCCCTATGTCGCATGCTAGCAGCCAGTGTTTGCCAAATTTCATGTACGTGCCCCATACCAACCATCTGTTTACTTCAGGACTTGCATGCAGCAGGAACCAGAGGCTCTGCCTGCAGCACCCTATCTGCACGATCAGGACAGGGCCCATCAACACCCAGTCACCCCTCACTGAGTGAAGCTTTGCCGCTGCAGGGCTCGCCTGAAGCAGAAGCTGGAGGCCCTGGTGAGCTACGAGGCCAGCTGCGAGGGCAGCGCCTCCACTGAGGACGGCTCATCGGTCACCAGCGGGGCGGAAGACGACCAGGTCGCTCATGCCGACATCATGATGAGGCAGCTGCTGCTGGAGGTGAGGGACATGGCTGGGGAGGAACACCTGTCCAGATCCCATGGTGTGCATGCACCTGCAACTCTACTCCCCAGGACTGGGCAAGTCGGTCGCTGGCGGAGTTGACAGCAGAGAATGGGTTGTTTGTGCGCACATCTTGAAGAGGCAGCTGGCGTTGAGGTGAGCACCATAAACCCGGGGGGTGGGGGTGCAGGCAGCCACATGGTGCCCTTGTGCTTTACTGGACGCTCATGTACACGTATACTCATGCAGACATTCCTGATGAATGAGCTGCCAAAGGTGAGGGACTATGGGGTCATCCGGCGTCTCTCATGTTCTTGCCTCAATGTGATCCTCATGGGGACACCCCTGAAGGGCTGTGCGTCTCCAGCTTTTGTGTGACACAGGTGCAGGCTGCTGCTGGGGACGTACTCAAGAGCTTCTGCTTCAATTGCTTTACGGACAGTGGCCCACTCTTATGCACTGGTGGGGCAGCTGCACTGCTGGTGGTGGGAGCTTCTGCGGGGGGCTGCAGGGTGTGCAAGCTTTTGCTGGCAGAGATCCGCTGACATCAAACCAAGTCGCAAATTCGGCCTGTCAGCGTTTTTGTGTCCAGGGGGTCTGGCTGGGCTGCTGCAGCTGAGAGCATGGGCAGCTGCTGGTCATGCTGACATGGCGACTTGGCCCAGATGGACAATCAGGGAGCCTCTCCATCGACTTCAGCAGAAACCTGGGGGTTCTGACTCCTGCTGTGGGGCACTGTGCCACATTGTACTTGTGGCACCTAGTGCTGCACTTGCAACTCCTCCTGTTGGTGTAACGCTGTGGCAGCTGCTG
The DNA here is from genome assembly GCA_019693375.1 of Asterochloris erici. Lineage (NCBI taxonomy): Eukaryota > Viridiplantae > Chlorophyta > Trebouxiophyceae > Trebouxiales > Trebouxiaceae > Asterochloris > Asterochloris erici. Next base: position 5,477 of record JAAMXJ010000261.1, on the reverse strand, counting down.
TTTAAGATGAGAGGGCATCCAGCTGCCTGAGTCCGACACACTTGCAGTGTTCCCGGTTGCATGGCCTCCCAAGTTTGGCCCAACACCATGGCACTGATTGCTTGTCACTGCCTGTGCAGGAGGAGCTTGCTCGTGTGCGCCAGGAGCAGGAGCGTCTGCGCAAGCGCCAGAAGGGCACAGCGCCCGCTGCAGCAGACAATGCTGCGGCGAGTGCTGCCCAGCCCATTGGCAAGCCTGCTGAAGGTGCTGCCAGCACGGCGGGGGGCAGCAGCAAGGGTGCAGGGGCCGGGGACCAGGCTGGCAGTGAGTGCTCTGTGCTGGTGCCTGACGTGCTCTGTTCAGGAGGGGCATACTGTCTTGGGCGTCTGGCTGCAGCATGATTGAGAACGGCTCAGCCAAAGATGGTGCCTTCATTCTTGAGTTGCATGGGTCATGTTGCTCAGCTTGCAGTACCATCCTGCAGGCAAGAGCACTCATGAGGCTGCCAGGTCACAGGGCGGGTCTGCCCCGCAGCAGCAGCCACGGCAAGAGTCGCCAGCACCCTCCAAGGGGCGGGGCCGCCAGCAGGCTGCTGAGGGCAGTCAGGCGCAGATGCACAGCCCTCCTGTGGCTGTTGCCCGCGTGCAGGAGGCTGCACAGCCTCAGCAGAAGTTGACCAAAGCGCAGAAGAGGTGGGCCTGGGCTCAGGCTTGCTGGTTCGTTTTCCCAGCGACTTCTCTTCACGCATGGGCTGCAACAAAGGCCACAACCTGGCCATCTGGTGTGAGCCTCATTCGCATGGGCTGCTTCCTGGACTCAGCTGCTGACCGGCTCGCACAGCAAGGCCTGTCTGTATGGGACCTCCACACCTGCTTCAACTTCAGGCAGCGATCTGGTTCACTCTCCTGTTGTCTGCGCCAAGTCACTCAGACCTGGTGGACCAAGTCTCCTCTGCACCACTCTGCTGCAGGCAGCGTAAGCAGGCAGCAGCTGAAGCTGCCAGTCGGTACGCTGCAGCCTCCTCGGAGCCTGCCTCATGCAGCAGCAGCCAGCAGCAGGGCGGCGGCGCCACCTCCGTCATGGACGACTCAGCCTGGGAGACTGTGGGCGGCAACAGGCGCAACTCCAAGAACAGGAGCCCTGCGCCAGCCGCCCAGGAGGCTGCGTCCCAGCAGGGCAGGGCTCTTCAGCAGCAGCCTGAGCCGCCCGCCGTGCCGCCGCTTGCAGCCGTCGCGACTACCAGCAGTGCTGAGGCACCACCTGCCCCTTCTGCTCCCGCTGAGGCGATGCAGGAGCCTGTGCAGCAGAAGGTGACACGTGGTTCCTGACCCTGACGCGCCTTGTCATCAGCCAGATGTCTAAGGGCTTTGACACTGCTCGGGTGTCAATATGTGGCTTGATTTGGCCCTCAGCAGGCACAGTGAGCTCAGCCTGCTGACTTTGGATCTGTTGCAGAAGGTTCAAGCTTGTTCACCGTACAAGATGCGCACCTGCTGTGACATGAAGCTTGCTGCCAGCAAGGTTTCCCTCGTGTCCCTGCAGGCCATGGTAGGGCAGCCTGCTTTAGCCAGAATGTTAGGAGGGCATGCCAGGCAGACCAGCGTCTCGTCCTCGGCAGACAGCGTGATCAGCAGCGCAGTCAGTGGGCTCTTGGTGCAGGCGGTGCCTGCCAGACAGCCGGGCGCCACCGCCAGCAGCGGCGTTGGCGCCTGCGGCAAGCAGCCTGCCAGGGCAGCTCCTGCCGCGGCTAGTGCTGAGGCTGCTGGGCCCGGCAAACAGGCCAGCTGGGCAGGCATTCTGAAGGCAGGGCCTGGAAGTACGGCTCCGGAAGCTGCTCAGGCTGCCAGCGAGCCACCGGCACATGTGGTCAGCACTCCTCCCGCTGCTGTGGGGGCGAACCTGGTGGAGGCGCCTGTGGCGGAGCAGCCAGCTGCTGCTGCTGCACAGGTGGCCAAGCAACAGGAAGGGGCTTCGACACCACCTCCGGCAGCAGCAGCACCAGAGGCAGCCCACGTGGCTGATGTGTCCAGGCAGCAGGTGGACCCTGCACAGCAGACGGCGCCTGCTGCATCTGGGGGGAGGGGTCGTGACTCGGGAAGGACACCTGAGCCTGCCCAGCAGCCAGGTGGCAGACCAACGGCTGCACAGGCTGCTCTGACCCCTGCTGGGCTGGACCCGCACCAGCCCATCAAGCTGAAGACGCGTCCCAGCAGTGCTGGGTCTGATGCGAGCCGCCAGCAGGACCAGCAGAGGGGCGCTGCGCCCTCTGCTGCAGCTGAGATGCAGGCGCAGCAGCAGCAGGCTTCTGGGCCGCTGCAGCAGGCGGGCGGGCAGGGGATCGGTGCTGGCCCTGGCAGTGGCGGTCACCTGCAGCAGCACAAACCATGCAGGGGCAGGCGGCAGCAGGCTGCGCTGATGAAGCAGCAGCAGCAGCAGGCAGCGGCCCAGCAGAGGGAGCCGCTGGGGGCTGTGCAGGGGTCAGGCTTCCAGCTGCCAGCCGCTGGACAGGCAGGCCCAGGCCTCTTCTTCCCCATGCCTTCCTACCAGCTGCCGCCGCCACAGCAGCAGCCTGCCTCCATGGGGTGGCCCACCCTGTACACTCAGCAGGCAGGCGTGGGGCAGGCGATGAGGCACCAGCCAGTGCCCCAAGCCCTGGAGGGTCTGCAGGCGCAGCAGGGGTCGGCTCACCACCTGAGGCAGGGCTTCCGAGCGGGGTGGCAGCCCCCGCTGTGGGTGCAGCAGCCAGTGCTGCACCCCCCCCACGGCCACCACCAGCCGCAGGTGCAGCAGGGCGTGCCGGCATCCAGGCAGAGCCACTTTGGCAAGGGGCCTGCAGGGCGTCCCGCCGTGCAGGCCGCCAGCCCTGCGGGCGCAGCTGCGCAGGGCGGCCGCAAGCAGGGGCCCTCAGTACAGGGGCCCACCCATGGCCTGAGCCGCACTGCCTCGTCAGCTTCAGGGGACACGGCCTCTGCTGCCATGCTGCAGCTGCAGTCCCAAGGCGGCGGCGGCTTCCCGCGGGTAGCCGTCGGCGGCTGGGGCCTGCACTCGGCCGAACAGCAGGGCCTGGGCCAGATGCAGGGGCAGGCCGAGGCTGGCGCCGGCCAGCAGCGCTTTGGTGGTGCCTCAGAGGACGATGAGCTGCTGAGCGGAGTCTTTCACAAGGTGCTGTCAGATATGCCAGGGGTGAGGCTCTTGACATCTGGAATTCAACTCGCCAGACGCGACCAGCAAGTCCACCTCTGATGGCCTCAGGTGCTGGGGGCAATGAGTGCAGCATGTGGACAGCAGCCCCAATGCAGTGGCTGCTGGGGCCTTCTTGTGCACATTGTTGTTTTGACGATGCTGTCGGCTGTACCTGATAAGTTCTGTGATTGAAGTGTTTCCACTTAAGCGGTACAAGGGTCTGTGGGTCCCCCCTCATGTTGTGCTGCCTGGGCATGACACACCTGGCGGTGGGACATGAGCCTGTCTCATCCTGACGTGTCTGTGTGCAGGGCAGTGCGGCCGGTGCATACAGCCACGCAAGCTCCCAGCCGCCAGCCCAGGCTGCTGACTGGGGCATCCCCCCCGCCACGCTGCAGAGCATCAACGCAGCTGCTGCCTTCAGCAACAACAGCAGCTACAGCACAGCCTTCCTGCCCTTTGTGGACCTGGCAGCCCCCACCAGCCAGCCCCTTCCAGCAGCCAGGCTCCCTCCTGACAGCCAGCAGGAGGAGGCCAGCTGCCCCTTGACACAGGTGGGCTGTGGCTCTGGCCTCCAGCCAAGACCATTTGTCAAAGCTGAGTTGCACATCGAACTGACTGAAGTATCTCTTTTCCTGCTGCAGGACATCCTGTCCATGTTAGCCTAGCCTCTTGATTGGCATGTTCTCCCGCAACAACCTCTCTCTCAGGCGGCTTGCAGCACCTTCTGACCGGGCGCCTTGACTTGTGGCCCTGGCCAAGCCCTGCCTGCCACAAACTTGAAAGCATGAAATTTGTCAGCATCAAGTGGCCGAGCTGGTATGCTGCGCCCATTGAAATTCTTAATGTTGAGCTCATCACCTGTGCTGCACAACAGCATATGACGTGGTCTGGCAGACTGGCTTGTCATGACAAGTCCAATGACAAGTCCCTCTTTGGGAGGGGAAAAAATCGGAGGCTGACAGATCCCAGATTCGAACTGGGGTTGCCAGATTCAGAGTCTGGAGTGATAACCACTACACTAATCCGCCGCTCATACCACCGCTCACGACATTTGTTTGTTGCATGCACAACCTGCAGTAGACATTATTTTCAGGTGAGAAAGCCTGTTAACATGAGTGATCCTAGCCTAATAGCAGGCTGAGGTCCCCTGCTACACTCATGAAGTTGACCGAAGATACATTGTTGCCTTGTGCTACTGTCCCCAAGATTGTTGTCATACTGCAGAAAGCTTCAGGCCCTGTACATGCATGAGGGGTTTAGCAAGGGGAGGTACAGAAGTCACACAATGGCAACTGTCTTTAGATGAGTGAGTCTATGCAAACACACCAGCAGTGTAAATACTGTACGTTACAGATCACATCTCAGCATAAGAGGCAGATGTGCCTGCAATGAAAGTGAGTACTCGCTCTCATACTAAGACCGTTCATGGTGCTGTACATGGGTTGGATTACCTTCAGCGGCCATATATTCTGTGCATGCTGCCCTGGCACGCTGTAGCAGTGCATTGGCACCATCACCTGCATGCAGCCATCCACTCCATTTGAGTCTGCAAGGCATCACTCTGATGTGTGCAGATCAGCAATGCATTGCTCACCTCAAAGGCCTCAGCAACCTTGGTAGCCGCCTTGATCCCCTTGGCGGCCCTCTTCGCCTTGGCAGCCTGCTGCTGTTTGTTGGCAGCCTTGGTTCTGAACACAAGCCGCTCCTTGAGCACCCTATGGGAAGGCTCTGCTCTCCGCCGTCTGACCTGCACCTGGCTAAGTGCCACACAGCTCTCTTGGAAGATGAGTCAGAGGCCTTGGCATGCCAGGATACATGCTTGTGCCTGGTACCGGGGAACGGGCCCTATATATTGCAGACAGGGCTAAGCATTCTGACTGCTGCCATTCCTGCCAAAGCATGGAGGCCCCTACTGCAGACTTTGCTGAATAGCAAGGCACATCTGAGTGTAGCAAATGTGACAAGCTTGAGCAGCAGTGCTGAATGGCCAGCTTGCCAGAATCCCTGCTGCAGCTCCAATCAAGTTGGGCAATGGCCCAGGGGCAGGGAAAGAAGCCACTGGCCGCACTCGGCGCCTGCGAAAGGCCACAGGTGTCAGCAGCAGCTGGAGATGCTTGTGGAGATGCAGGGGTGCTGCAATGCCGGCTGCAACCAGACAGTGCCAATGCTGAGGGCTTGCTAAAGCCGGCGGCATTTGGCAGGGAGGCAACCCATCAGCATCCAAAGTGCAGCATTTGCAGGAAGGCTTGGCGTCGCCTGCCACGGCGCCCCTGTCCGCCACTGCTGCTGCTCTGTCAGGCACCCAGTCACAG